>CM055029.1:11736623-11793309 GCA_029204005.1 Salix udensis
TGTTAAAATTGAGTGATCTGAACAGTAGTTGTTTCTTGAACAGTTACTGTTCAGATCAAAATCTGGAAATCAAGACAAATTGGAAATTGCGGAAGAACATGAATACTGTTTTATTGATTTCACTTGTATTTAAAGACTTACAAGTAATGCAATTTAAATCAAAAACAAACTCTCAACATCCATGAGAGATTATTGGAATGAAATTACGAAATAATAGCACACAATCTGCTATTTGAATTCAAAATTAAAAAACACAAAAACAGGACATTATCTTGACTTTAATCTTCCTTCAAGGCAGCATCTCACACGTGTTCCAACACTCCTCCTTGAGACTTGCCTTGAACATTCCAAGCTTCATCCTTAGCATTTCCAGCCTTGATCTTGGAAGTCCTTTAGTCATCAAATCTGCCAATTGGACTTCAGTTGGACAGTGAAGAATTTTGATGAACAAATTCTTCTCAGCTTCCCTCAATGCATGAAACTTGACATTAATGTGCTTTGTTCTCCCATGCTGGACTGGATTTTGTGCAATTGCTATTGCTGACTTGTTGTCACAATAAAGCTCGGTTGGAGAGCTTTGCTTATGACCCAAATCTGCCAAAACTTTGCTCAACCATATAGCTTGATTTGCAGCAGCTGCCATGGAGATGTACTCAGCCTCTGCTGTTGATTGAGCAACCACATCTTGCTTCCTTGCATTCCAGCAAATTGCACCCTGAACCAATGCTAAAAAACATAACCAGAAGTACTCTTCATATCATCAACACTCCCAGCCCCAATCACTATCTCGCATAGCCAATCAAACATACTCCTCCTGTTTTTGAGTACCTTAGGCCTAAGTCAGATGTGCCTTTGATGTATTTCAGTACTCTTTTTGCAACTCCCATGTGAACACTACTAGGTGAACTCATGAACCTTGACAGCAGACCCTGCAGGGGAACATTAAGTCCGGCCTCGTTGTTGTCAAGTATAGCAAACTGCCCACCAAACTTCTAAAAACAGAAGGATCTTCTAGCTTCTCACCATCATTCTTCGAAATCCTTTCATTTTGTGCCAAAGGTGTAGCTATTTCTTTGCATGATTCCAGTTTGAATCTTTTAAGCACATCAATAGCATACTTCCTTTGTGACAAGAAAATTCCCTGAGTTGTCTTGCAATATCTCCATTCCAAGGAAAATAATTCATCATCCCCAAGTCACTCATTTCAAATACATCCTCCATTTCCTTTTTGAACTTTGCCAGCAATGAAGTATTGCTTCCAGATCACCAACATGTCATCTACATAAAGCGAAATTACTAACCGCACTTCATCTCCTTCTTTCTTTAAGTACAATGTAGCTTCATTTTCACTCCTTTTAAACCCCAACTGGATTAAATAGGAATCAATCCTACTATACCAAGCCCTTGGGGCTTGTTTCAAGCCATAAAGAGCTTTGTGTAGCTTATACACCTTGTGCTCATGGCCAGCCACTTTGAATCCTTCGGGTTGCTGCACATATATGTCTTCAACTAATATACCATTTAAAAAGGCTGATTTAACATCTAAATGGTATACCTTCCATCCAAGTTGACCAGCAATTGCAAGAAGGAGCCGAATTGTATCATGCCTAGCAACTGGGGCAAATGTGTCCCCATAATCAACTCCAGCCACTTGCGCAAATCCTTTGACCACCAATCTAGCTTTGTGTTTAAATACGGAACCATCAGGGATTGAATTTAGTCCCTGAACACCCACTTAACACCAATTTCTTTCTTGTTGGGAGGCAACACTGTCAAAGCTCCAGTGTTTGATTCCTCTCAATGGAATCAATTTCTGACTTCATGGCTTCTATCCAAGCTGAATCCCTTTGCTGCTTCAGCATAGCTGGTTGGCTCGGCATGCACCAAATTGCACCTCTCATATACCTCAGCTAGGGGCCTAACTTTAAGAACATCTGCATCTGAAGTTCCATCAACATCAAACTCAGTTTCAGTGCTTGTTTCCCCTGCTGCAGCATCAAGGATTGTGCTTTTTCTGATCCACCTCCTTCAAGTCCCAATTCCAAAGCATGCAATTTCATCAAAGTGCACGTCTCTACTGATCTGAATTTTGGACTCATTCAGGTTATAAATCCCTGTAACCTTTGGATTCAGCTTGAATATCCCACAAAAATTCCCTTGACTGCTGTTTCATCTAGCTTCCCTCTTTTGACAAGTGGGCACATGAAAATAACACAAAGAACCAAACACCCTTAGATGGTTGGCAGTTGGCTTTCTTCCCTGACCAAGCTTCTATGGGTGTTTTTTCCATTGACAGACTTTGTGGGAAGCCTGTTTAGCAAGTAAACTGAGGTGTTTACTGCCTCTGCCCATAGAAACTTAGGCAACCTCTTCTCAAACATCATGCACCTTGACATCTCCATGATTGTCCTATTCTTCCTCTCCGAGACACCATTCTGCTGAGGAGAATAGGGCACTGTCAACTGGTGCACAATTCCAGTTTCAAGGCAAAATTTTTGGAAATCCCTTGATGTATATTCTCCACCATTGTCGGTTCTCAGCACCTTAATTCTTTGTCCACTTTGTGTTTCAACCATGCTTTTGAAACTCTTGAACTTTGACAGTGCTTGAGATTTGTTTTCCAAAAACTGGACCCAAATCATTCTGCTATGGTCATCAATGAACAAAATAAAGTAAAAGTTATTGTTCAAGGAGGCTGTCCTCATTGGTCCACAAATGTCAGAATGGACCAATTCCAGCCTTGATTTTGCTCTATTGGCTGTTGCACGAGGGAATGAAGCCCTATGGTGCTTCCCCAATTCACACCCTTCACACAAATGTGCACATTCAGAAATGGCAGGCATCCCCTCTATCATGCATCTGTCATGCAACAATTTCAAAGAATCGAAATTGTAGTGCCCAAACCTCTTGTGCCAAACAACACTCATATCAGAATTTGCACTTAATGCATGACCTTCAATGACATTTTAAATCAAGATAAAAACTATTTCCATCCATTTTTTATCTTTGCTACAGCAGTAATCTTTTGTGTCAACAATGAAGCAAAGAAATCATCTTTAAAGGTTACTTCATAACCATTCCTAAGCATTTGAGGAACACTCAACAAATTTTGATCTAACTCAGGAATGAAGAGAACATTTTTGATAGTTTTTGTACCTCTTGAAGTGCTGATCGTGACAGTGCCTCTTCCTTTAGCTTGCACAAAGTCACCATTTCCCAATTTAATTCTTGGCTTTATTGATCGATCGATTGAGGAAAAAAATTGACAAATGCTTTGTCATGTGGCTGGTGCAGCCACCGTCAATAAGCCAAGTGTTCTTCTTGGAGAAGGTACTGGTCCGCAAGGCCATGAATAACTGCTCCTCAGTTTCTTCAAGGTCCTTGTCTTCTTCAGATACATTTGCGTGCTGCTGAAAGCCTTGCTGCGGCTGTTTCTTCTTCAGCCTGCAAAACTTTTCACTATGGCCATTTCTCTTGCAAAAGTCACAGTGAATGAGAGTTTTGCCTTTGAACCAGCAGTCAGCCTCTGCGTGATTTGTTCTCTTACAATAAGAACAAGGGGAAAATTGTCTACTGGCAGGAACAATAGCTTTACCTTTTGACAGGTTTGATTTACCAGTACTGAAATTTTTCTTGGAAAAAAATTCCAGATTTTTTCCCTTTAAAGCTTGCTTGAAATGCTCCTTCAACAGCTTCATCATCTCTCATTTGAACCCGTTGCTCCTGAATTTGAAGCTTGCTGATTAACTCTGCTATAGATAGAGTTTCCAAATCGCAAGACTCTTCTATTGCAGAGATTTTAGCCTCAAATCTTTCTGGAATTGACATCATAAGCTTCTCCACTATCTTATGATCTTCAAATGTCTCCCCAAGGAGTCTCATTTGGTTGACAGTGTTCATCAATCTGCCGGAATAAGACTTGACATTTTCATTGTCCTTCATCTTCATTAGCTCAAATTCTCTCTTTAGTGCAAGAAGTTTGACTGTTTTAACTCTATTGCTGCCTTCAAATTCAACTTGAAGTTTGTCCCAAATCTGTTTTGGTGTCTCAAGATTCATAATCTTGGTGAAAATATGGTTTGCAATTCCGGAATGCAAACATGTAATTGCCTTGTCTTTCTTCATTTTTTCTTCTTCATGAGCCTTTATTTGCGCCAACGTTGGATTTTGACGTAGTGGATATGGATCAGCATCCGTCACCACAATGTTCCATAATCCTTGGGATCGCAAGAAAAACTTCATTTTCACAGCCCAAATGTGATAGTGCTCACCATCAAAGACTGGGACAGACGAGTGAGACAATGAGGATGAAGAAGCCATGGATTTTTAACAAATAAATCTCACTGATTTTTCCTCTCAATTCTCTCGTGTTTCACTAAATCTCTCGTGTTTCACTCAATCTCTCGTGTTTGCACTCAGTAAAATCACTCCAATTTTACTCGCAAAATCACCCTCAGTCCCGTAGGAAGAGAGCTCTGATACCACTGTTGAAAATGTGTGATCTGAACAGTAGTTGTTTCTTGAACAGTTACTGTTCAGATCAAAATCTGGAAATAAAGACAATTTAATTTGCGGAAGAACTCAATTACTGTTTTATTGATTTCACTTGTATTTAAAGACTTACAAGTAATGTAATTCAAATCAAAAACAAACTCTCAACATCCATGAGAGATTATTGGAATGAAATTACGAAATAATAGCACACAATCTGCTATTTGAATTCAAAATTAAAAAACACAAAAACAGGACATTATCTTGACTTCAATCTTCCTTCAAGGCAGCATCTCACACGTGTTCCAACAGAAGCTAGCTTGAAATACTTGATGAATCATGTGCTGAGACTTGAAATATCAGTTAGCTTGCTTAATAAGAAACATTCAATCAGAGCTTTGTTTTGAGTGTTTATGGTTGAGTCATGCTTGCGTTGGGATCATTTACTTTCTTTAACCTGGACTGTTCTCTCATCTGGGTGTTGTTCTTGCTTGTTATATATCTAGTTAACTGTTTTCTCTGTTTGTTGCCTTTTTTTTTTCATTTTATAATTTTTTATTTGCTCTTCAGAGTCATGGGAATTTTCTATTTTATAATTAATTTCAGATCTTACCCTTTTGAAGATATGGAAGAAACAGCTTCAGGAGATAATTGTCAAAATCTTTGTGAAAAAGCGAATGAAGATGTAATCAGTGAATTGCATGACGACATTCTTTGTTACATGCTCTCGTTTCTTCCAACAAAAAGGGCTGTGGCTACCAGCATTCTGTCCACAAGGTGGAGAAACCTGTGGAAATCAGTCACCATTTTGGACATTTATGACGGCATATCGGGTTATTACAAGAACCCATCTACATATAAAGAAAGAAAGATGAACTTTGTGAATTTCATGGATAGGCTTTTTATTCATCGTAATAACCCATCGATTCTGAAATTCCGGCTCAGCTTAGCTCAAAGTTACGATTTTACTTGTGTAAATGCATGGATGTCCCATTTAAGTAGATGGATTTCTTCTTCTGCAATTATGGGCAATGTGGAGGAGCTTATATTTTTGATCAATTTCCAAGTTCGGTTGCCGGAGAACCTCTATTGCTGTCAGAAATTAGTGACTCTGAAACTTCATGGTCATATCAGGTTTGATAATCTTCAATCTGTATGCTTTCCAAGTCTCAAGGCCCTTCATCTTGAACATTTCCCCTGCCCTCGAAGAACTGGAACTAGAAATGGAGGGACGTGATTCTCGGCGGTCTGTACATGTATGCTCATTGTCCTTGAAACGTTTGATCATAGGATTCGTCTGAATTTTGTTCCTTACGATCATAGTTACCGTAAAAAGCTTACTATTGATACCCAAAACCTTGAATTTCTTAAACTGGTTGATTTTGCATCTGAGGAATTGAGCATGCAGCGGGCAGACTCGCTCCTACAGGCAGATCTCTGTTTTGGTTATCAAACCGGTGTTTTCAATGTAGGAATTGAAGAGTATGCAAATATGGTGGTTCAGTTTTATAGACAGATCCCTGGTGTTAAGACCCTGTCCTTGTCAAACTGTAATATCCGAGTAAGATCCTCCACCCCCACCCCCCCCACCCACCCCCATTTACTCTTATGAAAATATGGTGTTTTCAATGGTGATTCGTCATCAACCTATCTAACGCATCCTCTTCTCAGAATTTAATAGGGGCAGCTGTATCTAAGTTTCCATGCTTCGGGAATTTGCCTACTTTTCGGAATTTGATTCATTTGGAGGTCCGAGTTTGTGATGCTTACGTGTGGATTTTGCCTGAGATACTCCAATGCACTTCTAATTTGGAAGTTTTCGTCTTCATCTTGGTTAGTTCCATTGATATAAATCGTATCAATGATTTGAGTGTTTCTTAGTTTATCTAAATCATCTACTCCAATGTACTTTCTGTCTCTTTATTATCTTCAATCAATTAGGATGAGAATGCATACGACTGGAACTGGCGTGCCCCACACTCTGTGCCGCAGTGTTTGTCATCATGTCTTCAGGTGATCGAGTTTAATGATTTTGAAGGGGTATCGGGAGAGACAGAGATGGTTGAATATTTCTTAAGGAATGCATTGGTGTTGAAGAAGATGACCATCACATATCTTACTGACCTTAAAACATCAGAAGTTGATGTTTTGAAGAGGTTATCAACATGTCCGAAGGGCTCAGACGCATGTCATATTGTAATCATTCCTGAACATGAAACTACAGAAGTCGCAAATAGGCGTAGGGCCTGCAGCAGAAGACTAGCTACAGAAACTTACTAAAAGGAGTGAAAAAAATATGATATGGTGTCTCATAGATCTATTATTAAGTGTTTGGCTATTATCTCGAAATTGAAGACTAAGAGAACTAAAGGTTTAAGACTATATCAGAAACAAATTTAATTCTAAGCAAACACATTCTTCTCCCTCATTGATCTGTTGGTAATATTTATTTATGAATTGGTCGACAAAAAAATGGTTGAAATTATTTTAATTGGCTTGAAATTATGTCACTATTTACATTGATAATTTACTAGACCAATTAAATTACCAGCAGAATAAAATCTCTAGCTAACCTCTTTGATAATAAATTTTCTAATTATAAATATTTTTTGTATTATAAAATCAACCTACAAATAAGGCAATAAAACAATTTAAGTTTTTTTTTTTTTGGAATAGCTGAAGCTAACCACGGGTATCCAGGCCGCTGGGCCTGACTAATCCCGGGGGTGCACAGGCCCTCGGCAAGGAGTTTCCCGCAAGTGCACCACGAGTAATTCATAGGCTTCGCCCAAGTCCGATGACCCCAAAGAATTGTTTGCACCTGAGCGGATTCGAACCTGAGACCTCTTTGGGAGCACACCAAAGAGACCCAGGCCTCCTCCGCCAGGCCAACCCCTTGGGGTTAGAACAATTGAAGTTTACCTCAGTTAAATTGTAAAACATGTTATTTGAATTATTAGATTATGATAACCTTGACTTGAGTTGGTATACCAAACCCATAAACAACGATTAGAATTATTAGATTTTTTATTTTTCGTAGTGTCTAATCCATTAAAAAAATAACTGTAATTTGCTTCATTTTGTGGGGCTTGATCTTTGTGTCTTGATGGGAAAGTTTTCTCCTCACCCTTCAAATTTATGCCCTTCAAAGTTTAGCATATGAAAACGACGATTGAGAGTATATTAGGTATTTGACCTGTCGATAATAATATTTTATTTTTTAATGATAAAAATGAGATATATAGATATTTTAAAAAAAATAAGGGTGAAATTCAAACTAAAAAATAAATTAAAGGTTAAATTGTGAAGAAATACAACTCTAACTTTACCCATGTCATATCAAGAAAGAGAAAATGCGACAATTTTTTCAAAAACAATAGAGTGAGAGGTAGATTTTTCGTTTAAAATGTGTCACACCTGTGGTGTATTTTATAGGTTTTAAAATTATTAATTATATTAAAAAATCAAATTAACCTTGATAATTGTGGAATTAACAAAAACACCAAACTAAAAACACCAAAATAGTTGTCTGCCTAGGTTTTATTGTTTTCGGTTTCAAAAGTAAATTTTTAAAAATAAAAATTTATTTATAAATTGAATGGAAAAGCTCTAAAGTTTTTGAGCAAAGAGGTAAGGATGTTAGACATCTCCATGTAAATTGTCAATGGCTAGTCCATCACTGATCTGTTGGTTATATTTATTTATGAATTGCCCAACAAAAAAATGGTTGAAATTATTTTAATTGGCTTGAAATTCTGTCTCTATTTTCATCTATAATTTACTTTACCAATTACCGCTAGAACTAAAATCTCTAGCAAAAACCTTAATAAAGTGAATTAAATTATTTTCATTGAGTTGTTAGTATTATATTGGTAGAATCACAAGTGCACAAATCGTATCAAGTAATAAAGTGATGAGTTGAGTATCATCCCACGAGGATTTACAAAAATTCTCAATAAGTAACAAAATTATCAATTATAAGGGTTTACAAATCTAAAAATAATTAAAACAAACAACTAAAACATTAAATGGTGTTGAAATCAAGTTTAACAAATCCTAGGATTTTTTATTTCACCGTAACTAATCTTATATGAATTCTCTCAATTAAATTAATCCTATGAAAATTTCTTTCTTATTGTTGATAATCAGGTTTTACTAATTTTATCACTACTCTCTCTCGAGCATCAATAATTATTTTAACAAGCAAACTTCCTACCTCTCGGTGAATATTCAGAATCTCTGAACTCTTAAGCTTCAAAATTGAACCCTCAAAAAGATTTCAAGAAACCAAGTGAAGACATAATCAACAGCTTCCTAAAGTTGTTTCTCACATTTTTGTGTTACCATGTCTTCCTCACTTGTCTTTTGAGAATTTCATGCACAAATTTTTTTATTTTTCAGTGTCCAATCCATTAAAAAAATAACTGCAATTTTTCTTAATGTTGAGGAGCATGATCTTTGTGTGTTGATGGAAAACTTATCTTCCTTCAAATTTATGCCCTTCAAATTTTAGCATATGAAAACACCGATTGAAAGTATATTAGTTACTAGCAGTTTACCTGCCCTTCGCCGTTACCGAAACCACATTTCTTTCAACGCAAAAAATATATATTAAAAGTATGAGATATTAAGATTATGAGATTTTTTATTATTATACTATAACTTTAGGCAAAATAATCAATTTGTGCAGAATTTCTACGAAACACATGTTTTCAATAAAATATATGAATTTTAAATCGATATAATTTTTTCTATTTAACAAGTTTCAACGAAATCACCAGTATAAAAATATCATTGTCGTTAAAAAATTAAGAAGATTCAGATACCTGAATCATCTGCTGAAGATTCAGCATATTAGAGTTAGTTTATTTTATAATCTAATTTAAATTAAATACAATAATATAATAAAAATTGTGGAAACATCTATGATAACCAGGTTATAAAAATAAATCGTTGATTTTCTACTATAAAAACAAAAAAACATCATTGGGAATACATTGCTAAATTACCATCATTATCATGACTATAAAAGCTAAAATTATTATCACCATTACTGCCAAAATAATTAGAATCATTAAATTGTCCTGAAAATTAAAAAAAAACAAAACGTTTTTACAGACATCAAACAAAAAAACAATAAAAAACAAAATAACTCAAATTATCATTTTTATTGTGTAAACAATGAAACCATAAAATTATTTCGAAAAGTAAAAAAAAATAACAAAAGAGGAAACAAAAAAAGAGCAAAAAAAAACCTAAAATAAATATTATCAGCATAAAAAAATCATAGGATTTGAAGAGCAGATAAAACCAGCAGAAAATATTAAAAAAAGACCAAAAGGAAAACGAAAAAATATTAATTTTAAAATGATTACCAACATAAATTAAAATTTCAGAACTAAATCGAATAAAAATAAAATCTCCACAAAAAATAAAACGAGCAAAATTAAAAACAAAAACTAAAAGCATAAATGCATAAATATGGACAACAAAATAAACATTGTCCAAGAAGGACCGAAAAAATCAAAAAAATTAATAGTAAATAAAAAATTAAAAAAATAAGTTCCAAAATAAAAATATATATATATATATATAATTAATTCCAATTAAAGGATGAATCTACAACAATCAAAAATATTGGGATTGAAAAAAAAGGGTTTTTTTTACAAAAAAAACAAATACAATGTAATTGTTTAATAAAAATTAAAAGAATAAATACCCAAAATGAAAACAACTATATATGACCAATTTCAATTGGAGGATAAAATTAAAACAAATTAAAACCTGCAAATCAAAAATATTAAAGGAACCAAAAACAAAAACAAAATCAAAATATTAGACTAAAATGAAACGTATCATATATGGTCAATTTCAATTGAAAGAATAATTCAAAATAATTATAGAATTACCTAAACACTCCTGAACCCAGCGATAACTATGAAAAAAACAGACGTAAAAGTATCACCTTGCCCCAGCCATAGACCTTCATTTTTATCATTTCTAAGGGTATGTGTGTAATTGTACTATGCACAGATATGGGGAAAATAGAAAATACCTCCTGCCATACTTCATCTTTTTGTCAGCTCCTAGGGATAAATAGAAAGTTTCACTATGCAATAAATATTGAAAAGACCAGAACACTTTCGGTATCGAGGGTTAAATTTTCGTGATTCTAGGGGCAAAATAGTAATTTTACTGTTGAAATCCACAATGAACGTATAAGTGAAACCCGAATTGATAATTATAATTATATTAATTTTACCTGTCAATATTCATATTTTATTTTTTAATGATAAAAATTAGATATATAGATATTTTAAAAATAAGGGTGAAATTTAAAGTAAAAAATAAATTGTAAAGAAAAACAACTCTAACAAATGAAAAAAAAAAAAAAGAATGAAGATGAAATTACAAAAAATAAATCACCATGAACTTGGAATAAATGATGGAATTGAAAACCTATAAAACTCTTACAAAAGGATCAAGAAAAAAATAGAAACTAAAATATTAAAGACCGAATTGGAGAAAATAATACATGACAAATTAGAATTGAAGGAACAAATTGAAAACAAACAAAACTTTTAAAAAATGATATATATATATATATATATATATATATAACATAGTAGTTTTTATTATCGAGCAAAAAAAAAAAAGAACAACTTAGCAACAACAAATACCCCATCCATCGTGCACGCATTTCAAATCAAGAGAGAGAAAATACGAAAATTTTTTCAATAATATAGAGTGAAAGGTAGATTTTTCTTTTAGAATGTGTCACACTCATGTGCATTTTATAGTTTTATAGGTTTTGAAATTTTAAAATTATTAATTATTTAAAAAAAAAAATCAACTAACCCTTGATGCTAGTCTACCTATATTTTATTGTTTTTCATTTTAGAAGTAAAATTTTATTTTCACCATATTTTTAAAAATAAAATAACTTAAATGGCTTAATTACTGATGTCTAGTCCATCATTGATCGGTTGGTAATATTTATTTATGAATTAGCTGACAAAAAAATGGTTGAAAAGTATTTTAATTGGCTTGAATTTTTGTCATTATTTTCATCAATAATTTACTTTACAAATGAAATTACTGCTAGAACTAAAATCTCTAGCAAAAACCTCTCTAAGAATAATTTCTCTAATTACGAATATTTTTTGAATTAAAAAATTAACCCTCCCTGTATATAGCATGTGCCAATATTTATAGGTATATATAAAACGCATCGATGCTTCACTATGTCCGGTTACTGTGAATTTTAATATTAATCAATATAATCGATATTTTTAATATATAATCAATATTTTTTGCATAATGAAAATACCTATTTACCCTTGTGAGCTGACAAAAGACGAGGGCTGGTTAGGGGTATTTTCAGTGTTTTGCATGATATTGATTAGTGAAATAACGACTTTGCCCTCGGGTAGGACGCTGGGCAGGGGGGCTAAAGGTAAGGGTATTTTATATTTTTTTCACGTTTTGTGCACCTTGAAACTACTTAAATATCCTCAGAAAAGACAAAAACAAAGGTCTGGCGCTAGGGGTATGATGGTACTTTCATGTTCGGTTTTTTGTGGTTATCGCTGGGTTCAAGGGTGTTTAGGTAATTCTAAATTTTTTAATTATTTTTTCTCGAAGTTACTGCAGGCGCGCCATTAGTTTTCACGTGTAAGCACCTTGCAAGCGGCGTGTTCAATATCTATAGGTGGTGTAGAATGTTCATTCGCCATGTAACCGGATGCGATCTCCTGGCGGGGCGTGTATCGTGTGAAGGCGATGAGGAATCTCCGGTGGATGTTTTATCTTTTTTCCACTCTTTTCTCTCAAATGCAGTGGAAATATATATTACGGTCCTTTATGTTTTTTGGTGTTTTATTTCAGTCCTTAGTCTTTTGATTTTTTTTCTTCCTTATTTTTTCAATGGAAATTTTTAATGTTTTCAACTGTGCCCTTCAATTGAAATTGATCATATATGTTGTTTTTCATTCAATCCTTATTCTTTTGATTTTTGGTTTTTGTTTTTGTTTTTTTTCAATTTTTTTGATGTGATGGTTTTAATTTGTTTTAATTTTGTCATCTAATTGAAATCGGTCATATATGGTACTTTTCATTTTGGTCATTATTCTTTTATTTTTTTAAAAAATTACACTGCATTTTTTTTAGAAATCCTTTAATTTTTTTTGGTCCCAAGGTTTTGATTTGTTACATTTTAGTCATTCAATTAAAATTAATTATATTTTTTTTTTCATTTCAACCCTTATTCTTTTAATTTTTATTTAATATTAATTGTTTTGTTTTTTTCGGTCCTTCTTGGATAATGTTTATTTTAATTTTGTATTTATGCATCTATGCTTTTAGTTTTTGTTGTTTTGTTTTTTGTTTGGCTTTTATTTTTATTCGATTCGTTTCTAAACATAAAATTTATATTCATGATCATTTTAAAATTAATATTTCTTTTTTTTCTTTTGTTATGTGTTTAGTGTTTTCTGTTATTTTTATTTAGTCTTCGGATCTGATGATTTTTTTATGCTCATAGTATTTTTTTTTCCTATTGTTTGCTCTTTTGTTAAAATTTATTTTATTCTTCGAGATAATTTTATGGTTTCATTGTTCGCATAAGAATAATGATAATTTTAGTGATTGTTTTTTTATTTTTTTTTTCTTGCTTGTTTTTTTTTAATGATAATTTTAGTAATTTTAGTTCTAAAATTTTAATTTATATTGATGATCATTTTAAAATTAATATTTCTTCCTTTTTCTCTTTGTTCTTTTTTTAGTATTTTCTGTTATTTTTATCAGTTTTACCAAGCCTCCCATTGGAAAATTGCTTAAAGTTTAGTCACTATGTTCTACACTAAATTTCAATTTGTTCACCCATCAAATAAAAAAAAAATTGACTGAAAACCGAAAAAGCATGACCGAGAACTGGCAAGCCAGGTGCACTAAAGTAGATTTTTCTTATTAGAAACCTGTTGGAAGAAGAGTGTCCTTCAAAGATCCGAGGAGAAGCCCACAGAAATCTATCCATAAAGAAAGTGCAAGGTTCATTGCTAATCTATCCTTGAAAAAACTCGTACTGTATGTTACATTAATATCAACAATAAAAACATAAACCAATGATTAACAAGAGAAATAGGAACTTGTTGTCCAAAAACATGAACTTATGAATTGAGGGCACTGCAAATTATAGAATGTACCAATTTCCTTACATGTTAACAGTCCCCAAGAAAACAAATACTAAAGAGCTCTCATAGATACATGAGACCAGCCTCTAATCTCATGGTTAAACAAAGAGGATAAAATGAAATCAATAAAAACAGTCCATGAAAAATGTGTTGGGAATCATCTGGATCCTATTTTCATGAATCAGGCTGCATATTGGATGTGCCTGTTGAGCTGCTGGCCGAAACGATTGTATCCAATCGCTGCTAAGGCTGGAATCTGCAGAGACTTCAGACTCGGGATGATGATCAACGACTTCAGATGTAAGGGACCTCGGATCATCAACACCATGAGCACCGGCCCTCTTCCTCTTTTTGTTTTTCTGCGTCGACTGATGGGTCTTGTCGTTGTCTTTCCTTCTCAATTGACACAAAACAGTGACCTCGGAAAGGGATGGCAAGCTATACTCGTACATCGTCCACTTGCAGCCTGGTTGGTGAGGTTGAGTATTCCGGTAACTGAAGCCTTTCCTGAGGGCTGTGACACTGTAATTCTTGTCAATTTGGACACGTATATGACGATCTTTGTCCTCTCTACGCCATGTTGCAGGGCCACCGGCAATCTGGCGGGAGACATTATTATTGGACTTGGGGCTCATCTTTTTGAGATCAGTGAAGAAGAAAACATCCTCACCATGGATTCTGTGGAACGTGTTCCAGATCTGGAGAGGTTGATAGGCATAGAGGCTGCAATCTCTAACAGGAGCAGAGGTGGCAAAGCAAGGGTTAGTGAGTTTGGGATACAGATAGAAGCGCACCAGTTCTTCCTCATAAGGGTTGAATCTATAGCCAGGGAGTAGCTGGATCGGAGTTAACATTGTCAGGGTCTGTGATTGGGATCGAGTCTGTTACTTGCTCAGATGATCAAAGGATTGGATCAAGAGAGAAATCAAGAACAAGAATCCTGAATGACTAGTTCTTGACGAACAAATTAAACCAGTAATTGACAAACAGAGAAGGAGAGAGAGTTCCTCCCTTTCTTTATATGATTATTATTGATAAACAGAGATGGGAATGAATAACTGGGTAAAAGAGAGAAGAAGAAACTCTCAGCTGGAAACCCTAAACGAAGAACGAAGAGGAGGAAAGAAACAAACTTGCTGATTCAAAAGAAAACGCGTAATTGTTATGCCACACCCATCTATATATAAGGGTTTGAGGCGCTTCCAACTGTCTCTGAAAATTTTGAAGGCTACAACTAACTCACACGAACAGAACATGCATATGAAAGACAGCATACCTGTTTTTTAATTTATTTATTACATATTGGTGTCGTGGCAAACGATGGTTGGTCACCAAGGAGTCAAACATACATCGTGTAATTAAAGTTAGTTCCTGTCAGCACTAGTCCACCACTAATTAAAACAAATACGAGGAGGCTGGGACTATCTTTGCTGGGCCGGGTGGGTCCTCATTTCCTTTTAATGGATCTGTTGCTGACGTGTCAAGTGTCCAAACTTTTTCGCAACCCGTACGGTACCGTACAAGAAGCATGCAGCAGCATTGCCTGTGGTCGTGAGTAGAAAAGAAACGAGGCTTAATTTTATAAGTGGGTTTGATTGGGTTAGAATATGATGGATGGTTCGGTGTGTCATTCTTTGGGATTTAAAGTTTATGTCCATTACTTTTATTTTTAATGCGGATATTCGGAACAATTTGTTTGTGTATATTTTAGTTAATTATATAAATTGTTAAGTTGATAATCATATAAATCTCTAGAGACTATCATATTTATAATCATAGAGCTCGAATCTAAGACAACAGGAGAGCAAATTTTTTATTCCTAAACTCTTACCATTTAATCACCTACTAAATTGTTTTGAGGTTTATATCCATTATTTTTATGAGTGGGTGAAGTCTATTATATGTGGTGAAAAAATAGCATAGTACATAGGGCAAATCAATCTACTAAACTTCCGTTGTAAGGTGGATTGTTCAATTAGTCAAGTATAGCCTTCATGGATCGAGGTTAATCCATGAATCAATTTTGAATTCTCAATATTCTGTGATATGCGTGTTCTGCAACTTTGATTTTGATATTCTTTATGAGAATATCAAAATGAGACCGTTCTAACCATTCTAACTCGGGTAGGTCACCCAGAAAAATAAGATTGTCCTAACTATTCTAACGTGGGTAGGTCACCTGTCACAATGAGACCAAATTCATTTTTCTTTACAACACTTACTAGTTAAAAAGACTTTAGTCGTAAGCATTGTAAAGAAGGGGACAACTGTCATAACCCAATTTTGGGTTATTTCCCAAAACTACCCAAAATAACAAAAAAAAAAAAAAAAAAAAGGAGCTGGTGTCGATAGAAAAATCAAGGTGAAACTTTGGATATTTTTTAGAGTTCGATCGTACCTTTTTTTGTGCCCAATATGAAGGAAATCGCAGATTCAAGGCTAAAATGATTTATTATCATATAAATCTGCGTAAAAATTAAGTCGAAATATATGATTATGGATCAGTCTGATTTAATCGTTGGCCGATTTAAAAGTGTAATTATGTTTGAGAATTAATTTAGGGTCGAATCGAAAGATTTAATTAAGTGCAAAGACTTGATTATATTTTAAATTGGCCAAATTAATTTTATTAAGGGCTTAATCAATGAGAAATCAAGTTCTTGAATTTAATTCGGATTTAATTTTCAGAGATTGAAATTTTCAGAGACCGATTTGAATTTTTTCAAACCAATTATGCAAAATCGGGGGCCAAATTGATTGAATTAAGAGTCTAATGGTTAATTGGGGGTTAAATCGCGCAAATCAGAAACCAAGGACCAGGATAAAAAAGGCGCACAAAGCTAAGGTTACTCTCGAAATTTTAATGGGGATGCAATTGCATAAAATTAAAATTTTAAAACCAATTGAGGTTTTGATTAGAACAATTTTAAATCAAGGGACCAAATTGCACTTTTACTTCCCAAATCATTTGCTCTTGCAGGCGTGCCTGCACTCTTCAATCACCTGAACAGTGTCAGGCACGCCCATCGCAGCAACACCTGCCACTGGGCAAGGCAGAGGCGGCGACCCCTCGGCTGCACGCCATGGGCAGCCGAAGAGGTGCCTTTCATGGTTATAAATAACAGAAAAATAAACACAGGGTGGGGGAGAAAAAACAAAAAAAACAACAGACAGTGGAGAGAAAACGAAGAAGAAAATAGAATAGAAGAAGCAGAGAGAATACAAGGGAAGTTTTACATAAAATTTTGAATCTTCATCCCTCTCGTGTCTGGTCTCTTTCACGCTCCCTCTCTTTCATTTTGTCTCTTGATTTTCCTCTCTCTCTCTCTTAAAAGCAAAAGACTCGAAGCCTCTCTCTCTCTTCTCCCTCTCGGCCAGCCAACTCAGGTCACCATTCAACCACCCATATCCTTCCTCATCACAACCGGTAGCCTCCCCTCAACTCCAGCAGCTTGGTCATCTTTTTCGGAGAAGAAGCAGCGACAGCCCCGACGATAGCAAACCAACCCGTGCACCTTCCAACATCAATTCCAGCAAGCACAGGGCCCCATTTCTGACGCCACCACGACCAGAACAACCACCTCGACGTCCTCTATACAACGGTGTTAACAGATATGTCATTCGTCACACTAAAAAATCTCCCATTTTACTGTTCATTGTCTCCTACATGTAGCCCCGATTTACTGTTCACTATGAACAGTAAACCGGGTCCCGGCCTGACCACTAAATGAGACGGGCTTCTAGCCTGTTTGGGCTAGAAGCCTATACCGAGGGAAAGACGGGCTCCCAACCCATCTGGACTGAAAGCCCAGTCTGAGAATAAATGGGTTGAAGTTCGTCCTTAGAATAAAGTGGGTCGAGGCCCAATCTTAGATTATATGGGCCACTGCCCCCCACCCCACCCATGTAGGCGGGCTGGAAGCCCAACCACAGTGGGCGGGTTGGCAACCTGGCCGATCAGGGCAGGGCAGCCAGCGCACCATTAAATAAATAAATAAATAATGAAAAAAGAAACATAAAAATATAAAAAAATAAAAAATTTGCAAAAAATATTTTTTTAGTTTTAAAAATGCTAAAATGTGTTGTTTTCGTGCATACGGCTAATACACTAGCATATTTTAAAAATTCTTTTCTTTCAAAAAAATATATATTATCTTGGAGTTTGAAGAGAAAATGTGTTTTAGTATGGATTTTGCAAAGAAAAATCATTTCTTGCATTTTGAGATTTTACAACATGTTTGTAAACATCTTAAGGGTATTGGCCAATTTTTCAACAATATAAAAATCTTATTTTTGGGAATTTATCATTCACTGTCGGTATTCGGATAAATAAATCCTAAGGGGTTAATATCCAAAATATTCAGTGGGGATCATATGTTGTTATTCACTGTCGGTGTTTGGATAAATAAATCATAAGGGGTTAATATCCAAAATATTCGGCGGGGATCATATGCTATTATTCACTGTCGGTGTTTGGATAAATAAACCCAAGAGGTTAATATCCAAAATATTTGGTGGGGTAATATACCATCATCATTTAACCAACATATTCTTTGAAAGATCAAAACCATAACAAATCATAAGCCAACCAAAACATCAAGCAGCTTACCTTAGGTAGGGCGTAATAGGAGTGTTAAAACCTTCCATTTACGCAACCAGTCCCTTACCTTAGAATCTCTTAAAGATCAATTTTAGGTTTTCTAATAGCCATAATACTAGGTGGCGACTCCCTTTTTCACGAAAATAAAGATAAAGCCCCGACATTGGATTCCCCACTCACGGGGAGAGTCGCCGCGACGCCGCGTTCTTGTGAGGGGTGCGGCATTCATTATAAAATTAAATGATCAGGGTAAGCATTTTCATTTTTGAAGGCAAGCATGGTGAACATGCTTTGTCTAAACATTGGTGACTATAATTACATTTTCCAAATGTGTCGCTCTTTTTTATGTCAAGTACAACATGTAAGCATCATTTGATAACTAAATTGTATGCAATTAATTTCAGTTGTAATTAAATTTGCTCTACAGGCAGGTTAGATATTTATTACAAGATAATCTTGTGAACAAACCATGCTTGCAAAGGAATCAAATTTCTTGTATTTAAGAATGCAGGTGCCAATGTTTTGTTGGAACGATAAACAACGTAATATTTTGTTCTAAACTACAAGAAACTCTTATTGTTGAATTTGTACTGGTGTGATCATTATTATCTCAAAGATGATACAGTAGTTGTATCCTCATAAATTTCATTCAATTTTGTATTTCACTGATTGATGTTGAATTTGCAGCAGCTTGTCTATTTTATTATTTGTTACTTCATTGATTTTTTGGGAACGTGGGTATTTGGGCTAGCTTACACACACCTCTACTAATTTTATAAACTATAAAGTTAATGACCAATTATAACCTCTAGTCGCTTTGACTAATGTTGACCTCGAACTAATGACCTGTGAGGAGCAAACCTAGAGTCTGACTAGTGAGCCACGTCCCTCAGAGTTGTTACTTCATTGATTGATAATATGCAACTGTTAGAAACTATTTCACCGCAGCTCACATTAGGTTGCTGTTTGCAAAATGTTGCATCATTTTGCAAAATCAATCACAATTTTGTTTATATTCGATCCTCATTAAGGTTAGTGAAATTGCATCCAATATGCTACCTCCATGATTACAATAGAGTGGAAGAAGATGATATGTGACAAGCAAGCTCAGCTCATCTATATTTTTTCTTCTTATCTGCTGGTAATCCTAAATAACTTAAATGTTTAATTGGCTATCTCAAATTTATTTATTTAACTCAGGACCCATCAATCTCCTATCACCAACCTCATACCAATATACAAGTGATCTCCACTTTCAGCTATACAAAGCCTTATATGAATCTCGCCTGATAACTATTGCTATAAGCAAACTCCACCACCAAGGATAAGTACTTGTTTCATCCAACCCTAAACTCAATCACACAACTCTCAACATATCCTCCAAAATTTGCATGGGTCCTATTAGACTATCCATCGGTCCAAGGATGAAAAGTGACCAAAGCTTCTGAAACAACTATGCAACCTTATGATCTCGTTAACAATAGCCTATCACCCAAATTGAATAGTAAATGATTCTCCTCTATTCAGGAGACTATAAGAACCTTGATAGTTTTTGATGCTCACCCTTAACCCTCTAGCAGGTCAAGCATCAAGAGACAAAAAAAACTCGTCACCTGAAATTAATTAGTGAATGAACATAAAAAACTATATTTCCACATACTAGCTCACAGAATGCTGGAAAAAAACAGCACCTTTTCATTCAAGCAAGATGAAAGATAGAAAGAGGCCATGGTATATACTTCCAGGTTACTTTAAATTTTCACAGCACATGGCATGATGCTTTCTCATTCGAACTCGTAATTGATATGTAAATGTAATATTATGAAAATTATAATAATAAATTAATAATAATGCATTATGATGATGCATGAAGTAGTGATGGTGAAGGTGGGATGGTGATAATTGATGACAATGGTGCCGGTGAGATTTTTATGAGTTGATAGTGAATGAAATTATTGGCTGATTTTATATTACTATTCATAAGAATATAACAAATTTTATTAATTGCAAATATTTTTAAATAAAAAAATAAAATAGTTGATTATAAAACACTTTAGATTAAATTTTTAGTAAAATATTTTAAAAAAATAAGCACATAAAAATTAGGAAAACACTATATAAATAATAATAATAATAATAATAATAATAATAATAATAATAATAATAATAATAATAATAATAATAATAATAATAATAATAATAATAATAATAATAATAATTTCCATATCTTGTAAATTAGTTTTATAGTTTGTCACTCAGTATGTAATCACATGCAAGCTGGATTGAATCTTTTTTATTGTTGCCAATAATAGATGGATGAAAGGATGACATTGATTAAACTAGATCACTTTTATTATAAAATTGATAATACAAAAGTCTTAGAGCTTAATTGATAATAAGGAAGTACGTACTTTAGAGGCTGAATTTGAGGACTCACTATTAATTTTACGCTAACATCGGAGGATATGAAAATCGCATTAAAACTTGAGGGACTAATTTATAATTGTTGATCTGTTTTCAACTCAAGAATGCAAGCCTCGTCGTGTCTCGGCTATCAGGCTCTCAAGAACGCAAGCATGTATATATATATACAAGAGCGTAAACACAAGTTAGCGCGTAGTGGAGCATCTCGAAAGAACAAAGGCCGAGTCACATTCATCATATCTCAACTCAACTCATCTCATTTCATCTGGGTTCGGTTTTCTACCTCTTTTCTTGTTATTCTAATTCTTTTTATTCTCTTGATCATTTGTTGAACTCTATTTCCTTTAATCACTTTCTTGGATTAGGTTTATGAATAATACTCACTCCCAACAGTTTACGAATTCTTTTCTTGCGTGTTGAAACTAGCTTGAAATACTTGATGAATCATGTGCTGAGACTTGAAATATCAGTTACCTTGCTTAATAAGAAACATTCAATCAGAGCTTTGTTTTGAGGGTTTTTGGTTGAGTCATGCTTGCGTTGGGATCATTTATTTTCTTTAACCTGGACTGTTCTCTCATCTGGGTGTTGTTCTTGCTTGTTATATATCTAGTTAACTGTTTTCTCTGTTTGTTGCCTTTTTTTTTTCATTTTATAATCTTTTATTTGCTCTTCAGAGTCATGGGAATTTTCTATTCCATAATTAATTTCAGATCTTACCCTTTTGAAGATATGGAAGAAACAGCTTCAGGAGATAATTGTCAAAATCTTTGTGAAAAAGCGAATGAAGATGTAATCAGTGAATTGCATGACGACATTCTTTGTTACATGCTCTCGTTTCTTCCAACAAAAAGGGCTGTGGCTACCAGCATTCTGTCCACAAGGTGGAGAAACCTGTGGAAATCAGTCACCATTTTGGACATTTATGATGGCATATCGGGTTATTACAAGAATCCATCTACATATAAAGAAAGAAAGATGAACTTTGTGAATTTCATGGATAGGCTTTTTATTCATCGTAATAACCCATCGATTCTGAAATTCCGGCTCAGCTTAGCTCAAAGTTACGATTTTACTTGTGTAAATGCATGGATGTCCCATTTAAGTAGATGGATTTCTTCTTCTGCAATTATGGGCAATGTGGAGGAGCTTATATTTTTTATCAATTTCCCAGTTCGGTTGCCGGAGAACCTCTATTGCTGTCAGAAATTAGTGACTCTGAAACTTCATGGTTATGTCAGGTTTGATAATCTTCAATCTGTATCCTTTCCAAGTCTCAAGGCCCTTCATCTTGAACATCTCAGGATGCTGAATAACACTGCCATAGAGGTGCTATTATCTGGTTCCCCTGCCCTCGAAGAACTGGAACTAGAAATGGAGGGACGTGATTCTCGGCGGTCTGTACATGTATGCTCATTGTCCTTGAAACGTTTGATCATAGGATTCGTCTGCATTTTTGTTCCTTACGATCATAGTTACCGTAAAAAGCTTACTATTGATACCCCAAACCTTGAATTTCTTAAACTGGTTGATTTTGCATCTGAGGAATTGAGCATGCAGCGGGCAGACTCGCTCCTACAGGCAGATCTCTGTTTTGGTTATCAAACAGGTGTTTTCAATGTAGGAATTGAAGAGTATGCAAATATGGTGGTTCAGTTTTATAGACAGATCTCTGGTGTTAAGACTTTGTCCTTGTCAAACTGTAATATCCGAGTAAGATCCTCCACCCCCCCATTTACTCTTATGCAAATATGGTGTTTTCAATGTTGATTCGTCATCAACCTATCTAACGCATCCTCTTCTTAGACTTTAATAGGGGCAGCTGTATCTAAGTTTCCATGCTTCGGGAATTTGCCTACTTTTCGGAATTTGATTCATTTGGAGGTCCGAGTTTGTGATGATTACGTGTGGATTTTGCCTGAGATACTCCAATGCACTTCTAATTTGGAAGTTTTCGTCTTCATCTTGGTTAGTTCCATTGATATAAATCGAATCAATGATTTGAGTGTTTCTTAGTTTATCTAAATCATCTACAAGTACTTTCTGTCTCTTTATTATCTTCATTCAATTAGGTTGAGGATGCATACGACTGGAACTGGTGTGCCCCACACTCTGTGCCGCAGTGTTTGTCATCATGTCTTCAGGTGATCGAGTTTAATGATTTTGAAGCGGTATCGGGAGAGACAGAGATGGTTGAATATTTCTTAAAGAACGCATTGGTGTTGAAGAACATGACCATCACATATCTTACTGACGTTAAGACATCAGAAGTTGATGTTTTGAAGAGGCTATCAACATGTCCGAAGGGCTCAGACGCATGTCAAATTGTAATCATTCCTGAACATGAACACAGCAGAGGACAAGCTACAGAAACTTACTAAAAGGGGTGAAAAAAATATGATATGGTGTCTCATAGATCTATTATTAGGTGTTTGGCTATTATCTCGAAATAGAAGACTAAGAGAACTAAAGGTTTAAGACTATATCAGAAACAAATTTAATTCTAAGCAAACACATTCTTCTCCCTCATGCACAGTGACAAGAAAGCTAAAAAATGGTTGAAATTATTTTAATTGGCTTGAAATTATGTCACTATTTACATTGATAATTTACTAGACCAATTAAATTACCAGCAGAATAAAATCTCTAGCAAACCTCTTTGATAATAAATTTTCTAATTATAAATATTTTTGTATTAAAAAAATCAACCTACAAATAAGGCAATAAAACAATTTAAGTTTACCTGAGTTAAATTGTAAGACATGTTATTTGAATTATTAGACTATGTAACCTTGACTTGAGTTGGTATACCAAACCCATAAACAACGATTAGAATTATTAGATTTTTTTTTTCGTATCGTCCAATCCATTAAAAAAAATAACTGTAATTTGTTTCATGTTGAGGGGCTTGATCTTTGTGTCTTGATGGGAAAGTTTTCTCCTCACCCTTCAAATTTATGCCCTTCAAAGTTTAGCATATGAAAACAACGATTGAAAGTATATTAGGTATTTGACCTGTCGATAATCATATTTTATTTTTTAATGATAAAAATTAGATATATAGATATTTTAAAAAAATAAGGGTGAAATTCAAACTAAAAAATAAATTAGAGGTTAAATTGTGAAGAAAAACAACTCTAACAAATGAACAAAGAAACTGAAGAATGAACACCAAATTATAAAAAATAAAGCACCATAAATGACGGAATTGAAAACCTATAAAACTCCTACAAAAGAATCAATAAAAAAAACCAAAATATTAAATATTGAATTGGAGAAAATAATACACGACAAATTATAATTGAAGGAACATATTCAAAACAAATAAAACGTCTATAAAATGATAAAACAAAATATAAATAAAAGGAATACATATCAAAACTAAAATACCAAAAACAAATACTCCAAATTGTGCACTCATGTCATATCAAGAAAGAGAAAATGAGACAATTTTTTCAAAAACAATAGAGTGAGAGGTAGATTTTTGTTTAGAATATGTCACACCTGCTGTGCATTTTATAGGTTTTAAAATTATTAATTATATTAAAAAATCAAATTAACCTTGATAATTATGGAATTAACAAAAACACCAAACTAAAAACACCAAAATACTTGTCTGCCTAGGTTTTATTGTTTTCGGTTTCAAAAGTAAATTTTTAAAAATAAAAATTTATTTATGAATTGAATGGAAAAGCTTAAAAGTTTTTGAGCAAAGAGGTAAGGATGTTAGACATATCCATGTAAATTGTCAATGGTTAGTCCATCACTGATCTATTGGTTATATTTATTTATGAATTGGCCAACAAAAAAATGGTTGAAATTATTTTAATTGGCTTGAAATTCTGTCTCTATTTTCATCTATAATTTACTTTACCAATCAAATTACCGCTAGAACTAAAATCTCTAGCAAAAACCTTAATAAAGTGAATTAAATTATTTTCATTGAGTTGTTAGTATTATATTGGTAGAAATCACAAGTGCACAAATCGTAACAAGTAATAAAGTGATGAGTTGAGTATCATCCCACGAGGATTTACAAAAATTATCAATAAGTAACAAAATTATCAAAAATTCTCTATTTGATGATTCAATTATAAGGGTTTACAAATCTAAAATAATTAAAACAAACAACTAAAACATTAAATGGTGTTGAAATAAAGTTTAACAAATCCTAGGATTTTTTATTTCACCGTAACTAATCTTATATGAATTTCCTCAATTTAATTAATCCTATCAAAATTTCTTTCTTATTGTTGATAATCAGGTTTTACTAATTTAATCACTACTCTCTCTAGAGCATCAATGAATTATTTTAACAAGCAAACTTCCTACCTCTCGATGAATATTCAGAATCTCTGAACTCTTAAGCTTCAAAATTAAACCCTCAAAAAGATTTCAAGAAACCAAGTGAAGAAATAATGATCAGCTTCCTAAAGTTGTTTCTCACATTTTTGTGCTACCATGTCTTCCTGACTTGTCTTTTGAGAATTTCATGCACAAATTTTTTTATTTTTCAGTTTCCAATCCATTAAAAAAATAACTACAATTTTTCTTAATGTTGAGGAGCATGATCTTTGTGTGTTGATGGAAAAATTATCTTCCTTCAAATTTATGCCCTTCAAATTTTAGCATATGAAAACACCAATTGAAAAGTATATTAGTTACTAGCAGTTTATCTCGCCCTCTTCGTCATAGTCGAAACCACATTTTTTTCAACGCAAAAAATATATATTAAGAGTATGAGATATTAAGATTATGAGATTTTTTTATTATTATACTATAACTTTAGGCAAAATAATCAATTTGTGCAGAATTTCTACGAAACACATGTTTCCAATAAAATATATGAATTTTAAATCAATATAAATTTTTTATTTAACAAGTTTCAACGAAATCACTAGTATAAAAATATCATCGTCGTTAAAAAATTAAAAAGATTCAGATACCTGAATCATCAGCTGAAGATTCAGCATATTAGAGTTAGTTTATTTCATAATTGAATTTAAATTAAATACAATAATATAATAAAAATTGTGGAAACATCTATGATAACCATGTTATAAAAATAAATCGTTAATTTTCTACTATAAAAACAAGAAAACATCATTGAGAATACATTGCTAAGTTACCATCATAATCATGATTATAGAAGCTAAAATTATTATCACCATTATATTAAAAAAAGACCAAAGGCAAAAAGAAACAAAATAATTTGAAAATGATTACCAACATAAATTAAAATTTCATAACTAAATCGAATAAAAATAAAATCCCCACAAAAAATAAAACGAGCAAAATTAAAAACAAAAACTAAAAGCATAAATGCATAAATATGGACAAAAAAATAAACATTGTCCAAGAAGGAACGAAAAAACCAAAAGAGTTAATAGTAAATAAAAAATTAAAAAAATAAGTTCCAAAATAAAAAATAAAATATATAATTAATTTCAATTAAAAGATGAATCTACAACAAATCAAAACATTGGGACTGAAAAAAAAGGTTTTTTTTAAAAAACAAATAAAGTGTAATTGTTTAATAAAAATTAAAAGAATAAGTATCGAAATGAAAACAATTATATATGATGAATTTCAATTGGAGGATAAAATTAAAACAAATTAAACCTGCAAATCAAAAATATTAAAGGAACCAAAAACAAAAACAAAAATCAAAATATTAGACTAAAATGAAACGTATCATATATGGTCAATTTCAATTGAGAGAATAATTCAAAATAATTATAGAATTACCTAAACACTCCTGAACCCAGTGATAACCATGAAAAAACAGACGTAAGAGTATCACCTTGCCCCATCCATAGACCTTCATTTTTGTTTTATTGTTTCTAAGTGTATGTATGTAATTGTACTCTGCACAAATATGGTGAAAAAAGAAAATACCTTCTACCAGCCTTCATCTTTTTGTCAGCTCCTAGGGGTAAATAGAAAGTTTCACTGTACAATATATATTGAAAAAAACAGAACACCTTCGATATCGAGGGTTAAATTTTGGTGATTCTAGGGGCAAAATAGTATTTTTATTGTTGTAATCCACAGTGAACGTATATAGTGAAACCTTGATGCGTTTTATAATTATATTAATTTTACCTGTCAATAATCATATTTTATTTTTTAATGATAAAAATTAGATATATAGATATTTTAAAAATAAGGATGAAATTTAAAGTAAAAAATAAATTAGATGTTAAGTTGTAAAGAAAAACAACTCTAACAAATGAAAAAAAAAAAGAATTGAAGATGAAATTACAAAAAATAAATCACCATGAACTTGGATTAAATGATGGAATTGAAAACCTTTAAAACTCTTACAAAAGGATTAAGATAAAAATAGAAACTAAAATATTAAAGACCGAATTGGAGAAAATAATACATGACAAATTAGAATTGAAGGAACATATTGAAAACAAACAAAACTTTTATAAAATGATATATATATATATATATATATATATATATATATATATATATATATATATATAACATTGTAGTTTTTTTTATGGAGCAGAAAGAAAAGAAAAGAACAACTTACCAACAACAAATACCCCATCCATCGTGCACGCATTTCAAATCAAGAGAGAGAAAATGCGACAGTTTTTTCAATAATATAGAGTGAAAGGTAGATTTTTCTTTTAGAATATGTCACACCCGTGTGCATTTTACAGTTTTATAGGTTTTGAAATTTTAAAATTATTAATTATATTAAAAAAATTCAAATTACCCTTGATACTTGTCTACCTATATTTTATTGTTTTTCGTTTCAGAAGTAAAATTTTATTTTCACCATAGTTTTAAAAAGAAAATAACTTAAGTGGTTTAATTACTGATGGCTAGTCCATCATTGATCGGCTGGTAATATTTATTTATGAATTGGCTAACAAAAAAATGGTTGAAAAGTATTTTAATTGGCTTGAATTTTTGTCATTATTTTCATCAATAATTTACTTTACAAATAAAATTACTGCTAGAACTAAAATCTCTAGCAAAAACCTCTCTAAGAATAATTTCTCTAATTACAAATATTTTTTTGTATTAAAAAATGAACCCTCCTTGTATATAGCATGTGCCAACAGTTATAGGTATATATAAAACGCATCTATGTTTCACTATGTCCGGTTACTGTTAATTTTAATATTAAAATTATCATTTTGCCTCTTAGACTGTAAAATTTAATCCTCAATACTAGGGGTATTTTTGACATTTCCAGGGAGACCTGTGTGGTATTTGCAGATTGTTTAGGACTATTTCGATCTTTTCAATATTTTTTTGCATAGTGAAAATATCTATTTACCCTTGTGAGCTGACAAAAGACAAGGGTTGGTTAGGGTTATTTTCAGTTTTTTGCATGATATTGATTAGTGAAATAATGACTTTGCCCTCGGGTAGGATGCTAGGCAAGGGGGCTAAAGGTGAGGGTATTTTAGATTTTTTCACATTTTGTGCACCTTAAAACTACTTAAATATCCTTAGAAAAGACAAAAACAAAGGTGTGGCGCTAGGGGTATGATGGTACTTTAATGTTCAGTTTTTTGTGGTTATCATTGGGTTCAAGGGTGTTTAGATAATTCTAGATTTTTTAATTATTTTTTCTCGAAGTTACTGCAGGCGCGCCTTCAGTTTTCACGTGTATGCGCCTTGCATGCGGCGTGTGCAATATCTATAGGTGGTGTAGAATGTTCATTCACCATGTCACTGGATGCGATCTCCTGGCGGGGCCTGTATCGTGTGAAGGCGGTGAGGGAATCACCGATGGATGTTTTATCTTTTTTCCACCATTTTCTCTCAAATGCAATGGAAATATATATATATTACGGTCCCTTTATGGTTTTTTGGTGTTTTATTTCAGTCCTTCGTCTTTTGATTTTTTTTCTTCCTTATTTTTTTCAATGGAAATTTTTAATGTTTTCAATTGTGCCCTTCAATTGAAATTGATCATATATGTTGTTATTCATTTCAATCCTTATTCTTTTGATTTTTGGTTTTTTTTTAATTTTTTTGATGTGATGGTTTTAATTTGTTTCAATTTTGTCATCTAATTGAAATCGGTCATATATGGTACTTTTCATTTTGGTCATTATTTTTTTATTTTTTTAAAAAAATTACATTGCATTTTTTTGTAGAAATCCTTTTATTTTTTTTTCGGTCCCAAGGTTTTGATTTGTTACAGTTTTGTCATTCAATTAAATTTTTTTTTTTTTTTTTTTTTTTTTTTTTCATTTCAACTCTTTTTTTTTTATTTAATATTATTTTTTTGAGTTTTTTCGGTCCTTGTTGGATAGTGTTTATTTTGTTTTTGTATTTATGCATCTATGCTTTTAGTTTGTGTTGTTTTATTTTTTCTTTGGCTTTTATTTTTATTTGATTCGTTTCTAAAAATTAAATTTATATTCATTATAATTTTAAAATTAATATTTCTTCCTTTTTTATTTTGTTATGTTTTTAGTGTTTTCTGTTATTCTTATTTATTCTTCGAATTTGATGATTTTTTATGCTCATAGTATTTTTTTTTCTACTATTTGCTCTTTTGTTAAAATTTATTTTATTCGAGATAATTTTATGGTTTCATTGTTCGCATAATAATAATGATAATTTTAGTGATTTTTATTTCTTATTTTTTTTCTTGCTTGTTGCTTTTTTTAAAAATGTTTTTTATTTGAAAGGGAAAATTAATGAAATTGATCATATATTTTAATTTAATTTTTGTCATTATTCTTGTAATATTTTTAAAAAAATTACATTGCATTTTTTTAAAAAAAATCCCTTTATTTTTTTCGGTCCCAAGGTTTTTATTTATTTTTTATTTTTTTCATTCATTTAAAATTAATTACATTTTTTTTTGTATTTTGGTCCTTATTCTCTTAATTTTTATTTACTATTAATTCTTTTGGTTTTTTCGGTTCGTCTTGTATAATGTTTATATTTGTTTTGTATTTATGCATTTATACTTTAGTTTTTGTTGTTTAATTTTTTGTTTGGGATTTATTTTTATTTAGTTCAGTTCTAAAATTTTAATTTATATTGATTATCATTTTAAAATTAACATTTCTTCCTTTTTCCCTTTATTCTTTTTTTAGTGTTTTCTGTTATTTTTATCAGTTCCTCGGATCAGATGATTTTTTTATGCTCACAATATTTATTTATATTATTTTGTTGTTGGTGGTGTTTTTGTTTGCTTTTTTGTTAAAGTTTATTTTATTCTTCGAGATAATTATATGGTTTCATTGTTGGCGTAGTAATAATAATAATTTTAGTGTTCATTTTTTCTATTGTTTTCTTGTTGTTTTTTTTGTAAAAATTATTTTTTATTTTTAAAGATAAATTAATGATTCTAATTATTTAGACAGTAATGATGATAGTAATCTTAATTGTTATAGTCATGATAATGATGATAGTAAATTTGAAGTTTAGTCACTATGTTCTACACTAAATTTCAATTTGTTCACCCATCAAATAAATAAAAAATTGACTGAAAACCGAAAAAGCATGACCGAGAACTGGCAAGCCAGGTGCAGTAAAGGAGATTTTTCTTATTAGAAAACTGTTGGAAGAAGAGTGTCCTTCAAAGATCCGAGGAGAAGCCCACAGAAATCTATCCATAAAGAAAGTGCAAGGTTCATTGCTAATCTATCCATGAAAAAACTCGTACTGTATGTTACATTAATATCAACAATAAAAACATAAACCAATGATTAACAAGAGAAATAGGAACTTGTTGTCCAAAAACATGAACTTATGAATTGAGGGCACTGCAAATTATAGAATGTACCAATTTCTTTACATGTTAACAGTCCCCAAGAAAACAAATACTAAAGAACTCTCATAGATACATGAGACCAGCCTCTAATCTCATGGTTAAACAAAGAGGATAAAATGAAATCAATAAAAACAGTCCATGAAAAATGTGTTGGGAATCATCTGGATCCTATTCTCATGAATCAGGCTGCATGTTGGATGTGCCTGTTGAGCTGCTGGCGGAAACGACTGTATCCAATCGCTGCTAAGGCTGGAATCTGCAGAGACTTCAGACTCAGGATGATGATCAACGACTTCAGATGTAAGGGACCTCGGATCATCAACACCATGAGCACCGGCCCTCTTCCTCTTTTTGTTTTTCTGCGTCGACTGATGGGTCTTGTCGTTGTCTTTCCTTCTCAATTGACACAAAACAGTGACCTCGGAAAGGGATGGCAAGCTATACTCGTACATCGTCCACTTGCAGCCTGGTTGGTGAGGTTGAGTATTCCGGTAACTGAAGCCTTTCCTGAGGGCTGTGACACTATAATTCTTGTCAATTTGGACACGTATATGATGGTCTTTGTCCTCTCTACGCCATGTTGCAGGGCCACCGGCAATCTTGCGGGAGACATTATTATTGGACTTGGGGCTCATCTTTCTGAGATCAGTGAAGAAGAAAACATCCTCACCATGGATTCTGTGGAACGTGTTCCAGATCTGGAGAGGTTGATAGGCATAGAGGCTGCAATCTCTAACAGGAGCAGAGGTGGCAAAGCAAGGGTTAGTGAGTTTGGGGTACAGATAGAAGCGCACCAGTTCGTCATCATAAGGGTTGAATCTATAGCCAGGGAGTAGCTGGATTGGAGTTAACATTGTCAGGGTTTGTGATTGGGATCGAGTCTGTTACTTGCTCAGATGATCAAAGGATTGGATCAAGAGAGAAATCAAGAATCAAGAAACCAGAATGACTAGTTCTTGACGAACAAACTAAACCAGTAATTGACAAACAGAGAAGGAGAGAGAGTTCCTCCCTTTCTTTATATGATTATTATTGATAAACAGAGATGGGAATGAATAACTGGGTAAAAGAGAGAACAAGAGACTCTCAGCTGGAAACCCTAAACGAAGAGGAGGAAAGAAACAAACTTGCTGATTCAAAAGAAAACGCGTAATTGTTATGCCACACCCATCTATATATAAGGGTTTGAGGCGCTTCCAACTGTCTCTGAAAATTTTGAAGGCTACAACTAACTCACACGAACAGAACATGCATATGAATGACAGCATACTTCTTTTTTTAATTTATTTATTACATATTGGTGTCGTGGCAAACGATGGTTGGTCACCAAGGAGTCAAACATACATCGTGTAATTAAAGTTAGTTCCTGTCAGCACTAGTCCACCACTAATTAAAACAAATACGAGGAGGCTGGGACTATCTTTGCTGGGCCGGGTGGGTCCTCGTTCCCTTTTAATGGGTCTGTTGTTGACGTGTCAAGTGATCCAAATTTTTTCGCAACCTGTACGGTACCGTTTCAAGAAGCATACGTCCGCATGCAGCAGCAGAGCCTGTGGTCATGTCTAAACGTGACCCAGTTTTAACATCTTTTCTTACGTGTTGGCCCAACTTTGATCCGGGCAATATATTTTTTTATTTGTTCTTGTTACCTCTTTTTTTTATTGTATTAATTAAAATTTAATTTGGTTATTTAGTTTTTCTTACTTCCTTAAAAATTAAATATTTTTTATTAAAGTTTTTTTATTATTATTTAGCCTGAGCGTCATGCGGATCAACAAATCAAAGTATTTATCTTCTTCATTTCTTGAATTTATTCTAAAAATGATATTATAATATGATTATAGTATTCCTCAATTATTGCTTTTAATTTAACTACATGTATGTTCGATTATATTGCAAATGCTAATAGTTTTTTTTTATATGGAACCTCGACATAGGCACAATTGAGACTATAAATGTGCTAGACAAGACCACCTTGTTGCTGATACAGATCTTGAAGATAGCTTGATGTTAGATATGTAGGATCAACATCATATAAATGATATTTAGAGCGAAGAGGTAAGATGAATATTTTAATTATTATAAATATTAAGGTTTTATAATAAATTTGTATGGAAGGATGAAATGGAAATCAATCAAAACTTTAATACCAAAAATATTCAGGATTCCAGACCAATCCGAAAAATTCAAAAAATAAGGACCTAATTGAAACTACAATATATAATCAATTTCATTTGAAGGATGAAATTGAAACAAATCAAAACCTATATAATAGCAATAAGGGCCAGAAAAACAATTCTAAAGGTCAGGGACTGAAATAAAATTTGACAAAAAAACAGCTATGCGCTTTATGTCGACTATGCAGATAGAGAGAGAGAAAATAGGGAGAAAATTTCAAACGATCATTGACACGTCTCCGGACACTATATCATCACACGGGCTGTCCAAAAAACACGCGTGAGCGCAGAAACGGATGGCGTGTTTGGCGACGCGCCAACAGTAAACCGCCGAAAAAAGAATAAAAAAATGGCTAATTACCAGAACGCCCCTCTCTCCTATCAGCTTGCGCAGATAGGGAAGAGAAATATGGAGAAATTTCAAACGACCATTGACACGTCTCCGAACACCATATCATCACACGTGCTGTCTGAAACACGCGTGAGCGTGGAAACAGATGGTGTGTCTGGCGACGCGCCAACAGTAAACCGGCGAAAAAAAATAAAAAATTAGCTAATTACCAGAACGCCCCTCCCTCCCAGGCATGATTTTTTTCCTTTTTGAGGGACAAAATGGTTATTGCACTATTCAATGAAATATTAAAAAAAAAACGGCCAGACGAACCAGACCGGACCAAAAACATGCAATTACCGTGGAGCCCCTCAACCCAAGCGACGTTTTTTGTCCTTTTCGAGGGGCAGATTCGTGATGACACTATTCATTAACATTTATATTTATAGAGACATTATACCTCTAACTTACATAATATTCTAATTAATTAATTAAACAATGATTTTAAAAATCTAGTTTAACACAAATTATTTTTCATCAAGAATTTATAAAGACATTAAGATTTTTATCTAACATTTTCTCCTTTAAACTGAGTGATTGATGTTCTTAAACACTTAGTTTAGAAATATAATGTTTTTCTTTAACCTTGTCTTGAACATTCAATTTACACTAATGGTTGTTCATCTTTTGGAAGCTCCATCAATTTTTCCTAGTTATGTCATCATTATGTGACACATGTACAGTGTCACAATAATCATCCTTCTAGATTAGGATCCTTAAGTGTGGGTAAGAAGAACAATAAATTTTTATCTTTTATTAGTTAAAAATAGTTTAGGGGCACCACCTAGTATTTTATTAGATGATTGTGTATAAGAATGACATATCATCCCTATCACATTGTATCTAAGGTATATTGTATTTTTATTTGTCTAATTACTAAGACCCTGTCGTGTTTCTTCTTGTTGTGTTTCTTCTAATTGTTGGTCTGTCTAATGGTTAAAAGTTAATTCATTCTAGTAAAGTTAACCATGACTTTATGGGTAGTCCAAACATATTTTTGCAATTATTTATTTTAATATTGAGAATATATCTTATATATAAGATTGTAATCCTTGATATAAAAAAAAAAAGAATTTTTTTGTGTTTTTTGAAATATAGGTCAAGTTCTCATAGATTTAATAAACTGTTATTAAATCCAAAAATCATGCAGAAGTAATATTTCTTTTCTTTAATTTTTGTAGTAAGAAAATGCTAAATTATGTCAAGTGCTTTTATTTTATGTTTTTTTATGTTGAATATGATTTTTGTTTGAGAAAATATGTAAATGTATTTTTGAAAGAAAGATCTTTATTGTTTTTGTAAATATTATTTTAGAAAATTGGTTTATTTAATACCAAAAAAAAATTAGTAAACGTGAGGGATTAAAAAAAAAAGAGAAATGTTCTTTTGAAATATAAATTAGTAAAGAAACTATCAAAACTTTATTGGGTCAAGTTTTCAAACACGCCTTATGGATCAAAAAATATATTTTTTCCTGATAAAGAAAAAAACTAGCCAAACATTTCTCTAAGCCTGGAATGGGGTCAACCCAACCATGCGGGTTGGCCTTCCTAGCCTTGCCCAAGCCCAATAACATGGTTCATTCACAAACTTGCAAGAATTAAGATCAAAAGAGATTTTTCGTTTGAGTTTTTTTGCCAAGAACCTGAAGAACAACATTTTAGGAGCCTAGAAACCATGTTATCAAATTCGGTCAAATGGTATCAAATCAAAAGCATGAAAACATGGAGTATGAAGCACTGAAGCATGATGAACGTACTATGTGAAAAAGATAATTCTTTCATAAAATCAAACTTAAGAACACGGTATTTCATAATTGAAAAAGATAATTTTCTCTTTTCTTCCATCTCAATTCTCTACACTAAACTTGTTAAGATCTGCAAAGATGTTCATACTGTGAAACATCATTTTGGTTCTAGTAATTGAAATGACCTTGAAATTATTGATCTAGAAATAAAAAAAAAAAAAAAAAAAACAGAATCTTACAAGTACGTTTTCCTTAAAACAAACAGAATCTTACATACCTGCTATATATTTCCCTTGTACTTTACAAGATCCCTGCAAAGCCTACATTCCTTGGCAGAATAAGTCCAATTTACTACTTTCTAACTGGCATAGAAGATGATCTAGGCATATCTTCCACGTGAAAAGTTGATCTTTCTGATGAAGGAACAGAAGCTGAGGGACGAAGGAAACGAGTAGCAGCCCTGCATGAAGTTTCATTGGCAACTGTGGTAGGACTAGCTGGAATAAGAGAAGCTGGCTGCAACTCGATTTGAGTGGCTGAAACGGCATCATTTTCAGGAATATCAAGCAAATGATGATTTTCTTCCTCAAACATTACTGTTCTTGTGTCTGTGTGCATGGTAGGATCATCTGTGAAAATTCCATCCCTCGTCTTCCTCCTAGCTGCTTTCCCCAACCCAAGGAGTGTCTCCCTTATTATTTGTGGAATTAATGCCGCCTTATACTTTGTTCCCATCTGGTAAAAGGGAGGGAGCAATTCGTGATGCTAATATTTACCAGAAAATGATCGAACAAGAAAAAAAGTGACATAATACTACGTACCATCTTAACGCAATGAAAACCTGCTCAAGCATTCATGTTCCTAGTTAGGAAGAGGGAGGCCTCTTCTACTCAAAAGTGGATAAAGATGATCTCAATTCTTAAAATGCCATAAAAACATTTATGGCAAATTAAAGGAGTCGACAACATGACTTTTGAAAAAAATTATAGGTGTTTTACATTGTTTTTCAAAAATACTTTTGAAAAAAATTGAAAATTTTCTGTTTTTATTTGTATTTAAAAATTATTTTTTATATCATTTTCATATACTGATATAAAAAATAATTTCTAAAAAATAAAAATATTATTTTAATATATTTTTAAATAAAAAATATTTCCAAAAATAACTACAAGTTACATACAAGCAATTGTGGTGGATAATGACACATGCAGCTGGCATATGCCATTAAGTTGAAAGGCTTTATTGGCGGTCAAAGTCTTCATTACTGGAAGCTGTGGTATATGCGCATCGGATACAAGTTCAATTAATAATCTTATTTAAAAGTTCAAGTTGTTAGATGAATCTTTAATATATAATTTATATTATTTTCTAATACTCTTCCTCAAGTGAAAGCCCATTGAGTTTGAATTGCACAGACTCGTACTATCTTGTACTTGATTTTTATAAAAAATAATGAGATGATGAGATTTGAAATCGTGACAGTTGGATCAGTCAAGAAACTATATAACCTAAAAGCTCAAACTATTAGGTGAAATCACAGGATATAATTTATATTATTCTCTGAGGGGTCATATAATACTGATTTCTTGTTCATGATATTTGTTGACTAGTAGATGATGCATATAATATGAATTGGCCAGTATTTTTCTTGGGGAAAAGTATTTCCTGGTGAATGAATATGATACCTGAGTAACGAGTGCATACAGTGGCAAGGTGCTGTAGCTGCAAAGGAACTGCCCAGCAAACCTGCAAGATAATACAATAATGCAGTAGCTGTAAAAGCTGATAAGAAATCCTCAAGAAAGTCTCAACTATCTCAGATGTACGCATACCCCAGCACAAGTCGTATGTAAACCAGAAAATGGCTCCTAATAAAGCAAGATTTGTACCCGAATTGCCACTGTAAATTAATCAACAGAAAACAGTTCAATGTACAGATTCAACACCTCGTCAAGGAGAAGAAGAAAAAATTTATCTCCTCATTTCTGATTCTTCTGATCAGTGATTATTGCTAGAGAATACTATAAATCGTATTCTGGAGTCTCACCTAACAACTTAAGCTTTTAGATGAGATGGTTTTTTAACATGGTATCAGAACTTTGTTGAACCAGCAGTCACGAGTTTGAATCTCACCACTCTCATTCTATTTGATAAAAATCAAGCACAAGGTAGTGTTGACTTGTACAAGTTTCAAGCACAAAAAACTTTCACTTGAGGGGATATATTAGAGAATAATATAAATCATATTCTAGGATCTCACCTAGTAGTTTAACCTTTTAGGTGAGATAGTTCCTTAATAATTATCAATCATTCTTTAAGTGCTTTCCAAATGTTTCTCAAATGAATTTAGTAAACATTGAATCAACAGAAACCCAGGAAAAGGTGAGATTTTTGCTCAAACAATCACTTAAATTATAATAAACTTGAGCTTGGTTGGTGTCCAGAAGGAAAGGACAGAAGTTATATCTCTCAATCCAATGAATAATAATCAAGTCAGGGTAGAGGAGGTACCCAAAACCAAAAGAATGAAGCCAATTCAAATGAATTCTGCAATAACATCACAGAGAGAAAAGGAACGAGGTGTCAGTTATGCTGCACAAAACCATAAAACCATTTTCTAGGGAAGAAGGAAGTGAAAGTTCTGTATATGTTACCATTTTAACTTGAGAAACTGATCACAGTGAGCATTGCTTACCTGGAACAGTATAAAATGGATCAATGGCAGAAACAGTTCTGGCTTCTTGAACCAGAAAAGATCATCTCGAGGCTTCAGCTTCCCTACTTCAGAGTGTTCAGTTAAGCCAGCAGTCTCTAATGTCAAGATCGCAATAACATGCTGTAGCTTTGCACCTAATAGAAGAACAAGCTGCCCATGACATGAAAAGTCAGAAAAAAGTCCGACACAATTACTTTAGTGATACAGAAAAATTTACGTGTAATCACTTGTCCTTCCATACTTTTTGTTTCTGTCTAGGAAAATTCCATTTGCAGAACACAACTGATTGGTAAAACTTAAACTCAAAAGAACCAGCACTTACAGTGATTGGAACGACTGATATCCAAAAATAGAGGTTAGATCCTGTAGAGAGGTTTCAAAACGATCAGACCATAAATTAGTAAGACTGGGACTTAGAATAACCTGATCATACACTAGACAATACTTAGATCATTGACCTGTGTTGCATCGTGGATTAGATCAATTTTGATTTCATATAAAAAAACTATCATAGCATTGAGATCAAGATAAATTCATTGAGAGCAAAAAACTATATAAAGTCTCACTCCCAACAAATCATAGCATCAAATTTTTTTTCACATACATAGGTAACCATTACCTTCCACATTAAACAGCATGAAAGCAACAACAAATCCCCACAATGGAACGCTGCAAGCCATTGAACAAACAGGCAATATTTAGCTCAGTCATGCAGATGAATGGCCTAAAAATACTATTCTTAGACGTTACCTCACACCAACAATTCTGTGGAATTCTTCTTCCATGGAGCGAATCATGTAGCTGTGAAAATCATAATCCAACTGGAGGCTGTGATTCTGCGACGAGCAAGAAGAAACAAAAGTTATGGATGTCAATGAAGAAGCATAATTTATGTATATCAGCAAAGACGCTCCTCGTCCATATGGATCTTGGTCTCACTCCAATTCAACGTCTCATTTTAGAAAGTTAGAAATTCACTTACATAATGGGCTGACAGATAACAAAAGAGCATACCAAGATGAAGCCCTGGCGAAGAGTAAGGTAGTCTGTGCGAACCACCGAAGGTCCAAATTGCCGAAAGAAACATGTCTGCAAGTTGATAAAACCAGCAACTTCAACTGATATTATCACTCAGACTGTAAAGGAGGGAATTGCCTAAACCTTCATCTAAGAAGAAACACTTGCATCTCAAAAACCAATAAAAAAGAAGCTACGGATGTAAATTCCCTGCTTCCGATTCAGAGAAACTCTGTTTATATAAGATCAAAACATTATTTTGCACCAGAATTTCTTCTTCTTTTTCGTGCGCTTTCACCCCCTCTACCATAGATGTTCTTGAAACCTTATTTTAACATAAATATCCGAGACAAACTTCAGTCATCCATATTTATTTATCCTTTTTTGATGAGTTATGACATTTTTTACATGGTGGAGCCCGGGGGATAGGCGCAAGGATTCTTTTGGGCGAGGTGGGGTGACACAGAGATAACACATCAGAAGATGAGGAGCACAAAAACAAGGCCTCATGGGAAAGCTCTAATTTTATCGCAGAATTAGTTAGAATTAATAAAAAAACAAGCATAGATTACAACATAGAAAGCATTAAAGAGCAAGAAAGAGAGTTTTGTTCGTACCACCCAGATAAGGAAACTGTTCTTGAACACAGGACTTGAGGCATGATGTCTTACGAAGGTTGTTTGCCTTCGTAATGTCTTCTCTCTATTGATTTCTGTTACAGAATAAATAACTGAGTCGTGGTTTCTGTGATACAACAATATTTATAAGTTTAAATATTCTCAGTTAAAATGATTGGAAGGTGGAGGTATCCACTAAAGCTTTTAAATCTATCTAAAACCACTTTCCTGTCTAAAGCTGTACCTGTAAATGGATGATGGCAGTCCATACGAGCCAAATCCTCCCATGCTCTCCAGCTATGAATCTGGTGAGACAACTACAATGTTAGACAGTTGGTCACAGTGATAAAAAGGCTATGGTTCTCTTGTTTCATGAGTCAAATCTAGTATATTGTATTTGATGCAACTGCAGTTCGGGAAGAAGGTGGTTTTTATGGTCAACATAATTTCCTCTCCTGGATCTTGGCAAGGACATAACAAGATGGACAAGAAAATACTGTATTTCTCTAAATACAAGAACCAAATGCATGGTGGATCCTGTTTTATACATTATATATCCATTTCCCTTCCATTAGGTTGTGAAATTACTAAGCATATGAACTTAACCATTCCTAAAACCACTTCACCATTGAGAAAAACAACAGCTCAAAATGCGTAACCTTCACAATCGCCAGCAGCACTGTTAAGCAGCTGTAACATATATGTGTGATTGCCATGACGAAAATGAAGCGATGCAGCCGCTCAAGAACTTGATATGAAACGAATGGCTCATATCCCTGCACATCAAACATTTTTCAGAATCGAATATTGCATTCAAAAAGCGACCAGAAATGTAAATCCCCTTTCTCGATCGTAACTTTCATAAAGAAAACAAATGCCGTAGTAAAATTCAATATCCTCAGCAATGTTTTATGTAGATGAATGACATGCCTTTTCGCAGGGATTCGAATCCAAGCCATTCAGCATTCTTCGAAGTGGATGAGGAAGAACAGAAAGCATTTCTAGTTTACGTCCCTCGGAAGAATTATGTTTAACTCCCTCATCAAACTCTGGTCTCGTGCAAGTAGCCAAATGGCCTCCATAGAACTTTGATGGAATGCAAGTAGTGGATATGATGCTTGAGGTAGCGGTTAGAAGAAGTGATATGAATCCAAGCAACATCAACTCTGAAGACAAGTACGAAATAATACATGTGAATGAAAATTACAGAAACATACGAAAGAACTAGATGAACTTTCTGGAGAATCTGATGTTGTTTTTTAGAACTTGGAAAATACCTTCTTTCATTTTCTCCACAGTTGCCAGCAAAGGTTTCTGTTTGGTTTCCCGCAGCCACTGAAAAACAAATGTATATATACAGAATCAAATTTTAGATTAGACGCCAAAGCTATTGAAACCAACAAGACACTGACATTCCAGAGAAGAAAATGCAAAAAAACAGGCTAACATTAGAAAAAATAATGATCTGACAGATGATTTTTCAATTCATCTGTCAATATAGAGTTCTCCAAAAGTAAACGTCTGAAATTTTATCATAAACCTGCTGAAACAAAGTTAACAAAGCTGCCATAACAGTGTTCCAAAACGTAATTTCCACATCTAATTAAACCATTTTATGCAACTGGGATAATCAGTGAGATTTCAGCTACTTTGAAACTCAAAGTCCTCGAAAAAACATCAGAAAAACAAGACACTTACATTACATAGTCTGTGAATTGAGCGCTCCACAATAAAAGAGACAGCCACAAAGATTGTCAGCACAGTTGCAACTGACCATGTCGGAGTTAAGGCCAGGGTTCTCATTTCTTTAGTCTCTTCTTCCATTCGAAGCAATCCTACTTAGACACACAAAACTTTGTTTTAAAATCTTTGCACCCCTTAAGTCCCTGTATTAGTTTTAAACCAACAACGAAAAGCAACCAAACTCGCTTTCTAGAAATTAAAACTCATCTTCAGAAACACAAATTTAGCTTCTTCCTCCTCCTCGTGTAATCATATGTATAAATATGATTATACAAACAAGAAAAGAAAAAAAATATTTGGACTAGATTGTCCGGAGGCTAACTGTGCTCTCTCTCTCTCTCTGTTTCTCTTCTTCTTCACTCCCTCTCCTTCTTTTCTCTCTTTTTCCTTGGACAGACTCACCGAGATTATAGAATCATTCTGACTAAGATATTTCAGCTCATCTCATTTTATTATTCATCACTATACATATATAGTAGTAGTAGTAGTAGTAGTAGTAGTAGAAGTAATACGGTGAGATTCATGAATGATACTTTTTCATTTGTATTTCTCTGTATATTTTCTAGAAATTAACTTGGTTTTGAGAGAGACACGTGATGATTCATTTAAACAACACTGCATGCAAAACACTTTCAACGATACAGAGAATATATTCATGAGAAATATCATTTTTATCTTCTCGAGTTCTTATCTACTTCTTAATTATCACTTGAGAAAAAACTTGCACTAACTTAAGCTTAGATATTCATAAATTTTGTATTGCGTCTCAGACTTCTTCAATCATTTTCATAATTTTTTTATTGTTTCTCGTGTGGGTTTTTTTAAAAAAAATTAGTTGGTATCATAGCTCTACATCTATTGATATTGTAGCCTAATAAATACTTGTGCTTTGTTGCTATATGTTGTCGAATAGCCATTGCTATAATAAGCTTTGATTCATCTATAGATATTCAGTTTATAATGTGTCAATAGATATTTAGTTTGGTTTATAAAAACGAAATCAAATTAAAATTTATCCAAATCTTTTTTTTAAAAATCAATCATTTTAATTAATTTTGAACAAGTTTTTCAAATAATTTATTTAATTTTTTCACTGGTTTAAGTTGGTTTTTATTTTTCTCCTAACTTTAGTAGTAAAGAAGAGAGAGAAAAGTGGGGTTTTAGTCTTTTAGACAGTTTGTTGTTTTGTAATGGAATGATAAATAGAGACAACACAACTTTGTCGGACCTTTCTTTACCATAAGTTATCTCTCTTAATTGAATTAGATTTTAGATAGCGATCTTTTCTTTTTATTTTTTGCGAACAAAATACCATTTTAACAGATAAAATCCAAGTATTTATTTGAAAATATATGTGAACTAGATGTGTAATTAAAAATAGTTAATAAAAAAAATCTGTGTATTTTTTAAATTTTAATTAAAAATATCCCTTTACTATTAAATTAATTAAAAGTTAATAAAAAGACTTTAAATAACATTATCATTAGACTTTGAATTAATTTGTTTTGTAGATAAAGATTATTTAAAAGATGCTAGAAAAGGGATAGATTTGACAACACCTGCATTTTTTTTCCTTTGTATCTATACACAATAATTGTTCCAGCAAAACTTCTCCTTCGCAAAATATCGTTTACGTGCTAAAAGATATCGACAACAAAGTGCAGTGCGAGCAGACTGAGTCACAAATTTGCGTCATCGTGAATGACGAGTGAGGACCCTCCTCTCTCCTTGAAAGTTGATTGCTTTAGCTTTTTCTAATGAGCTGATACCACCACAAAATGAGTGGTGTGACGTCAAAACAAAACTTTAATTTTTATCTTGGAGTGAATTATTCTATGAATTATCTAAAAGTTTAAATTTTGTTCAAAACATGATGTGGACCGGTCTAGAAACACCAGCAAAGATCCATTATATGTTTAGGGGCTTGATCCGTGGTTTTGAAGGTTCCAACCAAGTCAGTATTGCAAGGACCGTTGGAGTATCAATAGAAGACCCTAGTACATCTTATCCATGTGCAGGAGAGGTCCAATACAATCTTCTTTAGGGCATGAAGTGAAGACAATAAAGGAGACAAAAGAATCCTACTACAACTTGGAAACAACATGGGTGGCTTCATTTTTCTGTCTCGAGGATTAAGAGGCTGGATGGAAGGCTATAAATAAGTCTTATATCAACTCTATAATATTTTACTCTTCTCATCAGAACATGGATTTAATATTATGAGTTTTATTTAATTTTGTTAGTTATAGTCCAAGGCCTATTTGGGCTTAATTAGTACTTTATTTTCAACCAAGATCCAATGCTTGTTTGGATTAACTTATGGGATTTTAAGTTTAGGATTTTGGGTCAGTTTTGAGTAGACCTTTTTAAGTCCACATAAAGGGTCCATTAGGGTTACTTTTTTTAAGAACTATTTAAACTCATGTAACCTAAATTTCAGCAGCCATTGATGAATATTAATTCTGAACTTTTTAGTTTTATATGTGAGAGTGATTCTTGCATTCTTTAGTTCTTGAACGAACTAAATCCGACTTATCAAAGATTATCTACCTTTGTGGCGTTATTCTTCAAATTTCAATAGTGCTGGTGCCATGGGGCAGATTTTCATTGTGTCACACTCCTATCAGACCTATTTCGGTTTTCTAGGATCATATCTCATTCTTAATTGTGAATTACGTGACTATATGATCACGAGTTTCGCATCAAATTCGTTCCTTAATGTTGTTTCACTTCTGACTGTCCTTAGGGTTTACATACAAAAGAGGAAAATAGTGCAAGGGAAGCTAAGAGCCCGTTTGGCTCTGCATTCCAACCGGCATTTTGCCGAAATTTGAATTTTTTTTCATTTTAAATGAATATATTTTTGTGTTTTTAGATTATTTTGATGTGCTGATGTCAAAAATGATTTTTAAAAAATAAAAAAACATTATTTTGATGTATTTCGGCACGAAAAGCACTTTGAAAAACTACCGCAACCGCACTCCCAAACAAACCCTAATACTAGTGGCGAACTTGGTCTTGGGCTCCTAGGTTGGGTGACACGAGCTTATCCTGTGAAAGAAAAGAAGAAGTTAAGATGACAGCTCTATTATTACTCATGACTTTTTCAAAAAGAATGCATTATTGTATTCTTTTGACCACACTCTTCAAGTGCTAGACCTGCAGTCAATTTCTAATCTCGACCACGTACCACACATGCTATTTTTCAAAAAAGTATTATAAATTGACCATTCCTATCATAAGATCACATCTTCACCATTGCATAAATAAATAAAAAATGGTGATTTGCCCCCTCAAGTCTCAAAAGCAAGATATAAGTTTTGTTTGGCTGTACAGTTAAACCTTTTTTTTTTGTTAAAAAGAAACTGTTTTAAATTAATATTTGATTATTTGTTTGATGTATTAACATAAAAAATAATTATATTATTTCAATGTATTTCTGAATGAAAAACACTTTAAAAAATAATTACTACCACACTTTCAAACACAGTTAATCAGTTGATTCTTACCATTTGTAATGAACTTGCAATTTTGCTAAGTACAGTGTATAACTAACATGTTTAGACGCCAAAACGACAAGAAATGTTGAAAAATCTAATGCTTTCAATGTTAGTATTATAGAAATGACAAAAGGGAGTTGGATTAGGAGTTGTGTCATAACATATGTTTTATTTTTATTCTCAATATATGTTAAAAAAAAAAAAGAGAGATTAGTGTGTGAAATGATAGCGACATAAAGAAAAAGAGATCAAAATAAAGTTTACATCCTTTTCAAAATAATTTCAGTGTGAAAAGATAGAAGATAAAGAGTAATTTAAATATTAATTATTAAAAAATATATAGGATTAATAAAGAAGTGAAAGGGACATATTTTTTTTAGTATAACCAAGGATATCCTGAGCGCTGGCCCAGACTAATTCCTTTGGCAAGTCCTTATCAAGAGACCGGTTACAGATGAAAAAAAGAGTCGAACCCTTGACCTCGTAAACGACGAGAGTGCGCCTAACTGCTCCGCCAGGACCTCATGGGTACTGAAAGGGACATATGAGAAAAGAGAAGAGATTAGAAACCCTCAAAAAGTAAAAGAAAAAGGAAAGAAAAAAAGATACCAATTAGAAAATAAAGGTCAATCAAATCAGAGAAAAAAAATCCAACTCTTTCACCATGAAAACAACCTAGTTATTGTCTTCTTCTTTTTAGATTCTGATTTCATTCTCACTGTTAGCCCCCATGAACATAAATAGTATCGTGTTTTCTACACAACTCCAACAACTCTTGAAGGTTGTTCTGGATCTGAATTGAATTGTTCTGATTATATTTTGTATAATTTCATTATGTTTTTTGTTAGTCATTAAACATGCAATTTTGTTATTTATTATGTTTTTTTTATTTTAGTGATCATGATGTATAAGCTATTATTTATTTAGAGAACACAACTCAAGATTAGAGGACGCATTCTCAAATCTTATCCTAGTATGTTAGACTATTAAATATTTAAATTGACATCTAAATGTATATAATATTTATTATATGATTTTTTATATAAAAAATATACGAATAGCAAAGGTGAGATTATACACAAGTTTCCTTTAAACTAAGGTTGTTTTGGTATTTTTCATATGGTGCATTCTTCATTTGTTTATGGATGTTTTTTTCACTTCGGCAATTTAATGAATAAATAAAATAACCAAAATACATGCCGAAAGTAAAAAAAAAAAAACATCAATTGTTTCATGTAGGGATATTTTGGTATTTTTTTAATACACAATACAATCTTATCCTAGTCTTTTAAGTTTTGATTTTAGTATTTTTGTCATTTTTATTTTGTTAAAGTTTTGTTTGTTTTAAATTAACCTTTTGGTAATATGTTTTGATTTGGTTCTTCTACTTTTAATTTCTTGTTTTTTCTACGTTTTTAATTTCTTGTTTCAAATCAAGTTTATAATTTTCAATTTGTTTTCAATGGGGATAATAATCATTTCATTTTAGTCACTCTTCTTTTGACTTTTTATTATTTTTCTTGGTTTTTTTTTTTTCAAAGGTTTTATAGTTTTTAATCCTATCATTTAAATCAAGTTCAAGATTTTATTTCTTATAATAAATAGTAATGAAAATATAATATTATTAATGTTAATGATAGTGATAATAATAATTAAGCTTGTTCAAAAAAAAGATAATAATAATAATAATAATAATAATAATAATATGAGAGAGGAGGAGGAAGAAGAAGAATGATGATTGTAATAATAATAATAATAATAATAATATGAGAGAGGTGGAGGACGGAGAAGAAGAAAATAAAGAGCGATGATAATAAAAATACTAATAATCGCATTAGTGATAATAGCAATTATAATAATACTAATAATAATGACAATAGTAGTAATAGTAGCAACAGTAATAACAATAACAACAACAATAATAATAATAGTAATAATGGTGATAATGATGATTAGTTGTGAAAATAGTATTGATACCGATAAGATTGTTATTGTTATTATTAATAATTTTGATGGTAATAATAATAGTAATTGATAATAGCAGTAATAATGATTTCAGTTTCTAGTAAAAACAGAATTGTTTTAGTTTTTAGATAAATATTTTTTTTCTTTTTTGTGGGTGAAAAATATTTTTTAAAAGTTGAAAAAAAAACAAATTGTTGTTTTATGATTATACCAATTTTGTTTTTCAATGTTTTAATTGCTTTATATTTTATTTTGAGTCTTTTTTTAATTTCATCCCTTAAATTTTGATTTTATTTAAATTTTATATCAACTTTGGTTCTCATTATTTTGATTGTTATTTGATTTTCTATTATATTTTTTTAATTGAATTTTTTATCTATCATATTTTATCCTTATTTTTTTATTACTATTTATTTTATTAAAATAATTTATGAAATAAAGGTTTTTTTATTCAATTTCATCATCTTTCAACTTTTTTTATCTATTAGATTTAGTTTCCATTCTTTTCATTGCTGATTTTTTATTTGAAATAATTTATAAAATTATAAATATTTTTAATTTTATCCTTCTTCATCGTTTTTATATGTCATAATTGGTCCTCATGTTTTTTTAATAAACTTGAAAATATTTTATAAATCATATTCTATGACAATATCATATATATATATATATATATATATATATATATATTTAAATAAAAGAATTAACTTTCTAGATATTTGTTTGTAATGAAAACCACTTAAAAAAACTATTTTTGACAAACAAACAAAGCCTAAAAGAGCTTTGGAAAACATTGTTGTCCAAGACACAAAACATTGCCCTTAAAAGCAAATAAAAAAAACATTAACATGTAGGAGTTTTTTTAAGCACAATAAAATAACATAATTACTTTTAGAATAAAAAAAATATTAAACTAGAGTGAATATTAAACTCCAGTTGTTTTGTTTTTTTTTGGCAATTTAATGAATAAATAAAATAATCGAAATACATGCCAAAAGTATAAAAAAAAAATCAATTGTTTCATGTAGGGATATTTTTGTATTTTTTTAATGCACAATACAATCTTATCCTAGTCTTTTTAGTTTTGACGAGCTGTTTACCCGCGCGATGCGGCGGTTTTTTTTTATTTATGTAAAAAATTGATTGTTTTTTAATGTATTGTATTTTATTATTTTAATATTTAGTTAGTATAATTATATTTAAGAATACTAATATGAATTTTTGTCTTTGAAAAAATCCAAAGTCATTTTTCCTCTCTCTCAATATATTTTTAGGCGATAATATTCAATAAATATCAGACATATTAGAAATAAAAATATTGCAATTTGTTTTTAAAACATAAACTTAATTTTTTTTTGTGCTATAATTATTTATTTGCCGTCTAAAAAGAATAGTCTAATGGAAACGGGAAGTGACTTGTATATTTTTTAATTTGACTTGTAGATAATGCAGGTAAATTTGCCAACAATTTTTTTTTTGAGATATTTTTTTTTCCAGTAATATTAGATCTAAAATATTAAAAATAAAAACATTGGAAATTCTTGTAAAGAAATAAACTTAAATAAAAGAGCACAAAATTAATTTTTGAAGCCAATCTTTTTTTATATATAAGATTTATTAATCATATTATTATATTAAATATATTTAAGAAAATATGATATGAATTTCTGTCCTCCAAAAAATCCTAGGTCATTTTTCCTCTCTCTTAATATATTTTTAGGCGATAATATTCAATAAATATTCAAACATATAATTAGTTTTACATATTTTAATTTGACATAAATATACAAATATACAAATATTTTTGATAAGATTTATTAATTATATTATTACATTAAATGTATTTAAGAATATTGATATTAATGTTTTTTAAGGAAAAAATCCAAGGTCATTTTTTTCCTCTCTTTATATATCTATAGGCGATAATATTCAATAATTTTTTTTTATGTGATTCGATTAATCCATTATATTATTATATAAAAGATATGTAAGAATATTGATATTAATTTTTTTTATTTAAAAAATGCTAGGTCATGTTTTCTTCTCCCTATATATATTCCTGTGCGATAATATTCAATAAATATTAGAATATATAATTAATGATAGAAAAAAAATATTTAAGAAACTTTAACAAAAGATAAAACAAAAAAATAAAATAAAAATAAAAATTAGCATTGCTATTACTGTCAAAACAATAAAAAAAATTAAATTATCCGGAGGGGAAAAAATATTAACAGAAGAGTAAGCAAGAAAAACAATTAAATTATTATTATAATAATATTAATTATTATTAAATTTATTATTATTATTATTATTATTATTATTATTATTATTATTGTGTTAAATACAAAATTAAAATGCGAAGACAATTTTTTTCTATGTTATTCGATTTATTCATTATATCATTATATTAAATGTATTTAAAAATCGTAGGTCATGTTTTCTTCTCCTTATATACATTCCTATGAGATAATATTCAATAAATATTAGAACATATAATTAATGAAAGACTAAAAATATCCTAGAAACTTTAAGAAAAGAAAAAAAAAATATTATTGTCATTACTGTCAAAACAATAAAAATTATTAAATTATACGGAGAAAAAAAAATATTAACAAAAGAGTAAGCAAGAAAAACAATTAAATTATTATTATTATTATTATTATTATTATTATTATTGTGTTAAGTACAAAATTAAAATTTGAAGACAAATTTTTTTTTATGTCATCCGATTTATTCATTATATGATTATATTAAATGTATTTAAGAATGCTGATATTAAATTTTTTTTATTCAAAAAATCCTTGGTCATGTTTTCTTCTCCTTATATATATTCCTATGAGATAATATTCAATAAATATTAGAACATATAATTAATGAAAGATTAAAAATATCATAGAAACTTTAACTAAAGAAAAAAAAATAAATATCATTGTCATTACTGTCAAAACAATAAAAATTATTAAATTATACGGAGAAAAAAAAATTAACAAAAGAGCAAGCAAGAAAAACAATTAAATTATTATTATTATTATTATTATTATTATTATTATTATTATTATTATTATTATTATTATTATTCTTGTTGTTGTTGTTGTTGTTGTTGTTGTTGTTGTGTTAAATACAAAATTAAAATTCGAAGACAAATTTTTTTTATGTTATCTGATTTATTCATTATATGATTATATTAAATGTATTTAAGAATACTGATATTAATTTTTTTTATTCAAAAAATCCTAGGTCATGTTTTTTTCTCCCTATATATATTCCTATGAGATAATATTCAATAAATATTAGAACATATAATTAATAAAGACTAAAAATACCCTAAAAAATTTAACAAAAAAATAAAAATAAATATCATTGCCATTACTGTAAAAACAATAAAAATTAATAAATTATACGGAGAAAAAAAAAACATTAACAAAAGAGTAAGCAAGAAAAACAATTAAATTATTATTATTATTATTATTATTATTGTTGTTGTTGTTGTTGTTGTTGTTGTTGTTGTGTTAAGTACAAAATTACAATTCGAAGACAAATTTTTTTTATGTTATACGATTTATTCATTATATGATTATATTAAATGTATTTAAGAATACTAATATTAATTTTTTTTATTCAAAAAATCCTAGGTCATGTTTTCTTCTCCCTATATATATTCCTATGAGATAATATTCAATAAATATTAGAACATATAATTAATGAAAGACTAAAAATATCCTAGAAACTTTAACAAAAGAAAAAAAAATATCATTGCCATTACTGCCAAAAGAATAAAAATTATTAAATTATACAGAGAAAAAAAAACATTAACAAAAGAGTAAGCAAGAAAAACAATTAAATTATTATTATTATTATTATTATTATTATTATTATTATTATTGTTGTTGTGTTAAGTACAAAATTAAAATTCGAAGACAAATTTTTTTTATTTTATTCGATTTATTCATTATATGATTATATTATATGTATTTAAGAATACTGATATTAATTTTTTTTATTCAAAAAATCTTAGGTCATGTTTTCTTCGCCATATATATATTCCTATGAGATAATATTCAATAAATATTAGAACATATAATTAATGAAAGAATAAAAATATTCTAGAAACTTTAACAAAAGGAAAAAAAAAAAAAACATTGCCATTACTGTCAAAACAATAAAAATTATTAAATTATACGGAGGAAAAAAAACATTAACAAAAGAGGAAGCAAGAAAAACAATTAAATTATTATTATTATTATTATTATTATTATTATTATTATTATTATTATTATTATTGTGTTAAACACACTTATATATACATGGACAAAAGTAGGGGTTATATTAGAAATTAAAAAAAAATAAAAGTATAAGGGCTGAAATGAAAATCAGATTTATTAATATTTTCAATTAAAGGACAAATTTGCAAAAATGGAAACTTCTGTACCGAATATATTAAGCCTTTTCAACCCAATCCAGAAGTTTTAAAATATAATCATAAGAATAATAATAAAAAAATAAAATAAAAGGGAAAACAAATTTTCCAGACAATCATTTTCAAAATCAGGATTGTAGAAGAAAAAAACAAAAACACAGTAGTCTAAAAAAAAAATAATAGAAAGAAAAAAAAAAAAGGCAACTTGAAAGTTGCTTAAAAAAAAAAGGAATTTCGAAAAAAAAAGGAAAGCAAATAGAAAAACAGAAGCAACTTTCCAGTTGCTAAAACAAAAAATGGAATTTAGGAAAAAAAAAATAACAATAATAGGAAGAAAAAAAAAGAGAAAGCAACTGGAAAGTTGCTTAAAAAAACAAAAGGAATTTGGAAGAAGAAAAAAAAGGAATTTCGAAAAATAAAAAAAAGGAAAGCAAATAGAAAAAACGGAATTTAGGAAAAAAAAAAGTCAAAAGTTTTGGCTGAGGTTCGAACCCTGCGCGCTGGATTTGGATTTCCAGCGCGTAGGCGAACCGCTGGGCCACAACTATTTATATATCAATTTCACCATAAAAAATACAAAAAGAAGACCTGTGTAAAGGTGCACCAACTGTCGCGCAGCACCGGAGCAAACTGCACGTCCACAGTGACTATGAGTCACAATGAACAGTAACCGGCACTATTCCTTTCTCCGTTTTGTTTTAGTTATTAGTTAATTTTAGTATTTTTATCATTTTTATTTTGTTAAAGTTTTATTTGTTTTAAATTTAACCTTTTGGTAATATGTTTTGATTTGGTTCTTCTACTTTTAATTTCTTGTTTTTTTTCTCTTTTTTTGTTTCATCAAAGCTTTTATTGCTTCAATTTTATCCTTTAAATCAAGTTTATATTTTTTTTATTTTCAATTTTATCCAAATTCCAATGGTTGTATGCACGAAAAAAACATATTTTTTATAAATATAATTTTTTAAATAAATAAAAATTCTGGGTTGGGTCTAGCCCAACCAAATGGGTCAGCCCTGTAAAGTTGGGCCCAAGGCCCAACTCGGTTGGACTTAGGTTGGACTCGGCCCAACCAGCTAGGTTGGCCCGCGAGCAGCCCCTCCCACCCCAATTCATGCACGTGAACAGTAAAATATGGTCGGCTGACCACCATGAGAGGCTCACCTTTCACTGCCACCGGGTAGAGGAGATCGAGGTAGTTCTCCCTGTCGTGGTGGCGTCGAAAATAGCGGCTTATGGTGGACGAAAGGAGCTCCTGAAGTTGTCGGTCTGTTGCTACCACTCTGCCTCTGCAACTGCTGCATCACCGAAGCTGCCTCTGCAACTGCTGGAGTTCACGGTGAGCTTGCCAGTGATGATGGGGAGACCAGGTGGTGGTTGGGAGTTGCTGCTGGAGGTCCATTGTTGCGTTACCGAAGGAGTAACTGCATTGGGTTGTTGCAGCGTGAAGAGAGAGAGAGAGTTGGAGGAGAGACAAAGGGTTGTTAGTGCTTGCTGCTGCCGTCGGTGAGGAAGAGGATGAGGTGCTGTCGGAGTTGTCAAATGGAGAGAGAGAGGAGCTGCAACGCTTGAGGGGAGAGAGAGGATCGTCGGAGCTGTCAAATGGAGAGAGAGAGAGAGAGAGAGAGAACTGTCGTCGACGATGGAGATGATGGAGGCTGCAGCTGTGTGTTCGTCTTCTCCTTCGTTTTTTTCCTGCTAATTCCTGAGTTTTCCCCAGTTTTCCCTCCTTTTATGATCGTCCCTCAGTCAATTCGTCACGTAAATTTCCCCATAGTTTCAGTATTTCTCCTCCCCCTTTTTCTATGTAATTTCCCCCTATTTATAGATTGAATTGTGCACAACTTGCAGTGTGGGAGTGATGTTCAAGTATGGTGTCTTCAATGGGAGCGGAGTGGGTAGCAGGGCATGGCTGCCAGCATGGTACAGCATGGCTCGGTGATGGTCTCGGCAATTCTTTTTTTTAAAAAATTGAAATAAATAAATTGTGATAAAAAAAGAGTTTTTCGATGGGAAAAACTAGGAAGAATGATATTTTTATCTTTAATTTTGGCTTTCAATTTCACCCAAAAAGTTTACGTCATCGAAAATTCCGATCGTCTCAATTTAACCCAGATTAGACTTTCAAACTTAATTTCTTGCCAATTAGGCCTTTAATAAAATTAATTTGGCCTATTTAAAGTATAATTAAGCTTTTGCGCTTAATTAAATCCTTCAATTAGACTCTCTCAATTAATCCTCAAACATAATTACACTTTAAATTGGTTGACGATTGAATTAAATTGGCCCATAAAATATAATTATGTCTTCCTACTTAATTTTTACGCAGATTTATCTAATAATAAATTATTGTAATCATGAATTTACATTTTCTTTCATTTCCAGGCAAAAAAAGAGGTACTACCGAGCTCTCAAAAATGTTCAAAATTTCCACCTTGATTTTTTTGCCGACATCAACCCCTTTTATTTTATTTTTGTTATTATTTGTTATATTTTGGGGAATAACCCAAAAATTGAGTTATGACAATAATAATAATAATAATAATAATAATATGAGAGAGGAGGAGGAGGAGGAGGAGGAAGAAAATAAAGAGTGATGATAATAAAAATACTAATAATAGTATTAGTGATAATAGCAATTATAATAATAATAATAATAATAATAATAATAATAATGACAATAATAGTAATGGTAGCAACAGTAACAACAGCAACAACAACAACAACAACAACAATAGTAGTAATAGTAATAATGATGGTGATGATGATGGTTAGTTGTGAAATAGTAATGATACTTATAAGACTGTTATTGTTATTATTAATAATTTTGATGGTGATGATAATATAATAATAATATTTATTGATAATAGTAGTAATAACGATTTTAGTTTCTAGTAAAAACAGAATTGTTGTAGTGTTTAGATAAATATTTTTCTTTTTTGTGGGTGAAAAATATTTTTTAAAAGCTAAAAAAATATATTTTGTTGTTTTATAATTATATCAATTTTGTTTTTCAATCTTTTAATTTCCTTATATTTTATTTTGAGTTTTTTTTTTATTTCATCCCTTAAATTTTGATTTAATTTAAATTGTGTATCAACTTTGGTTCTCATTATTTTGATTGTTATTTGATTTTCTCTTATCTTTTATTAATTGATTTTTTTTATCTCAAATTTTATCCTTATTTTTTTATTTCTATTTATTTTATTTGAAATAATTTATGAAATTAAGATTTTTATTCAATTTCATCATCTTTGAACTTTTTTTATCTATTAGATTTAGTTTCCATTCTTTTCATTGTTGGTTTTTTATTTGAAATAATTTATAAAATTATAAATATTTTTATTTTCATAGTTTTTATTTGTCATAATTGGTCCTCGTGTTTTTTAATAAACTTGAAAATATTTTATAGCTCATATTCTATGACAGTATCAAATATATATATATATATATATAAGTCGTGGCCAATTCACTATGCACCAGTGCACTGTGCACACAGACACAGTGCACTGTGGATTGCAACAATAGTTTTTTTTCTCTTTTTTTTTCGTTTCTTCTTTTTTGTTTTTTGCTTTTTTTTCCTAATTATTCTTTTTCTTCTTTTTTTCCTCCGTTTTTTGCTTCTTCTTTTTTTACCTTTTTTTTGTATTTTTTACTTATTATTTTTTTGTATTTTTTATTATTATATATATATTTTTTTTTACTTATATATTTTTTTGGTTTTTTGTTTTTTAATAATCGAGGTGTCCGAGCTCCCTTAAATGCACCACGATTAATCTCCATATCCAATTTTTTTTTATAACCAGGGTGTCCAGACCAACTTATGATTACCACGACAATCCCCGGACCGACATTTTTTTTTCTAAAATGCTTTCCTGCTGGTACATTTTTTTTATAACCGGGATCTCCGACCAGCTTAAGCACACCACGACTAATTCTTGAGCCAAATTTTTTTAAAAACAATATGGATTGCTACAGTGCTTTCACGCTTATACTTTTTTTTTGTTTTCTTTCGCTTATACATTTTTTTGTAACCATGGTCTCTCAGCCAGCTTAAGCTCTTTTTTTCACTTATATTTTTTTTTATAACCATGATCTCTGGGCCAGCTCAAGTGCACCACCACTACTCCTTGGATCAAATCTGTTTTTTGATAATCGAGGTGTCCAGGCCAGCGTGGACACACCATGACTAATCTCCGAACCAATTTATTATTATTTTTTATTTTTTTTCCTTATACGTTTTTTTGTTCACTAATCTCCGAACCAATAATAATGATAATTTTAGTGATTATTTTTTTATAAAAATCTTTTGATTTTTTTAAAGATTTTCCTAAAATTTTAATTTATATCGGTGATCATTTTAAAAGTAATATTACTCTATTTTTCCCTTTATTCATTTTTTTTGTTTTCTGTTTCTTTATTTGTTCTTTAGATTATATGATTTTTATTATTTTATTATTTATGCAATAATAATAATAATTTTAGTTATTGTTTTTTTATTGTTTTTTATAAAAAATCTTTTGCTTTTTTTTATTTTTCATGGAAATTTAATTATTTTAATTGTTTTGGCAGTAATGTTAGTAATAATTTTAGGTTTAATAGCAATGATAATGGCAATAACGTCAGGATGAATTTTCAATCTATGTTATCGTCTTTCTGTTGATAGAAAATTAACAACTTATTTTTTTTTATTTGATTATTGTATGTATTTTCACAATTTATATTTTATTTTTGTTTAATTTAAATTGAATTATAAAATGAACTAATCTTAATACAGTAAACTTAATAATTCAGATATCCGAGTTTTCTTGCTTTTTTAATGATGATGATAAATTTATGCTGGTTATTTCGTTTGAAACTACTAAATAGATAAATTTATATCGATTATAAATTCATATATTTTATAAAAAACTTGCACTTGATATGAATTCTGCACAGATTTATTATTTTAGCTAAATTTATATTATAATAAAAAATACACACAATTAATATTTTTTACATTGAAAAAAATATTGTGCCGCCCGCGGCGAAGCGCGGGGGCATTGTCTAGTATATATATATATAAAGAATGAACTTTCTAGAGATCTATTTTTAATGAAAACCACTTAAGAAAACTATTTTTTGACAAGCAAACAAGGCCTAAAAAAGCTTTGGAAAACATTGTGGTCCAAGACACAAAACATTGTGAATCACTTCATTGCCCTTAAAAGCCAAAAAAAACAATAACATTTAGGAGTTTTTTTTAAGCACAATAAAATAACATAATTACTTTTAGGATAAAAAAATATTAAACTAGAGCGAAGGAGATTTTGTCTTTTCACCTTATTTGTTATTATCAAGGTGAGAAGGGGGGTATTTTTATTTTTAATAAATATAAAATATTATTTTAAATACAATAGTTTTGTGAAGTGTGCAACACACAAGCTAGTGGACGAGAGTGTTTATGTCATTTGGGTGGTCCATAATGCGTTCTACACTAGTCTAACAGTGACTTCTAGTGCATCATTTGATTTGTCTTAAGTATCCTTCATCCCAAAGCAACATGTGTAGCCAAAAACACTTTGATTTTATGGTGGTGACCTCCTTTTTTTTTCTTCCCTCTAGATCTTTGCGTCCACTCTATTTAAAAAAAAAATCATTCAAATTGTTTTTATTTTATATTTGATCTTTATTCTTTTAATTACTTTTTGTTTTTATTGAAATATTTTATACAATTGTTTTTTTTTAATCTCATCCTACTTGAACATTTTTCATCCATCATATATGATTCTCATTCTTTTGATTGCTATTTTATTATTTTTTATTCTTACCTTGATTTATTTTATTTTTTAATCCCATCCCTTATTATTTTATTATTTGAATTTATATATACTAGATTTGATTCTTATTCTTTTTATTTCTATTTTTTTGTTATTTAT
>CM055029.1:11793809-11882417 GCA_029204005.1 Salix udensis
CTTTACTTGATTTATTTAATTTAATTTTTATATCAAATTTGATTATTATATTTTATATTGTTATTTGTTTTGTTTTTTTAATTTTGTATGATTGAGAATTTTGTTTTGTGATTTTTTTGGGTTTGCCTTATATAGAGTTATTCATTTTTATGATCCAGATCACAAGTTTCAAAGATTGGCTCAATTTATTTTTGGTTTATTTAATTTATTTTTCTAAGTTCATCATTTCAATTGAGTTATCATATTCTCGTATCTTATGTAGCAAGTTAACCAAATTAAATCATTTGACTTGGTTTTATACGGTTTTTTTTTATTGATTTGCTTTGGTATTGCCTTTTATTACTTAATTTATTTAATAAATAAAAAATTGTATAAAGTTATCCCGAACTCACAATTAGGTTAAAAATTTAGCATGTTAGCTGGAGTTAAGTTTTATTGTTTTTTTTTAAATATCCTTTAGCATTTTATTAGCTGATAATTGAGCTTCTATTTTTTTTCTCTTTTACGAGGTTATCTCATTCTCATTCAATTTTTATTATTATTATTATTATTATCAAATGAGATATTTAAGATCTTTAAGAATATTCATATGGTATCTTTTCATAATATTGAAAAGTATTTAATTTTTTTATTAGTTCATTGTTGTTTTTCTTTTAGTTTTCTTTTCATAATATTAGGAAGTGGCACATGTGGATCCATCATGTTTTAACTGCGTGTGTGACTTTCTTTGGTGGTCAAACAATGTCATCCCCTAGTAGGTATTGGAACCAACGTGACAATGGCATCAAGGTGAGGCGGTACATGTTAATGAAGTAGCAGCAATAAGATTTCAATGACCTTTTATTTATTCTTCCATTTTTTTCCTCTTTTCTCTCGAATTTTGGCACTGATTTATCTAAAAAAATTCCTAGGTATCCTATTATTTTGTCATTTATATTAGATTTCATCCTTATTCTTTTGATTGCTATTTGTAAAGTGTTTTTTTAAAATTAATTTTTATTTCAATTTCATGATTCAAAATTGAATTGGTTAGGAATTGAACTTTGTGATTTTTGTCGATGAGATGATCCTTAGTCATATGTTTGAAAAGGTTAACCTATGTTGATATTGCTTTTTTTAGATTTTTTTACACTAAGTTATTTTTTAATCTAACCCTCCAATATTGGGTTTGCTGAAAATTAGGTTTCGTGGATTTCTTCATTTTTCTTTTATGAGATTATCCCGGTATCATAATCTAAATCATGACTTTGACAAGTTTTTTTTGGGATGAATTGAGTCTTTTTTGTTATTTTTTAAGATTGAATATTTTTTTAGTTTTATCATTTAAAATTAGGTTGATTTAAGAATTGAGCTTTGTATGGTTATTTCAGGCTCACTTATGTCTTCGCCTTCTATTAGGTTATTCTTTACACATTATTCGGCTCACATAATTTAGTGGACTTATCCTAGTTTGTTGGTTTTGAATTCTTTTGTTAATTGATTATTTTGTTCCTTTCAATTTAGATTGTTAAAAAGTAAGTATTATTTTTTTTAATTTTTTTATTAGGTTATTCTAACTTCATGATTCGTTTCGATAATTTAGCCTTTTAGCTTAATATTAATTTCCTTCTATCTTTTTTTGACAAATGTTCTTTTCATAAAAATCATTATGATCATCATTTTTTTTTATTTAATCCATTTATTGTCATTTTGTTTTTATCACATAACAAAGTAATATCAACTATTTGAATCTAGTTGGGTCTAGAATCCAAGTCACCTATTGTGTTACTTTTTTAAAACATGCAATAAGAAAAAAGGAAAAAGATTACAACATACATATATCAAGTCACCTATTGGGTCTAGAATCTAAGTCACCTATTGTATTACTTTTTTAAAACATGCAATAAGAAAAAAGGAAAAAGAATACAACATATATATACTAGTCATTTACCCGTGCCTCGTCATATCCGGAATCATATTTTTTTCAATGTAAAAAATATTAATTGTGTGATTTTTTTATTATAATATAAATTTGGAAAAAAATAATAAATATGTGCAAAATTCTTGTGAAGTGCAAGTTTTCTATAAAATATATGAATTTTAAATTGATATAAATTTATATGTTTAGTAGGTTTTGACAAAATCAACAACATAAAATTATCATCATTAAAAAAAGCAAGAAGATTCGATACCTAAATTATCAAATAAAAAATAAATAGTTAATTTTCTATCTATAAAAAAAAAAAAAAAACATCATTGAAAATTCATCTCTATGTTGCCATCATTATCATGACAATAACAATTAAAATTATTATCAATATTATTTTCTAAGCAATTAAAATCATTAAAATTTCCCCCAAAAAAAGCAAATAATTTTTACAAAAACAACAATAAAAAAATCATCACTAAAATAATCATTATTATTGCTCAAACAATGAAATCATAAAATCATCTAACCCGAATAACAAATAAAAATAACAGAAAACTACAAAAAAAAACAAAGAGAAAAAAAGAGAATATAATTTTAAAATGAACACTAATATAAATTAACATTTCAGGATTGAACCAAATAAAAATAAAACCATAATAAAAATAAAATGACAAAAACTAAAAGTATAGGTGCAAAAATACAGGTAAAAATAAATATTGTCAAAGAAAGACTGACAAAACAAAAGGAATTAATACCAAATAAAAAATTTAAAGAATAAGGGTTGAAACAAAAAAATAAAATACATAATTAATTCCAATCGAAGAATCAAAATTGAAACAAATAAAAACCTTGAGACCGAAACAAACAAAAGCATTTTTTTTTAAAAAAAAAATACAGTGTAATTTTGTTCAACAATTAAAAGAATAAGGACTAAAATGAAAAAAGTAACATATATAACCAATTTCAATTGGAGGGAAAAATTAAAACCTACATACTAAAAATATTAAAAGGAACAAAAGCAAATCACAAGTAAATAAAAATGAGGATTGAAATGAAAACCAACATATATAACCAATTTCAATTGAATGACATAATTGAAAAAAATCAAAATTTCCAGTGTAGAAATCAAGAATAAAACTAAAATCAAAAAGATCAGTGACTAAAATAAAACCATAAGAAATATGAAGGACTTACCTGTAATGTTGAGCAGCAAGAAAGAGAAAATGGTGAAAAAAACTAAAAAACGTTCATTGGTGATTCAACGACCACCTTTCACCGCCACGCGCCGCATTGGGATGAAGAGAACATGACGGCATATTAGGTGAGATTATGGAAGGGCAGTTTTCACCGCCCAATGATGCAAAGCACACGCCGTCGAAATGACGTGTTTGTACGACTGCAATATTTCAAAAATAATAATAATAAAATGTCAAATTATCTATACACCCCTAGATGTATTCTGATAAATATATATGTATGTATAAATATACATGTAGTATATTTATACATGTAGTATATTATATATTAAGAAATTTGGGCAATGAGTTATTGACTTTTTTTTATAAAAAAAAACAAGTTTTAGATTTTCAAAATTGGTTTTTATGAAATAGAAAACACAAACGATGCGAAAATAATTACAAACATCAGACATAGTAGCGACACATGAGTGGATAGATAGAAGCCTCTTCCTCACTGTTTCTGTTTTCGAAAAATTGAAAACAAAGTACAGATCTAAAAAGTACATGTCGAAGAAAGCATGGATCGCGTTCTGAAAACTGCAAGAAGCTCCGGTTCTCTTAACCTCTCCAACCGCTCTCTCAGGGAAGTGCCTGAAGAGGTCTACAAAATTTTGGACGCCGTTGGTGAAGGTGAAAAATGGTGGGAGGTAAATGTTTCTATAATTAAATCACAATGTCTTCATATAATTTTGATTAACATAATTAAATGTATAGATTTTTGAATTTAATGAACTGGACTACGGTTTTCATTGATTTGTTTACACAGAATGTGGAGCTGCAAAAGCTTATTTTGGCTCATAATAGTATTGAGTCAATAAAGGAAGACCTTAAGAATTTATCTCAACTAACTGTGTTGAATGTTAGCCATAACCAGCTCTCTGTGCTTCCGGCTGCAATAGGAGAGTGAGTAATTAATTGAATTTGTTTTCTGATGTGTAGGGATTCTTTTTTTTAAAAATTGATGTATATGTGATTTGTTTTGAATTTTATTTTTGACAGGCTCCCTATGCTTAAGTTATTAGATGTTTCTTTTAACTTGATTCAGAAAGTACCTGACGAAATCGGATCAGCAACTTCTCTTGTCAAGTAGGCGTCTTCTCCAATTAATGAACAATTAGGCTTGGTTTTATCCATATTGCTGGTTGCATTGGTGTATCGGTGTTTGTGAGTGTGTTTGATTGTTTGATGTATTTTACCCTAGGTTTGATTGTTCGAGCAATCAGCTGAGGGAGCTTCCGAGCTCACTAGGAGGATGTTTGGATTTATCTGACTTGAAGGTAATGCTGAATCATGATTTATTGATGAATAGATGTGCCAATTTGTTTTCCCTTTATAGCATGAAAATTCTTGTAGTCTTCATTGTTGTGGAGTTTGAACTTGAGAGGCTTGCTTGATACCTACTGTTAATGAACTTCCACTTTTGGAACAACATTTTGACCTGGCATGACATCCAAATACATAAATACACCTGTCAGTGTCATCCATGATTCACATGAGACGTTTACATGAGACGTTTACATGAGACGTTTGTTGTGTGATACCTTTTCTCCAGGCATCGAACAACTCTATCACCAGCTTGCCTGACGATCTAGCAAGGTGTTCAAAACTGACAAAATTAGATGTGGAGGTATTACCAGGATTTATTGTTTACAGAAGTCAATGATAGCTGATCAGCCTTTTGTTAGATATATTTGGGGCTCCAGGTGTGTATCAATATAGGATAGAAAAGGTCTGATGTGTGTATTTATCTTTGGTCTTTTCCAGGGAAATAAGTTGAAGGTGTTATCTGGGAATTTGATGGCATCGTGGACCATGCTTACTGAATTTAATGCATGTAATTATCTGTAGTAGCTGTTTTGTTTGACATGGCCTTATCCCTGTTTTCACATCTGTAGAAAAAATTGATTTTCTTCTTCTTCATGCAATCTGTGTAGCAAAAAACTTGTTGAGTGATATACCAGATAACTTTGGAAGCCTTTCACGACTCATCCGCCTTGACCTTCATCAGAACAGTGAGTGGATTATCTAAGAACTTACTTTGCACAATGTCCTTTCTTTCTTTTTCATTTGAACATATGTCTCCTATCCATTTTATAAGTTCTTGGCATGTGGTTTTGCAGGAATCTTGACAATCCCTCCCTCAATAATGGGTTGTTGTTCCCTTGCAGAATTCTATATGGGGTTGTTATCTCACCCATTGATTAAAATAACAATTTAATTTTTCAAGTATTGGGAGTACAAATGTTACATCTTTAGTACTCATCTGGCATCTGGAACCTCCAATTTTCAGGAACAACGCACTATCTACCTTACCTGCAGAGATAGCGGGCACTTTCTCGCTTAGGGACACTGGATCTCCATTCAAACCAGGTAGCTAGTTGATTATATTAAACTTTGATATGAATACCTTTTTTTACAGGAAAACTCTCTACTTTTGGTTGTTGGGACAAGGCATCACTTTTCTTCAACTTCACTTGACAGGAAAACTGTATAAATTAGTGCATCATATCAGGATCATGAAACTTTCATTTAATACTTTATTGACTTGTGCCAATTAACAATTTTGATTTAAAAAGTAGCTGCATTAACCAACTGGAATAGTTCATATGGTTGTATATTCCTTTCTATTCCATTAGACTTGAAATTAGTCCCTGGTGCATTTACTACTGCAACTATTTTCAGTGTTAATTTAAATCAAGTAATAAAATATTATACAGAATGATGTTCTTCTATGGTCATGTAACTGACTCAGTGTAATGGATCGTCAAAGTGTGACTTGCAATCTGATTACTTCTTATTCATCAGTTGAAGGAGATTCCTGTGGAGGCATGTAAATTACAGCTTTCGATGCTTGATCTTTCAAATAATTCTTTGACTGGGTTGCCCCCTGAACTTGGTAAGGTTAGCGCTCAGAATATGTAAAAGGACTTAATTCTTGTCTAATTTGCTTTGCATGCAATGCCTTTAGCTCAATTCTTCCCTGCAGCTCAATTCAATAACCCTTAATCCCATGTTTCTTTCTCAATTTTCTTTATTTTGATGTATCCTGTTTAGGCATCCAAAGGAATTTGAAATTGTGGATCATTAATATTGAAATGACAGATGAATAACTGTTTATCCTGCATTTTGTTGCCCAGGGAAGATGACAACTCTAAGGAAACTTCTGCTAAATGGCAATCCATTGCGAACTCTTCGAAGGTGCAAGGCATGAAATTGGTTCTTTGTGGATGTTACAATTTTTCTATCAGTAGGACCTCATCTGATTTTTTTATCTTATTTACCAGCTCATTGGTTTCTGGACCCACAGCCACTTTATTGAAGTATCTTCAAAGTAGACTCTCTGAAGGAGAAGGTTTGTGCTTCCGCGTTCCATTCTTGATAATTCCTTCCTTTTTCTTGCTAATTTGTTCTGCTATTGTTGGAATTCAAACTCGTTATTGAATACCAAATTTCCATGATTTCTAATTATATATCATTTTGAATAACAATGCCTTGCTTCTCATGTAGATTCTAAATCAACTACTCCAGCAAAGAAAGATTTAATTTCCATGACAGCTAGATTGTCTGTCAGTTCAAAGGTACCATCATATTCCATGTAACCTTATCTTGCAGATTATTTGAAATACTGAGGATATCTGTTCACTTAGTTTTTTTAGCTGAAATTACCTTTCTTTAGAACGTATACAATACTGTTACTGTTAGCTCATCACTTTTGTCTACCAGCTTTCTCTGCAAAGAGGGGATTCTGGTAGTTGATTAAACTTGGGTGTATAATTTTAGCATCCACTGAACTTACAACTGAGACCTGTACTTTCAATTTGCTAAACTATTACTGCCTACCTTCTTGTTTTGTCTCATTTGGTATTGTGCTTTTAGGAAATCTCTCTACAAGGGCTGGGTTTGAGTTCTGTCCCATCAGAAGTATGGGAATCAAATGAAATTGTAAAGGCTGATCTTTCCAGAAATTCTATTCAAGAGCTGCCAGTTGAACTCTCCTTCTGTGTTTCCCTTCAGGCAAGTTTTTTTGGCTCATCTTATTTTTGTTTTTGCTCTAGGGGTTTGGACACTTTCAGTTAAAATGTTCTTTTACCTTATTTTAAGCCAACTTCTGCATCGAAGCTGGCCTCCTCTCTTCTCTAAATTTGAAATTTGTTTTCTCCTTATGGAATATTCTTCAAAAACTTTTTTATGAGGTATAACCATACCAAATGCATTGTGAACAGGAGATTGTTTTATCTGATTCCAATATGTTGAGATTGCCTGAACCTTGAAGCATTAATCCGTGACTGACCTTGTGAACTGTATGCAAACCAAAAAATATTGGTTCAGGGATGCTCATCTGGATGGATCAATGTTGAAACTTACCATTTTCATTCACTATTTTAGAATTAATTTGTCAACCTTTTTCTTAGATTCTTGTGAAAGTCATTTATGACTGGCTTTGACTGGACGCCACCTGATCTAGAGTGTCAAACATTGATAAGCAGGGATTTTAAATAACCTGAACTGATACTAATACAAATTGATATTTATCTAAATGTGCAGTGTTTGATCTTATCCAGAAACAAGATCAGTGACTGGCCATTTGCAGTTTTGAAATCACTTCCCAATCTCTTTATGTTTGAAGCTGGACAACAATGCTCTTACACAGGTAAAAGGGTTCTAGTTTATGATTCTGTCCTGTATCCAAATATAACATGATATGATAGAGACATGAAATGGACCAGCTGAGCTGTTGTAGGAGTTATTTAGTTGTTCCATATTTTGTTATGGTTTAGTTAACTTAACACCTCCCCTTCCTCTCTCTCTCATGGATGCACACATGGAGACATGAAATGAACCAGCTGAACTGTTGGAGTTATTTAGCTGATCCATATTCTGTAATGGTTTTGTTAACCTAATACCTCTCTCTCTCTCTGCACACACATGGTTCTTTTCATTTGTCCTTTTCGATGTTGCTTGTCAAGATTTGAATATAGGCAACTTTGTGTGTTGCTGGTCAAGATTTGAATATAGGCAACTTTGTGGTTTTAATGGGGATGGCGCTCAACTCTGTGCTGATAGTTCTCCCTTTGTTTGTATTTCAATATGTGCTTCTGACTACCAAAGTCATTGTCATATACCCTACCAAAATATTCCAATAGATGGATTTCAGCTCCATTTTTTCTATTTTAGTTTCTTGTTTGTCATACATTTATTTTTACTTGACCTGTAGATTCCATCAGATGGATTTCAAGCAGTCCCTATGCTTCAGATTTTGGATCTCAGTGGCAATCCAGCTTCACTGCTTGCTCATCCAGCATTTTCCAGCTTGCCTCATTTGAAAGAGCTTTACCTCAGGTCAGCCCAGCAGTTGGCTGGAAATTGTAACAAGCTTGTATACATGCATGCATTCAAAAATACATGATTGCATCCACACATACATATATGTGAATATGTGTGTATTTATGTGATTCATGTTATGTGCATGTTTTAGGTTTTTTTGTTTACATATTTCTCTAATATCTTTTTGATATATCTTAACTTTTGTATTGCTTTGACAGACAAGTTCAATTACGTGAAATCCCATCAGATATATTGAGCTTACAGCAACTGCAAGTCCTGAATTTGAGCCAAAATTCACTTCACTCAATTCCAGAGGTAGTTTATTTGCTTTCTAAGAAGAAAAAAAAATCAACTACCAAAGCACCCTGCCAATTTCTTTTTTGCTTGAAACTTGTTAATGTCAGCTTAGTTTGTATAGCATTAATGTTGATAGACAAAACCAGCTTGAGAAGGATCCATATAGAACAAGAACGCCATTTTTCTTGGTCCAGCCATCAATTTGAATGTTTTATTTTTTTCATTTTATCAGTTGTTGAAATATGTTGGCCCTGCTACTGTGATTGTTCTTCAATGTCATTTTAATCTAATTATTTGCATTTAAATTTGAATAGAATTGAATTATTTAATACATCTTGTTTCTCTTCAAAAAAAAACAAGCAGTGTCTTTCCCTTTTGGTGCATTTTCTTCGTGTTGAGTCCTTGACGGTTTGCTAAACTATGACATGCAGGGGTTCAAAAATCTTTCCTCCCTCACTGAGCTTGACCTGTCTGACAATAATATTTCAGCACTTCCTCCAGAGCTGGTGAGAATACTTGTCCTTTCACCATTGTGTTGATTTAACTGGCTCCTAAATTTCTTGTACTGAATTTGCATGCTTGGAGCAAATAAATTATGGCAACTGTAGGAACCCTGTCTATGGGCTGCTTGAAATTTATTCGTAGCTTTCATAATAATCACATGGATGGTTCTTAGCTTAGCTTTTCTTGTTAAACAACTTGTATTCGTTGTTTTTGTTTTTCTTTCTTCTTATTGAAATGAGAACATGCACAACAAACCACTAAATTTTGTTGTAGTGTCTATGAAAGTGGGTCACCTAAGTAGTTTGTCGAGCTTGATTTAACTGCATTCCTATAAGATAAGATGTTTCCTTCAGCTGGTTTACATGATTTGTTTCATCAGGGTTTGCTTGAGCCGAGCCTCCAAGCCTTAAGACTTGATGGAAATCCATTGAGAAGGTGAGATGCTATTTTACCATTACTGACTGCATTTTCATAAATATTTCTGTGTTATGAAAAAGGTTATATTAACTTCAGAGGATGTTGCTCTACATGATAGAAATGTAAAAGATGGATTCATGTAAACCTACCAGCTATAGCTCTGGCTAAGGCTTTATTTCAATTGATTAGATTTCTAGACAGTTTCACAAAGTATTTCATTTCATACTCTTGTAGTTCAATGGTTGAAGTCTATTTGAGTGTGGGACTAGGGTGTTTAGAATTGAGATTGAACCTACTTTTTGTCAAAATTTGAAAAAAAACTTTAATGTTTTTGGTTCGTTTTGATATGTTGATGTCAAAAAATAAAAGTAAAAAACCATTATTTTAATGATATTTTGGAAAGCAACCTCGTAAAGATACAACAGAAGAAATTTAGCTTGGGCTACATAACTTCTTACCTTACAGAAAATGGAATCAATGATTGTCAAGAAAGAGACTTCCGGTTTTCATGAAGTGTTATGAATGGTTAAATGACATTGCTGATAACAATTTCTGTGAAACAATCAACATAGTTGACTGGCCAAGAGCGGGCCCACTCTTATGTTCATCGTTTCTGTGAGTATTTGAACCACTGTCGTTACTTACTTTTAACGTCTACTTTTATTGCTGCAGCATCCGGAGAACAATTTTGGACAGGGGGACTAAAGCGGTTCTGAAATATTTGATGGACAAACTACCAGAGCACTAGCTTGTTCCATCGTCTCTTTCAGCTCCAAATTACATTACTCGCCCTCTGTATCTTTCTGCTCAGATGCTTGATGCTACTTCCAGTTTTTTTTTCTTTTTGGATTTTTGGAAAGTTGATGATTTGGAGGGCTTGAACTCCCACTCGGGGCTGTATTGTTGGGTTTATAAAATTAATTTCTATAAAACAGCTTGATTTGGATCATGATTCTAATTGGTTCTAGTTGAATTACATAGATTATGTTTTGATTTTTTACTGCTAAATTTGAATAAATCAATCAAATTGTGATATTGGTATCATAAACAGGTTTTAAATCAAAAAATCATGAATTGAAGTGTCTAAATTCAAAAACAAACTTCAACTATTTATTCCATTATTTTTTATGAACCTTGCCTTGATTAAACATGAAAAATTATGATCGCATTAGAACATCTAATTGTGTTAGAACATGGATAGTTTTTTTTCCAATTAAATCCCAGCTTTTTGACATCGCAAGATGTATATTTTTTTTCTTTCTAAAAAAGTGCATATATAGATATTTACATGTTTTTGTATATAAAAAAATCTAAATGTGGAATTAAAAAGTTTGTTTCAGATTAATTTTTTTTATTATCTTCAACCATATCTTGAAAAAAATAAAATTGAAACACCTTTTAAATCATATTAATGGCCTCTAATAACCCAGGAATTGGCTCTAAAGCCCACATTCAACCATCAAAAACAATTTCAAGTTTAAATCTACCATTTCATACAAGTTTAAGAGAAAATTTGTATAAATTTTTACCATAAAAAAGAACCCTGTTGACACCTAAACCACCCATTTTCATGGGCAAAATAAGTGTCAACCTCCACCCCTAGAATCCAACTATTAATCTCTCATCTCTCCAACCAAAAACGAAAAAACAAATTATGATAAAGAATAAATTTCATAAAATATTAGAAATTGAAAGTTCATAATTTTTAAAGTTGAAGGATCACAGGATATATATTTAACCTCAAGTTTAGAAAAATAATTTTGTTTTGCTTCTTTTTTCATCCTGGTCTTCTATATTTGAATTTGTCTTTCCTTAATAAATATACTTTAATTGGCCATTAATTTGAGCATATAAGTGCAATAAAAAAAAAGACAAAAAAAAAACTCAATGATATAATTCATTACTTCTAACCAAACATAACAATATATAATCGCCCTGATATAATCAATGTAAATGTTAACCTTTCTAACATCTAGTAGTACAAATGAACTACTGTAGAACAAATGAACTACTGGGACTTGAGAGAATCTGAGAGCACAATCAAATGTATTCTATCTGAAACTACCGAACTAAATAATCAGCATTTACCATCAACTAGCCAGGTCAACCATCTTCATTTACGGAAAAGAATGTCAGCATCGAAATTCTGTAAGAGGATTTCCTACTCACAAATTTCACGTCTTTGATTCCATATTGGCATCTTGAACATCCTCATCCATTAACAACCTAAACTTTAGGATCTTCTGAAGCTGTGCAACTGGTTTCACTTCCTTAGTTGGAGCTTGGTTAGGATCTACAATACATCTGCCTGCAAAAAGGTTTGCTTCTGATGGTCCTGTCTCTTCTTGAACCAAAGGGGCAGCTTCTGCAAACACAGCTTTTCTGTTAACAGAATTGCTGTAACAAATATCAAATCTCCCCTCTGGAATCATCCAATTCTCTTGGTGAACCATTTCTATAAGCAATTAATTGAAAACAAAAAGCTCAAGGTGAGTTGATGATCCCAAGTCCTAGTTGTTAGATCCAGGTTTTATTTGCTACAGTTTTCACACAAAAAAATGCACTATAATATTTGATGTAAATGGGAAGTTAATTTAGCCAGTCTTGTGCAATAACTTCTAAATAAGAGGTCATGTTTTGAGACTAGCATCTAGAATCATATGCGGACATTCATAGTTCTTCTATGCAGTAGAATCATTCACTTTCCCTTAATATTTTCCATAAAAGCCAATAACAGGACCAAAATTGTGAATCAATCAATTTCCTCTGAATTCATGGTAGCCAAAGTATATGATTGATAGGAGGGGCACAAAACCAGCATATTATATAAGGGATGAGTGATTAACCCTCAAGTCAGCTAGTTGGTTAATTTATGCAAGGAAAACTTCTTTTTAGTCTAGTTCCTGAAACCAAAGAAGACAAATACATATAAGCTCACCATTTTCTGAGAAAACAAAGCATGTACCAATTGTATCTTCATATTTCCCAATCTGAGAAGGCAAACAAAATTAACCACACATATGTTTGTTATCAATTTGTCAGTCAATTGAAAAGGTAAGCCATGTCCCATGTTATAGCCCTTCAAACTCTAAGTGAATACAAAAACGAATAAACAATATGACAAGCCATCCACTCACCAGTTTCACTTTGTCATCAATAATCAATATTGGCTCAGAAGTGTCGAGACCCTAGAGTTCAAACAAATGGTTAACTAAAAAGAAAATGCTGACATATAAAGAAAAAATCAATGGTTTGAGGAGTTTAGAAACTGTAGAAATAAAAGGAATAAAAGCAAAAGCGAATGATTAACTTTATTAGCAGGCAAAAGAAATTAAAGCAATTGATCCTAAGGAAAAGTCATGCTGAGTCAACAAGATTCTGAGCCAAAAAAGAATATTAGAAGCCATCATCATCCTTTTGAACAAAAAATAAAGCACTCAGTCAATAATGTTTGAAGAAGAAAATCAGAAAACAGTGAAGGCTTTTCCTTGCTGAATCCTGCAAGCAGCAGCATTTATTTCAATACGGGGTGGTGTCAAACAATAAAAAGGCCTTCTTGTGAATAAAATAATTTTAATAATACATGAAATGCAACCACTAAAAAACAAAGAAGAATATCCGAACTAGCAAATCACAAATCAATATACAAACACATTATTGTTCCAGCTTATAAGCATGTACAATTTGAATTCAATGATCAAAATCATAAATATGGCATGGACTAGTAAACTCAAAATATGATGGGCTCCTTAGTCGTTTAAAAAAAATGTAATAAAGCATGAATTGCAGCACCTAAAATCTGTACAAAATTTTAAACCACGGCACAATATACAGTTTATCAGCTTAAAATAGCAAACAAAAACTACATAATTAAAATTCAGTACGTAATGGCATGGAAATGCAAAGCACGGTTAAATTTCTGTTTTTACCATAATCATCAAAGAAATTGAAGTGGGATGATGCTAAAGAACTCAAAGATGCAATCTTCAGCTTCAAAAGAAAAAAAAAAGAAAAACTTGAAAAATTGTAGAAGGGATTAGTTAAAACTTACAGAAAGAACATATGGTGCCTCTGGAGAAATATCAACTTGGGCAAAAACAGCATCAAGATCAAGAAGCACATAGTCTTCTTCTTCTGCTCCATCTTCTTGATTATCACGGTGCATCAAGTCTGCCTCCATTGTCTTTATCTATACAGACAAGCAAGACAACACTATTGAGTATCGGGGTCAGGTTTGATGCTATCGGTACCCGAACCTGAATCCAAAATTGTTATCCATGCCCGACCCGAAACATGACAGCAAGGATTTTAATACCTGACCCAGCCCGATTGGACTTCGGGGTATGTATCAGGTACCCACAACCCAACTCCAACCCAAACCAGAACCGAAAACTATAATTTCACCACTTACTAGCACAGAATCAGGCAAGTCATAGGCTAAGAAAATTTACTTGCTAGTTGGATTTTTACAATAATCTTGTAGATATCAAGAAAGTATACAAATAGATATGGAACAGAGAAAAATTGGACAAAAACGTATGTAACCATTTTTGACAGAAATTATTACAGTACAACTGAGAAATTCATATAAAACCACTAGCATTTTTTGGCAAAATTAAGGTGATTATATAAAAGCAGTAATCTCTAAACTAAACATAGTCTTTCTTTTCCATTTCTCTTGCATCTCATTCACAGAGGATAGAAAGGTTAAACATTTATTTCTCAATTCTGGAATATATAAAAAAGTTATCAAGCATTCCCTGCTAGACCAAAACATCCATATCCTACTGTACTTGAGATTTCCGGAGACGTTTTTTCTAGGAAAGAAAAGAAGATTAATCTGACTACGATTTTACAAAAGAAGAGGAGGAGGAGGAGAGAGCAACATGGTTAAAGGATATGTTCTCGCTGCATTTAATTTCAATTACACTTTAGCTCTCCCATCATAATAATCTGAAATCTCCCATTACTTACTTGCTATGAGCTGCCGGAGCCACGAAGGACGGGCTGTTGGAGCCGCTGCTACCACCGGCTGAAGAAGAGAGTGAGAGAAAAAGTTAAGGGAGAATGATTGAACAGAGTTTCTAGCTGCAGACCGAGGAACAGAGTGAGAGAAGGGAAAGAAAGAAACAATAATTATTATTTCCTTATATATAATTTTCCCCGAAAAAATAAATTGATGATATTTTTTTATAATTTTAATATAAACCAATACAAAGTTACAAACCTCATATTTAGCCTTCGAGTTTTGCACGAACCCAACCCAAACAATCATTTAAAACTTATTATCCTTTCGGGTTGAGCTGATATCCATTAGGTATAAGTAAAATAGTCATCTTTGGCTCGGATCGGATCAATGAAAAACCCGACTATTTTTTTACAAAACGATGTCATTTCAAGGATTATTAAAAAAAAATTGGATTTACCTGTTCAACCCATCTGAGAAAATGACTTGGGAATTAGATCTAGTCAATGTTCCAAGCCGGATATTTTAACCATGCACGTGGCTAATTGAATCAATTTATTGGATTAAAAAGGTAATGTTTAGTTACCATTCCAGAATATAAAAAAATAAAATAAAATAAATAAAGATAGAGATAAGATAAAAATAAAATTATATTTGGTAATGGTGTAAAAAATAAAATGACTGTTTTTATATCTTATTTGGTTATGTTGGATAAAACATAATAAAATATAAAAATATATATTTTACACTTAACATGTATTTTTTTTTTACTTTAATTTATATTGAGTGTTAGAGTTAATAATATAAGAGAAATCCTAATTGTAAAATCAAAATTAGGCAAGCAGGTTGACGTAAAACCCAGCCTACCCATAACCTATATTGATCTTAGTTTAAGAAAAAATAGAAGGAGGATTGATTTAACCTGGTCCAATCAAAACCTAAATCAACTTGAGATAAATTATTACTCAAAAAATAGTTGATTTTTTTATATTTTTTGTTAAAAAAAGGTTACTTTGATTTTAAAAAAAAAAATGGTAACATATTTATCCTTGAACTTACTTGAGTCAATCCAAGTTGACTCTCCTAATTGGTGATCTAGGCCTTACTCTATTTTGACCCTCAAATCAGATTTTAAAAACTATGATAATAGTTGTTTTTATTTTTATGTTGACCCTCTCGACATGTAAATTGAACCTTTCTTAGGTCAACCCTCAAGTTCAACTTTTAAAACTATAATAATAATTGTTTTTATCCTGACATTGACCTAGATCAACGATTAACCTTTCTCGTACCTAGACCTTAGCCCTAGTCAACCCTCAAATCAAGTTTTAAAACTATGATAATAATTATTTTTATTCTCATATTGACCCGAGTCGATTGAGGTTGACACTTTGAATATGTGACTTAGGTCTTGCATCAAATTGACCCTGAGTTGTAGTTTAAAATCATTATATTAACAAGTTTTGCTATTAAGTAAACTATGGTCAATGTTTGATCTCACTCGTGACTCGGACCTTGCCCTAGGTCACCTCAATCGAGTTTTAAAATTATAACAATAATTAATTTTATATTTATGGTAACTTGTGTCAACCCAAACTATTTCCCTTTAGATTTCAAGCAAATCAATTTTGGCACAAAATGTTATATATACTATTTTTCAACCCCTACTTACAAAGATGAGAGAAAGAAAAGGTCATTGTTCATGCCATTTCTAATCATCTAAACAAGAGTTTTTTTTTTATGTCCACGAGTCTATTGAAATGAGAAGGGCTTGATGATGGTTGTTTGGAACCTTAATGTTGCATGAAAAACAAATCTAAGCAAAAAAGATAAATAACATGTTTTTGGATTTGGTTTAGGTATATTAAGTTGATGAATTGGTTTAAAGGTGTTCCTTGAAGAGGTGTTTATGGGTTGAAATGACTTTAAAATTAGGTTTTTTAATAAATGAGTCAATGTCTAGATTTTTCAGCCACCACTGGTGGCAAATTTTAGGCATATGAACAACAGATCATCTGTCTTGGCAGGTGACAGATTGTTCATCCCTTCAAGGAACGCAAGACTAGGCTTAAAGGCTAACTTATGCATTTAAGTCTTTTATTGCAATGATCAAGGTGTGTTGGGTCATGGGCTCAAAAGTCTATGTTATTTTTGTCTTTTTATTTTAAAAAAAGGTTATGTAATTCCCTAAATATTTTTTTTATCGAAATCTCTCCTATATTTTTAATGTCAAGTTAATGACTCAATCATTACACAAATTGAATTAATCAATACAATATTTGCACCGACATCTAAGACTCACAATTCAAACATCACATCAATATTTCATTGTCTTTAATATACATTCATTACAATTAAGAAATAACAAATTCTTTTACTATGATTATTGAAGGAACTAATACTTAAATAACTAACACTAAACAAGTTTCACAAAATATGATTACATTCAATAAGTAACACAATTAGATTACAAATTTATATTACATCAAGATATATAAATTCATAACAATGTTATCACATCATTTAACTAAGCAAAATATATTATTGATAGTGATTCAATTCAACACGATGATATAAGGTACCTGAAAATTTATTATATATTCATTTTGGGCAAGATTTGCATAACAATAAATAATGAATAATTACTATGATTTACATATGCACATACTCATATATTCACATAATATTTTTCTTTGTTTTCTTTATAACATCAATACCAACCTTCAGACACTTCAAACTTGTCATAATTCATTCTGATATTTATTTTAGTCATAAATTATCAAAACTCTTTAAATGTCAAACACTCTAAATACTAAACTCATCACCCAAGGATTGATTTCTTTTGTTCCTCATCCGATAAGACTTCACAATCCATAATTACTAACCCAAATGGAAATTTGAGCTTGCTAGTCAACATTGAAGGTCAAACAAGAAACAAAAAAGTCTTGGAAATGCAAGTCCAGCTTCTTCAACTCCATCAACCCTTGATTCTGTTAGTTTAGGAGAAGATAGTGAAGCATTTATTTATCAAAATATACCAATTGTTTAGAAGGCTTCAAAGAAATGACTTAAATTTAGACAAGGAAAAGAGAAAGTTGAGGAGATAGTTGTAACAAATCTCTTACAACAATTACAGTTCAATGATACTTTAGTTGAAATTGAGGATAAAAAAACAAGACAAAAAAATTATGTTAGAGCAACAAGCTATGATAGTTAAACAAAGTCAAGAGAAACAAGAATTGAGAAAGAACAACAAATTATGAAAATCGATACTTCTAATTTGGATCCAATTTTTTTCACATATTTTCAAAATAAAACGTTGGTAATAATGAAAAATATGGGGTTTAATTTGTAATTAATTTGATTGAATTATTTGTAAGGGAATGTATTTTTAATTAATTATAAATTTATTGGTTACTTCAAATACATTGTTTAGTGTGTTAATTTTATTACTTGATAATATTTTATCATGTTATAAAATTGATTTCAATTCTATTTGTTTTTTTAAGTTCTTCTAACACTCAACAACAATAAGTAGGATTAATTAACTTGAAATATAACAACCATTAAAAACTTAAAATTACTTGAAAATTATGATAACATAAGAAGTTTAAATCTAATGATTATTTACTCATTACCGTATTGTTCCCATAATTTTCAATCAAATCTTCTTGGAGTTGGGAGTTCATTGCTCTAACTCTGATTCGATTATGAGTTTGAAGAAAATCACGTAGTTCTGGTGTTTCATCATGTGACACTGATATAGAAGAACTAATTTCACGTTCATAGTCATATCCAAGGTCAATTACTCCTTCATCCTCAATAATCATATTATGCATTATTATGCAAGCTTTCATAATATTTGCAAGAGTTTCTTCATCCCAGTATCGCACAGGTCCACGGACTATTACGAAACGAGATTGTAACACCCCAAATGCCCTCTCCACATCCTTTCTTGCAGACTATTGTTTACTTGCAAAATATATTCTCTTGACTCCTAATGGCCCTGGGATTGTCTTAACAAACATTGACCAATTCAGATAAATTCCATCAACTAAATAGTATATCATTGCATATTCATGTCCATTGATTGTGTAATTGATAAGAGGAGCATGACCTTCAACAAGTACAACAAAGACAAGTGATCAATCAAGAACATTAATATCATTTAGTGATCCAGACATTCCAAAAAAGACACGTCATATCCAAAGATCTTGTGAAGCCACCGCCTCTAGAATTATAGTATGTTCACAGCAATGTCCAGTATACATCCTATGCTATGCAATTGGATATTTCTCTCATTTCTAGTGCATGCAATCAATGCTCCCTAACATCCTTGGAAATCCACGATGCTCACCAACTGATAATAACCGACCAATATCAGACTCGTTTGATGCCCTTAGATACCATTCTCCAAAAACTTCAACAATTGATTTGATGAAAACTATAAGACTTTCTATTGCAATGTTTTCCCTAATCCAAATATATTTATTAGTAAGATCTGTAGGAATACCATATGCAAGTATCTTATGAGTTGTAGTTATCTTTTGAAGACAAGATAAGCCAAGAGCACCAAATGCATCTGTCTTTTGTTTGAAATATGAATTGTGAGTTTCCACCGCATTTGTGATCCAAAGAAAAAGACGACAACTCATCCTAAATCTCCTTCGAAATTGACTTTCCATGAATTTAAGATTTTCTGCAAAATAATCATTATACAGTCTCAATTCACCTTCCTTTCTATTACGATTGACGATGTAGTGTCCAAAAACAGAGTCATGAGACTCTATTCTCCGCCCTTGATTTATCGATTCTTCTTCATCAACCACTACAATAGAAACTTGGAAGGCAAACATGAGAATGTCATCATAAAAATCAAAAGTATCATAGAAATTAAATTCAAATGATTCATGATGAATTTTAATGAAATAAAATAAAGATTGGAAAGAAGAAAACGATGAAGAAAAATGTTAGGTTTATACGAATATTTATAGATGAATTTATTTTCTCCAAAATTTGAAAATTTAAAATTTAACGGTTATTTTTTCAATATTTGAAATTTTAAAATTTCAAAGTTGGCAGCTATTTTTTAAAAAAATTGAAATTTTGACGGATTTTTTCAATATTTTAAAATTTAAAATGTTGCTAGTTTTTTATTTCAAATTTAATTTTTTATTTAAATAAAATTAATAATTATAATGTTGGAGGGTTTTTTTAAAAGCAATTATTTAATTATATAAATTACTCATATTAACTATATATTTAATTACATAATTATATTTTATACAAAATAATTGTACTATATTTAAAATGATATACAAAATATATATTTTTTTAAATAATTTTTACCATTAAAATATATATAAATAAAAAATATTTATATATTTTATTAATTTAACTCTCAAAAATAATTTTTTACTTTAACTAATATATCAAACCATATGCTCCTCTGCAGCTCGAGCACTGTGGCCACAGAACTAGCACGCAGGTTGGCATCGTTAATTTAATTATTTATTTTCTTAATAATAAAAAAAACATAGTGCATGCCCATAAACAAAGAAGACTGCTTTATATTTTTCCAATTCATTCCAATCTCAGAATATAACATTTGAAAATTAACATTTGAAAATTAACATTTAATGACAAAAGGAAGTTGAAAATCACCATTCAAGCTAGAATTCAGACTGTTTCTGCGTTATCATAATATTTTTGTAAGAAAAAAAAAAGGAATTCTCACGGTTGGCAAGTAGCTGATGACTTGCCTCCCAAGTTTACTATTTTTTTACTTTGATTAAAGTGGGTTTCTTGAAAAAATTCCGTACAACTCAACTAATTTCATAAATTTTAAAATTAATAATTATATGGATATTTATTATATTAATAATTACAGGACTTAAACCTGAGATCATAGAAAAAAATCTCTTAATTCTAAGTTATTATTACTGGCTGTCTACTATATATTTTTTCTCCTTGTTTTGGATTTGATTTCCTTGAACCTTGAAAATTTTCAGCCAATTATATGGTTTCGATCAAGGTTGTCAATTCTATTCCGTTCTATTAAAAAATCAGAGACAAAACAGCGTCGTTTTCATCTCGGTTTTAATTCTGGTCCATTCCGGAAATTCCGGCCGGAAAGTCTCAGTATCGTTCCGAGTGTGCTGTTCCGGCCTTAAAATCCTCTTTATTTTGATTAACTTATGATTTTATTTCTAATTTAGAGATTATATTTGTTTGACTTTGTGTTTGTATTATATAATTTAAAGTTAATTTATCTTAAATTGTAATTATGCTTGTTAAATTAATATATATATATATATATATATATATATATGAGTAGTACAACCCCGAAACGGCACGCCGAAATGCTCTAAAACCGAAACGTTACGTACCAATAAAAAAACCGGAACGGTATTGACAATCTTGATTTTGATGCTCATATTAATTATTGCTGTGTTTTAGAGATAATTATGATTGCATTTTGGGTATTTTCAAGAGAATGTTGTTAATGTTATTTTTTAAAGTATTTTTAAATTTATTTCAAAATGATATTTTTTTAAATTATTTTTTATATTAATATATAAAATGATCTAAAAATAAAAATAATAAAAAATAATAATTTTTTTTTTTAAGAAAACATTATTAAATTGCCACTTAAGTATTGTAGGGGTGTTACTTACATGGGTGGAGAAAGGATTTTTAGTATTTTGATTAGTCATTAAGGAATGGACAGTTCAAGTCTTTGATGACGAGAGAAAGTGCCCTGCTGTCTACTGCTAAGACAGCAGGGCAAAGCAAACTAATGAAGCTAGCTTGGATAACACATGCACGCGCCACGCGCCATCTCCAACCGCTTCCTGTAGTTGACTATAGCTAACGTGGTAACTACTAAATAAAAAAAGTATCTAGAATACATATGAAAGAAACAAAAAAACAAATTGATGTAGAAAAGTTCTTAACAAAAATATAATTATAGTTGAAAGTTAAGGAATAAATAAATTGAGTCGAGTGTAAAGTGAACGAGAAAATATATTAAAAGAAAAATTAAAAAGCTTAGAGGGGCGAGTATGTGCATTCATCTACGCGCGGGAAAAATTAAAAAGCTTCGAGGGGCGAGGATGACACCGAAACCACTTCATTTATCCTACATGGCAGCTCCACCGACTTCCACGTGTCAGACAAAAGGTGACGAAGTTTGAGCGAAGTCCAGCAAGTAAGAATACACCAAGAGACTTTTTCTTCTTTCTCTGGAGAGAGATACCATGACTGTCTGACATCTTAGGAAAATGTGGGTATAAAAACACCTTCAAAACCATAGCTTTCTTCAATGCTCACTTCTTTTGCATTTTCTATGCTGTGCACAATTTGGCTACATTTCAGTCCATAAGGATGAAATCACCTCTGAAAAAAAGTGAAATTCTATTGCTTTCCTTTATTGGTTTGGTAAGTGATCAATAGCCATCAAAACCCTTTTGCTGTTTATTGGTTTTTAATCTATTTTTCATCTCAAAATCCCACATTTTATTCACTGTTGTCTTAAAGTTGAGAACTTTACTGAAACCCTTTTGTTGTTGATGATTTTTTATTTTATCAAATTGTGTCTCAAAATCCTGCATTTCATTCTGTTTTGGGTTTGTAAAGTGAACTTTGATCTGACTTATTGTTGAATTGTGCTCGATTTCTGCAGGTTAAGCTGTTGGCTTTGGAGAATTTGTCTGATTTAAATATTTGGGAGTTTGTGTGAGAATATTTTAACTTCTGATGTTTTATTTCCAATCATTGTATCGAAAACCTATTTGAAAACTTCTCTTAGACCCCCTTTCTTGTATTCCACCCCCTCTATTTTTCTTCCCTCTGATGATGTTTTCTTCATATGTTGCTTTAATTACAATAGATTTCGCCTAAATATTTGATATATTTTCGCTTTTTTATCGGCCCTGTTTGAGCTTGGTCCTGTTGAATTGAGGTTGATTGTTATCAGTTTTGGATTTTGAGGGTAAAGGATTGGTAGTGTGGAGGTGAAAACTGAGGAACTTGATATAAATGGCCAATAAGTATCGATTGGTTTCTATCGAGGATTTGCCATCACATTTGATTGTTGAGATACTGACCACTGGTCGGCTCAGTGTGGTTGACCTCGCGTGTTTAGAGTTGACTTCTTGGACATTTGGAGGGTGTCATGGGTTGTACCCTCAAAAATTTAGGTCGTTTGGTGGACTTTGCAGCGTACCAGCTGTGTGTGTCTCATAGAGTGTATAGTGGGATGGGGTGGAATGCTCAGAAAGGTTTGTTTGGTCGATGTGAAGGGAATTGGAAGCGGGTTTTGAGGTTCTTGCAAGCCGTGGAGGAATCATCAGGCATGGTCAAGACCTCAGCATCCAATGTAAGTGTTATTTCTTATACTTTTACATTTCAAATGAAAGATTGAAGAACTACACAATTGCAAAAGTAATTATATTGTTTTGTTATATCCTTAAGAATTCTACATGTTCTCAACATTTATTTTGCAGTAAATGATGTTATTAGGCTTTTGTCCCTAACAGCTTTGCTGTCTTGGTTGTTCTCTTTGTGAATTATGATGGCTGGGAACATTTGTGTTGGCTTTCTCATTATGAACTAAGACATGATAAGCCAATAATAGAAAGGGAATCTAGAGTTCTATTGCATTCAATAATGTGGAATGGTACCTAATATCAATTGGCATATGTTGCAAAGCAGTGTGTGTTAAGGTTTTGGAAAGGAAATATTAGGAAAATTATTTACAGTCCCTTTTCTTAACACGAGGAAAAGACAATTGATGTTTCATGTGGTGATAAACTCGTGAGTGGTGCCAAACCTTGCCTACTCTCTCCTCATCTCGCTCGCTTTTTCTTTCTTTCTTTTGCTATCCTAGTCCTTTTCGTATTTAGACTGATGCATCTGGAAGATTTATCAATATTTATTCTCTTTGGGTTAAATCAACAGATGCAGGTCACAACTGGAAGATATCACACTTTGCTGATCAGAGATTCATCTGTATATTCTTGTGGTTCCAGTTTGTGTGGCAGTCTTGGACATGGTGCTGAAACAACACAATGTGTAGCATTCACACGGATTAGATTCCCATTGTTGGCTAATGTGATCCAAGTCTCAGCCTCCCATAATCATGCTGCTTTTGTTTTGCAGTCTGGAGAGGTTTGTTACTGATCATACTTCATATTTCATCAGTCATGTGTTTTGCTCTGAACTAATTGTTAGAATGAGCAGGCTTAGGGAAGGACCTATAGAGGGCCACAGTGGGGATGATAAAAAGTAAAAATAATAAAATTGAGCAAGCTGCTTCATGGTTAGGCTCTTAAATTTTGGTGGTTTCATGTATGAATGATGTTTGACCCAGCATCAATGATAAAAGAAAGCAAATGCAGTTTCATAGTTTGTAGGAATGCTGTTGTTTCATAGAACTGGATGCCTAAAAGAAAGTGTTGGTGCATGTAATTTAGAGCACTGCCATTTCTCATTTACATATATCATAATTTCCATTGTCTGAGAAGTTGGGATTCAAGACTTCCTACTACAAAATGGGTTTCTGTTGATGCTGATGCAGTCTGGGAATATTAAGGGTCAATATGCTGCATATTTCATTATTAGATTGTGGTAACCTTGGACATGTATTGCTTCTGTGTTGTCTAGAAGCCTCAACTATGTGGCATGCATCTCCTGTTTTCAAATGATGGTTGTGATTTATTAATGTTGTCTGTAGTTTTTATGCATGATAAACATACTATATCAACAAGCTTTCAAGCACATACTTTATTCTTACTGGCAGCTGACACATGGTTTAATAATCATGAGTTTGGTTTTTAGAATTTGTCATATACCCTCAGATGATGTTATTTAATGATGCAGGTTTTCACATGTGGTGATAATTCATCATTTTGCTGCGGCCACAATGATACTAATCGACCCATATTTAGGCCTAGGCTTGTTGAGGTACTGAAGGGAGTTCCATGCAAGCAGGTAACATACATATCACTATACTGTATTCTTATTGATGTCACTTTTTAGAGTGTTCCTTCTTTGTATAATGGGTTTCTAGGTAACAGATATGTGTTTTAGTTGGTGTTATGATCTAAAGTAACATGTAAATTGTTGTTCTCAACCTTTGTGGTGAGGCAATTCTGATCAATACACATTCAAGCGGCTATTGTTTCTTATCAGCGATTTTCTTATTTAAGTTGATTTTTTTTCCTGCTATATTTAATCATTGTCTTGCGGTTAATATCAAGCTGCCTGGGTAACAATAGATTGTGCCTTGTCTCCAATGCTGAGTTAATTTTCTGATATGCATTTAATTTTTTGTTAAGCATCAGTGACTTTTCTTCTCAACAACATGTTACTCATTGTTTTTTGAAGACTTGATTAAAAGACGGTAAAAGCATTTAGTTTAAGCATGGGAGTTATAATTTCTTCCTGATAGGCAATCAAGTGCTTCATGAACACATTATTGTTAATGTTTTGGGACCATTTGACTTGACCAGCTGCTTTTGTTTCTTCTCTTGAATTTTTAATCAAAGAAAAAAAATCTGGGAATTGTTTCAGGTTGCTGCTGGCCATAACTTTACAGTGTTCCTCACAAAACAAGGCGAGCTTTATACTTGTGGGACAAACACACATGGGCAACTTGGTCATGGCGACACGCTAGACAGACCAACACCCAAAATCATCGAACCATTCAAGGGAGGTGGTTCTGTGGTTCAAATAGCTGCTGGTCCCAGTTACGTTTTAGCTGTAACTGACAATGGTGCAGTTTACTCTTTTGGTTCTGGTTCTAATTTTTGTCTTGGTCATGGAGAGCAAAACGATGAGTTCCGGCCACGTGCAATCCAGACATTTAGAAGAAAGGATATTCATGTGGTCCATGTGTCTGCTGGGGATGAGCATGCAGTGGCACTTGATTCAAGTGGATTTGTTAGTCTCTGCACCCAAGATGAACTCTGCTTCATTGATAATGCTTAGTCTTGCTGAATATGAACTCGTCAAAGAACCTCTCTAACCCTGTCCTGGTGATTGAAGGTCTACAGCTGGGGAAAAGGTTACTGCGGAGCATTAGGCCACGGAGATGAGATTGATAAGACTCTTCCTGCACTTGTCAACTGCCTTAAGAGCCACCTTGCGGTGCAGGTTTGGTCAACTTTTTCTGTTGCACCCTTGAAGTAAATTGAATACATTCCTAAAATTCATCAGTCCCCTCTATGAACTTGTGCATACCATGTATTAGTTTTCTAGGCAGTGTATGGTTCCTGGTAATCAGGGGTAGAACTAAAATCCTAGGATGTGTTTACAATAACCAGTTTAATGTTTTCAAGGGACTTGTTGAGAAGAATTTTGGGTTAACAACAATTGGTGAGCCGTAGCAGCAGATTTTACAGTAAGAAAGAAAAGCAAGAGATGAATAAAAGAAGAGGAGATAGAAAACTCTAGGCACCATCTCTTCAATTAACTTAGTTGCACAATATTATTCCATAAATCAATTCCATGAAAAACTTTGCTCATAGGTATTCATAAGAAGTTAAATAAAACTCATAACTGCACAAAATACTTTCCAAAAAGACCCTAGATAGTATTATGACTTCTACGTAAAATAGGTTTGCTAAATAGATTAGGTTTACAAGAAATACTTAAATATATAGAATCAAAGATTAAATAATAATATATTCTTTAACTTTCTCTCACTGATTGCATCGCTTTCTTATCTTTTGGAATTTCGATCGGTACTAGAATACCTCCATAACCTTAGCAACGTTCACTGTGCCCTCCTGGCTGTTTGCTATCCCCCTTTATGCTCTCCTTTCATTCTAGTTCTTCTCCTTTCCTCTTCTCTAAACGTGCATCTGCTTCCTCCCTCCTTTGTGTGAGTTTATTATGATAAATGGCATACAAAACCTTTTGGTGCAATCATATATCAATGACAATCAGTCGAGTTGGCTTACGCTATCATCTCAAGCTTCTGTTTGCATGTTTATCTATTATTTTGTCATAATATTCTATCCGAGACCCGACCAGTGATGATGCCTTCTATTTTATAGGTTTGTGCAAGAAAGAGGAAAACATTTGTTCTGGTTGATGGGGGTTCTGTTTATGGCTTTGGGTGGATGTCATTTGGTAGCCTTGGCTTTCCGGATAGGGGCGTATCCGATAAAGTGATGAGACCTCGAGTCCTTGATAGCTTAAGAGCTCATCATGTTTCTCAGATCAGCACAGGCCTCTACCACACCGTCGTGGTTACTAACCAGGGCCGACTGTTTGGATTTGGAGATAATGAAAGAGCTCAACTGGGGCATGACACGTTGAGGGAATGCCTGCAACCATCTGAAATTTTTGTTCAAGAAACAGCAGATGATACGGATCCTGCTTCTGAAGCAAATGAAGATCAAGCTTAGACAACCTTTCTCTGCGTTTTGTGGATCCCATTGTTATATCAGAAGCGTCCACAGCTACTGAACTCGACTGAGTTAATATTCCCATACCAGATTGAATCGTCTCATATTTTTGAAAAGCTCGACTGTAAATGTCTTTAGTAGTAATGAATAACGATTGTATATTGCTTATAGTCTATAGACATATTTTCCCCACTTCTCCTTTGCAAGGTTATTTGCCGTTGCTGTCTGAAAGAGCACGAGCCAATCATGGGTTCTTAATATTTTCTTAAAAAAAATTAAAAAGTGTTTTAAAATACAAAAATTAATAAACAATCCACAGTTGCTGCGCTGTAACCACAAAGACTTGCAACTCTGACACATAGAGTCAGTGCCCGTTTGGCAACTTGATTCAACCGGAGTTTCAAACAATAAGTAGTTTTCACTTGTTTGGTAACAAAAAGAAAACACATACAAATTATACAATCAAAGAACAACGCTCCTCTTATCAAAAAGGGCTCTCCAAATTCCTCCATCAGTTTTCCTAATACTTATTTCCTTAATCTAATCTCACCAGATCAGCATGCATTAGTGATAGAGCCATAAGGAAAAAAAGTTCCCCATCGTTTTAGACCATATCCTCTAAACTTTCCCTGAAAACTTTTAACATGTCACAAAATCTGACAATCCCCACCAAGCTACAGTCATGTTCTATGACCCACACATAATTCACTCTATGAGCAATTGCCTGAAACATCACAGCCACAAGTGAGCTCTTGGGATGACAAACTATTGCCTCTGCCCTTCTCACCATCCTCGCCGAGTAACTCGTGGACCTGCTGTACTTCCCTGGTCTCTGCAACGCACTTACTGGGGTGCTGCTCCCTGACTCCTCATCAGATGATGAGGATGAAGAATGTGAATGGCATGAACCAGTGGATGAGTAACAGCTAGAATCGGTGAATTCTTGCAGCATTGCCTCTAGGCCTCTCCCTTTAAGCCTTGCCATGACCAACTTGACAAGGTATTCTGGTGGTCCTCCACAATCAATGTAAGCCATCAAGTCCCCGGATGACAGGGTGGTGATTGCGGCGGCGACACTCTCATCACAGCAGGCTAGAGTGAATGGAGAGAGCTCCCCGATAAAGATGCCATCACTGTCGATGACTGCGACGGAATTCTCGTCCGCTAGAGAACCAGAAATGGCTTCAAGTTCTGAGATAGCAGGGGCAGTGGTAATCGACAGTAGCAAATTCAGTGCTTATAATGCCAAGCGTGTCGATGGAGAGAGCTGGAAGTGGAGCAAAGAGGCCAATGGAGCCGAGGAAGAATCTGATTATGTCTTCCTGTGTTAGCCAACAGAATTCCCTGGCCATTGTGGATGGTGGGGCTGTTGATCGAGAGTTTTTGGTGCTGTTTTCTTCTTGAACTGGAGCTATATCTGGTCTTTATTGGCACAACTAGATTCTTGGCTCCTTGGAGGATGAGATCAATTGCATCCAATAAGCTGAAAGATAAAGAAAAGGAAAAGGAAAAGGAAAAGGCTGGTGATTATTAGTGGATCTGCAAGAAACAGAACACCTCAAAATTCATGTAGCAACTAAACTATTGGTGTTCAGATTGCTGCCTAATGTGTCAAAAAAAAAAAAAAAAAACGGGAGGGGGGAGGGTCAAATTTGATACCAAAACATCCTGATTCTATAAATCAAATTGGGATAGATTTATGGTTAAGAACAAGTCTTAATTGTTACATAAACCTGATCAAGAAGTGATCTTGATTAAGGAAGAAACTGACAGAGAAATAATAAAGAACAAGTCTTAAATTTGTTACATAAACCTGATCAAGAAATGATCTTGATTAAGGAAGAACTGACAGAGAAATAATAAAAGAAAAATTATAAACTTTAAACTAAAGGGATTATTACCAAGCATGCCTTTGAGCAAACAATAAATAGCTTGGGAACTCCCATAAAGAAAGTTAAACTGAAAAATCAATAAGAGCACAGATAAGAACACCAATAAAAACAGAAAAAGAAAGGCAGCAGATCTGAAGAATTGACAAAACATAAAAACTGAGAGATACAGTAAAAGTCCAATAATCACAGTTCTCAATACCTCGAAGTTGGCTCCACATGAACAACCATTCCAGGAATCTCAGGCAAGAGAGCAGAAACAGGTGCTTTCAAAGCATCAGAAGGGGACAACAAGTTCTCATCTTTGCAAAGATAGCATATTACATCCACCATAGAAACTTTACCAACACATTTACACTCACCAGTATCACCACCATCCTCCTCACAATTGCCTCTGTGCTCTTTATTAGTTTTTCCTGTGTGCTCACAACTCCATACACTTAAAAAGTTTTCATCAGAATTCTTAAGAGCAAATACAACTTCAGTTACTGTTGCGGTGAGTGAGAGAGACTTCAAAGCAGGCTTGCCTAAACAGAGGTCAGATACCTCACGAGCAAGTAAACTCACTGCCATACAAGAATGGGCAAAACTAATAAAACTTCTGCTAAGACAATGAAAAAAAGAGCAAGTTTAGTGAGCAAATCCAGGGATTGAGGCTGTTGCTGTAGGGTTATGAGGAGGGTATTTATACAGGAAAATATGGAGTTACAGGAGGTGGGGTACCGTACAATGTACAAAAAACTGTGGGGTCTATGCTTCTTGTTGTAGGCTGTACAGATCGGTGTGTTGAGTTTTGGGCTGATGGGTATTGCTGTCTGTTACATGTGCGTTTCAATTTGGAACTTTCAAGTGTAAACTCTGGATATTTATTGCTGTTTTTGGAGCTTTTACTGTAGAGATAGGGTGAGTCAAGAACAGTTTGCGAGACCGAATTCAATATTCAGAATTCTAACTGAAAAGGAATTTACTGCGATAACTTTGAGATGACCACAATTGATTAAGGCTAATGGAGGATGCTTTCTGTATTTTAATGGCGTCTTGTTGCAGGCTGTCCTGAGAGGCACTTATCTGTCATCACTCATGGCTGGCTAAAGTAGTTAATGTTTTGTCAAATTATATCACCATGACTAGCATTTATCTACCAACCTATCTTGAACATGCCTGATCTGTCAGAAAATCATTCTTAGTATACCAAATTTCAGAGTGGGTTCCGAGTTTAAGAGAATCTAATCCTTTTGAACTTGGAAATTAGTACTAAAATATGTTTTTGAAGTTTTTTTTTAATTTGACAAGTAAATTAAGTCTTAAGAGGGCAAATCATATAAAGTTTCAATTTGAATCTTGAGCCAGTCAAGTGCTGTGGTAAAGAGATTTCATGTTTGACCTACTAAATTACATTTAAGTTATCTCTAATATTGTGTTTTAAAAGAATTTTTAATAAAAAAAATTTAAAAATAATAATATATAAAAAAAAATTAGATCATTTTCATGTGCTAGATATCAAAAATAATTTTTAAAAAATAAAATAAAAATTATATTAATACATTTATAAAAAAAATACATTCAAAAAGCAATCTCAATCACATTCTTTAAAAGTAACTTATAATGATATTGTTAGATTTTTTTTTACATAGACATTATTTTCTTGCTTGTAAATAAATTTTAGCGTTGCTGATTGCCCACAGTATAACTAGGGGAATTATTTGTTGATTTTTCTTTTTATGGTATTTTAGAAAATTCAATTTTGAAAATTTGTAAATATGTATATGATTAGATAAAAGATATAAAAAAAATTATAAAATACCTAAAGCATGCCGAATTTTCTTGAAAATGCATTTCCCAAGTATAAAATATTTAAAAAAGAAAAGAAGAAAACTAAAAGAGCTCCGAGAAACACTGTGCATGCACTCACAAAACATTGTGGATTGCAACAGTGAATTAATGATTTTACCCCTCAATGCGTCTCAGCCCTTATCTTAGTATCAGGGAGTATTTTTTATTTTTTGTCACGCGACTAGTTAGTATTACTAGATTGTTTAGGGGGTATTTTAGTATTTTTCCATGTATTTTTGTATTTTGTCGTGAATTTTATGTACAGTAAAAATATTGGTTTACCCCTCCCTTCAGCCTATGAATAGTGACCTAACCGGGGGTAATATCGATTTTTTACCGGTGTATGTACAATACAATAACAAAAATGCCCACAAATAAAAAAAAAAAACAAAGCATTGCCACCAAGGGTCTTCCAGGGATTTCACACTTTCAAAAAATATGTTAATACGACTCTACCCCCTAATAAGACAAAAGTAAAGAAATGTTTGTAGAGATGTGTAGGTAATTTGCTCTATTTTTTATTATTTTCTATCTCGGAGCACTGTTGGCGTATCATCATGATGCGTCAATTCCTTTTTCCATCACTCCCTCTTTCCGATGGCATGTGTGATATCAAACGGCATCAAAAAATCTCATTTTCGCCATCTCTGAGAATGCACCGCCATGTGCTCTACATGATGGAGTGAGCATGTCGACCCATGATGATTGGATAGGCAACGGTTGAATGTTTTTGTACCCTTCTATCTCTTTCTAAAGACTAGCTTACAATTAAGTCCCCTAGGTTTATGGTGGATTACTTTTCGCCCCTTGGCTTTTTATTATGTTGTATGGTCTTCATTTTTGTAATATAAGTTCCGATTGGTTTCAATTTAGTCCTTGAATTGAAATTGATGATATATTTAGTTTGCATTGCGATCCTTAATCTTTTAATTTTCTATTTTGTATTAAATCGCTTAACCTTTTTGGTATAGCAATTTGTCTTATAAAAAATTGTCAATTTATGTCCTTCAGTTCAAATGAGTTATATATTGCCTCTTTCATTTTGGTCCCTATGCTTTTAATTTTGATTTTGGTTTTAAATCACTTAGTATTTTTTGTATAGAAGTTTGAATTGTTAATTTGATCTTTTGATTGAAATCAATCATATATTTTATTTTTATTTTGACCTTTATACTTTTAATTGTTCTATTGAAATTCTATTCCTTTTATTATTGTTTAAATATTTATACATTAACCCTTTACTGTCCAAATTTACGTGTTATTTTGTGTTTTAGTGTTGAATACTTTTTTATTTTGTCTTTTGTTGGGGTTGTACTTTTTTAATTTAGTCTTGCAATTTGAATTTGTGTTAGTGATCATTTGAAAAATCAATTTTTTTTTCTTTTTAAAAAAAGTAAAAGTTTTTTAAGGTTAATGATTTTTTTTTTGCCATTTATTTTATATTCTTGCAATTTTAATTTGTGTTAGTGATCATTTGAAAAATCATATTTCTTTTTCTTTTAAAAACAGTCAATTTGTTTTAAGGCTAATAAATTTTTTCTGTCTTTATTTTATTTGTTTGCTTACTCTTTTGTTATAATTTTGAGATTTTTTATTCTTCGAGGTTAATATTTTTTTTATTATTTATGCAATAATAGTAAGAATTATTTTCTTTATTTTCTCTTTTGTCGGGGTTGCCTTTGTTTGCTTGATCTTTATTTTTGCTTTGTTGTTTATTTTCTCTTTCATTTTGTTTTTATCTTTTGTTATAATTTTTAGTTTTTTTAATTCTTCAAGGTAATTTTTTTATATATGCAATAATAATAATTAAAGATGTGTTTTTTTCTTGTTTACTCTTTTGTTAAACTTTTTTTAAGTTTTTTTATTCTTTGGGATAAGTTAATATATTTTTTTAACAGTACTAATAATAATAATTTGAGGTGTTGTATTCTTGATGATAATAGTGACATTATAGATTATCATAATAATAACGATTATAATTTATTGTAATAGTTATGGTGTTTATGGTGTAACTAATGATGACTTTGATAGTAAGAATAAAAATAACCCATAGAATAATATTAAAATATCAATAATGACAAAAACAATTATACTAATGATAATACTAATAATTCTAATTGAAATAATATTTAGAGCAACAACGATGTTGGTTATCGTAGTGATTATTGTCGTAATAATGACAAAGATTATAACAATATTGTTAGTAAAAATAAGAATATTAATTATTTACAATAATTATTACAATAACAACTATAATAATTATGATAATTTAAAAATCATGATTATTAAAATATAATAATAATAATAATAATAATAATAAAAATAATTCATTAGTCGATGTTGTTTTTGTTCAAAATTGACTTGCACGACTTTTTTATGTATGATATTTCATATTTAATATCATGTAACCAAAAAATATACAAAACCAAATATAGACAAAACGTTTAGGAAAATTGAGCCAAATTATTTACAAGCGTTTCAATGCATATGGACAATCTACCGATTAAATAATTATCCAAACATTCGAACAATATCGAAATTCGATAACTTCAATACACAAAACAACTAACCCATTTGAAATTGCTTTTATTAATGATAATTTAAGTAATTAACTTTTTATTTGTTCAATGAAAAAATCATAACAATCAATCAGTTTGCTATACTAAAAAAACTCAACACAGCACGCGGGCAAGTCAACTTGTTTGATCTAAACAAGGTCAAAATCAAGTTACAACAATATTGACCATTGATCATATGGCGCACAATTTTTCAACAAATAATATATATATATATATATATATATATATATATATATATATATATATATATATACACACACACACACACACCCCTTGTCAAAATTAAATTTATTAGCTGATGTTATTGTGAGTTTTTTAATATTTTTCATCATTTCATTTTATTAAACTGGTCAAAATGCATTCAAAAAATCATAAATTTTTATTGCGATTGTTTTTTTGGGGTTTGTTGAATTTAAAATCAGTATTTTATGTTTCACTCTTATTTTATGATATTTAATTTTTTTTCAACACACAATTTCTTGGCAATTAACATATATATATATATATATATATATATATATATATATAGATAGATAGATAGATATTGATTAAAGTTTATTGATTTATATTTGTGTGTTCTCTTCATTTACGACATTATCATACGTTGTTAATGATATTTTTATATTCTGCATATCAATATTATTATTTTTCATAAATAAATAAAAAATTAATATATTTTTAAACAAAAAAATATTTTAAAAAATAATTATAATTATACTTTCAAACATCTCATACACTAATTTACAATATTCCATTAGAGTTTGGCTAACATATTAAAAATCCATCAACAATATCTTTTTTTAATTGTATATTTTTAATATTAGAATTTAGTTGTAGATTTTGATATTTCAGGATGTAAAAGTACACTATATAGTATGCCTTTAGATATTAAAGATATGAAAGGAAAAAAAAACTAATGATGAAATTTAGACATTTAAAATGATTAAGTTTTGATCTAATAAGTGATAGACTTCCCTGTGAATAGAAACTTACCTCAAATCTTAGAAAAAAACAACGAAGATAAATTTTGTTTAGAAAAAAACAATAAATTAACAGTTCAATTTATTTTAAGTGGAGTACATTAGAGCGGTGTTTTTTTCTTTGCAAGCTCTTGAAAACCATAAAAAAGACAAAAAAAAAAAAAAAAAAAAAAAAGTAATGTTTTCTTCGAAACAAGAGTGAGATGATGTGTGTAATATTGTCGAGTAACATTTGATAGATTTTCTCCTGTTTCTGCCTTAAAGTCAAATTTGCTTTCTTTCAAAGAAAGAAAGTTACCCGATTTTGCTGTGAATACATCATGTGACACGTGTCAAATATTTGACGATCCAGGCTTCATGATCTAGTGCTAAAAAACAAAGGTAGTTGATTTTAATAAAGGATTTTAAGGTAGTAGTAACTAACTATTATAGATAACTACGCGTTGATTGTGGGAGTTATAGGGCACAAGTGTGTCACCTTGATTAGATTTGTACTGTAAGTGATTGTTTGTCACTTTAATTAAAAAACAAAATATTTTAAATTTATTTATTATAGTATTTTGATATGTAGATATTAAAATATAATTTTATAAAAAATAAAAAAAATATTATTTAATATAATTCTGAAATAAAAAAATATTTTAAAAACGCAATTTTAACCGGCTATTAAACAATCATTAAAAGTTAAAACTCCTTTTGAAAAACCTTCCCTGGTTCTTGCCGTTTCTCCCCGGACATTTTCATGAACATATATATATATATACAGTTTGATAAAGACTTGTCCCTGTTTCTATGGTACAGGCAGGCTGAAACTAGGTCCATCAAGTGTCGTGTTTCAGGGTTGGGGTGTAATCATTAAACTTTATTTTCTCAATATGTTCACCAGTCGGTCGGTTGAGTGAATGGTTTCAGCATGTTGGATAGATTATGACAGAAGGTGATGGGCACGTACGACATGATGGGAAGAAATTAAAAGTTTTTGTTTTTGTTTTGGAATGATAAATACTTTATAGATTAAAGTATGGATTATTAAGAAAAAGAAATTAGGAGTCTTTTATCCTAATAATTTACGATATATTTATAATATATGAGCTTTATTATTTTAATTGAGTAGAGGAACTACAGACTCATTTTCTCTGAAATAAAATTAATGAGAGTTAAAAATATTTTATATATCATTAATGAAAGACTAATATCTCTTATATATCATTAATAAAATGAAAATATGAAAGGACCTTGAGAAACCATTTATATGTCTATATAATATATGTAGGAAGACAACTATTATTGACATAAATAGTTCATATTAAAAGTCTTAAGAATGAATAGATGAAGTTTTATGACCCTCACATGAGTTTATTATGATATTTAAACAATTTGGATCGACATGTAACCAAGTCCAAGGTGATAATAAGAGATCAATATAATTCTTCCACACCTTCTATTGAATGAATATATATATATATATATATATATATCAGAAGAATACAAGGTGAATTACATAGACTCAAGCCTAAATAAGTGGAACTTCAGTCCCGTCACTTTCAGTTTCGTTTCTGGTTCTCATTTCTGATATATAAGTTTTAATTTTAGTTCGATTGGGTCCTCCGATTGGATTTAATTTAGTGTCCAGTTTTCAATTCGGTCATCCTTCTTTTAATTTCCGGATTGGATTGAAAAAGATGAAATTATTTAGTACAATAGTTTCAATTTCTTCAATTTTTGTCCTTTGATTAAAATTGATAATACATTTTATTTTCATTTCGGTCCTTATACTTTTAATTTTAGATTTTAATTCATTTATATTTAATATTCATTTCAGCTCTTATACTTTTAAATTTTTTTATTTTAATCCCTATATTTCTTTTTATTTCTAGAATAATTCCTACTTTTGTTCATGTATATATAAATTAGCTCCGCTTTGATTTTTGTCAAGGAGGTAATGCATTGAAAACGGACAGAGAAAAAAACAAAAGAAAAATATCAGTATGTTTACAAGAAAAAAGAATCGGGAATATATATATATATATATATATTTTATTCACGTGTTTGATTCTTCATAAAAAATATTGGAATATTTACAAATTTATTATTATATTTTTTTTAACAGCAAGAATGCCCTGAAACTAGTGTACATTTCAAAAATAAAAATAGTCGTTGCATGTAAGGGATGTTTGGAAATCAGTAAAAAAATACTTTAAAAAAATTGAATTTTGTTTTTGTGTTTTAAATAAATTTTTTTAATATTTTTAGATCATTTTAATGTATAAATGTCAAAAATATTTTTTCAAAAATAAAAAATATATTATTTTAATATATTTCTAAATAAAAAATATTTTAAAAAAAACCCCACAAAAGTCCCTCTAAATTTGTTATGGTTACAAAAGTTAATACATTAAAACATTTGCAACTTTTACGTGAACTTTATGCGAATTTAACCCAAATTTTTCTTAAGAATCTAAATCTTATATAACCATATAAATAACATTTAATCCTCCAGTTATCTTAAAACTCATTAGTATAAAGAAATTGAAATATATAAATTTGAAAAAAGAATATATATATATATATATATATTAAGAAAAATAAATATAGATATTTTATCCTTATTAAATATTAATATAAAAATCTTTTTAAAAAACTTTTACATAGTAAACTAATACATAATTATTCATAAAGCAATTAATAATATCATCATGAAAAATCTCTTATATTCTTAAAACAATACAATAATTAAATAATTGTTTAAATATTATTTTAATTCATTGATTCAAAAAAAAATTTAACAAGAAATAAAGGGACATAAAAAAGACCAAGCGTGTCGAGTTGTAGAAGGTGTTTAGGAGTGAGGTGTGACTGGAGGTTAAAGAAAAGCTATTATTTATGGTGTTTGGTAATGATAAAAAAGCTGAAAAATTGATGTGGATCCAACTTAATAAAATCAATTAACCCTCGTTCCATGAAAAGCAACAAAGAATTACTTTTCATGTGTTTCATGATGAGTTGTAAAATCCGTTCCGGTTTTTTGTTTGGAACGGAACGTTCTGGTTTCGGTGCATTCCGGCGTTCCGTTTCTGGTTTTGTACTGTTCATATTTATTTAATTATATATATGAAAAAAATAAAATATTAATTTAACAAGTATAATTTAAATTCAAGATAAATGAAATTTAAATTATATGATACAAACATAATCTCAAAATTAGAAACATCTTTGAAATTCCAAAATATTATGAAAGTAAAATATTCTAAAATAAAAGAAAAATACATCAAACATCTTCTACATCATCAACCTCTGCGAGAGAGGAGGGTGTATCAAGGCGTGAGTGTGGAGTGGGTTTTTTTTTAAAGGGGGTTATTATATTTTGTTTTTTTATATAAAATATATTTTTAATATTGAAATAATCTAAAATTTTAATTAAAATATAAATAAATATATTAGAAAGATATCACAATATAACTTTTGCCTCGCAATTCTAATTTTATTTCATATGATATTTTACTAGGTATTGTTCTTTGATCAAATAGTTAGGGATCACAGAGACCTTCACATATGAATTTAGTTCGTGATGAAATTACAAGTAGTTTAATGAGAGAATAAAAACAAGTATCTAATTTACTTGAATTATCAATTATATTTTATTTTTATGATTATTAAATATATTATATTTAAAAAATCAATATATATATAGGTTGAAATGCTAGTATAAATAGTATATATCTATAATTATCTACAATATTTACTTGAATTATTACACAGTTAAAATGTTTTTCATAAAATTATTTTTTTTGAAATCTTAATCACAAAAATAAAAAAGCAATACCAAACACACTCGTAGAAAAGATTGAATGCCCGTGGGCCTGGAAGGCTTGTCCTTCGTGCTTAACTTTTCTTTTTTTTCAAGATATAGAAGACCGATTTAGGCACTATCTGTCATCGATTCTATTTTTATTTTTTATTTTAAATTGTTTTTTTTTAATATTTTTAAATTATTTTTATTTGTTGATATAATTTAAAAATATATTAAAATATTTAAAAAAAAACATTAAAAAAAATTTAATTTAAAATAAAAAAATAAATTTCTTTTTTCAAAAATACTTTTAAACGGATTTTCAAACCTTAGCCTTTGATATATTTGTTTTCGTTTTTTCTTTGTTTTTGGGAATGGATTTATGTATCTACACCATTTTTTTCCTCGGCATTTTCTTGCTGACTGCTTTTTTTTTATCTATATATATATATATATATATATATATCTTCTCTGTTTTCATTCAAAAATAATAATTTGAAAACTCATTTTCATGTTGCCACATGTAAAACATGCGGGAAGTAACTAGCTAGTGAGTGATTTAGCACCAAACTCACCTTCATGTTGCCACATGTAAAACATGCGGTAAGTAACGAGTTAGTGAGTGATTTAGCACCATCGATGATGATGATGATGATGATGATGATGATGATGATGATGATGAGAAAAAAAAAGTTTTTGTTAGAAAATAATATAAATTATATTCTGAAACTTTACTTAACAGTTTAAGTTTTTAGATGAAATGGTTATGGTATTAGAGTCTTGTTGACCCAACGGTCACGAGTTCGAATCTCACCACTCGTATTCTATTTAATAAAAATCAAGCACAAAGTAATGTGGGACTTGTATAAGTATTTCACTTGAGGAGGTGTGTTAAAGAATAATATAAATTATATTATAAGACTTCAACTAACAATTTAAAATTTTAAATAAAATGATTATCACCTGTTTTTGCTAAGAGTAAATACCTCCTTTTATCAATGAAAACTTACAAAGTCAATAGGGTGATAGTAATTTGCTGTCGTGAATCTTATAGTCTGACCACTTGCTGGATGCTCTCACTTGATAAGGCATTGAACTAATAGAAAATAGGAGCTGATTGCTGGTGGTCTTTCTTCTCATATATGCCCGCTCGTTAACGAATTTTCCCACATGCTAGGTTATTTTTTTAAAATGAAAATGCCAGCAGCTTATTACTTGCATTGATTACGTGAAGATTAATGCATGTCTATTCTAAGATATTCTTTCAATGCATTGCTTGACACGTACGACCTTGAACTTATGTTGTCTCCATGAGTGGCATTCACTGGCAAAGATCTAAAAGCATCTTTGCCATGTTCTCCTGTCTCCTGATTGTAGCTTTTTGCAGTTTGAAAACGTTATTCAATCTGGTCTTTTCGACTCTGGATATATATATATATATATAGTAGGGCATAATTTTGACAGGGACACCAGCCCATGACCTAAGTAGTAGTTCACAGGGAATCTCATCTAATTTCCATATCGATTGTTGATTAGTGACAGATGTGAACCATGCCAAAATATATTATTCATCATATACTCGATCCCTAGCTAAACACTCTTTATGGAAATCGTCTGTGCTAGCACTGAAATCCCAAGTTGCTACACTTTTTGTATGTTTCCATTTCAAATCTATATTCACATAAAGCTATTTATCTTCAGCAGTTCCAGACATGCCGATCATACAGAGTTAGCTTGGAAAACCCAAGATATTCTGCTACCAGTTGTTGAAGAAACCAAAGGGTAACTCGAATTTTCAAAAATATTTTTAAAAAATAAGGGTAAGCAATCACTTAACATGGTCTCAAAGGGCATGTAGTAGTGTTAAAGAATTTGAAATCTGTACAACAAGTCTCGAGTTCGAGTCAGAACGTTTAATTTTTATAAAAACCTGGGACAGCCGAGGATTTTTTACTCACATAGACCCTCAAAATACACTTTCTGAAAGCTAAGATTTCCTCGAATAAAAAAAAATAAAAATCAATTAACATGGTGTTTATATAAAACATAGTGTCTTGTGTGTTTCCTTTTCAATTCTAAGTGATAGAAAGCTATATATATCTTCAGCAATTCCAAAATACCGATCATGCAGGGTCGAGAAAACCCAAAATATTCCCATACTAGTTGAAGAAATTATCTATAATCATCTTATCTAAAATCTTAAATTGTTAGGTAAAGTCATAAAATATAATTTATATTATTTTCTAATATATATTCTAAATTGAAAATCATTTAGGCTTAAAACTTATAAACAACCCCCACTATCTAGTACTTAATGTATATAAAATAAAATAAAGGTGATGAGATTCGTATTTGAGATCATTGAGTTAACAAGATTTTGATATATGTTAAGTAAGTATCTTATCTAAAAATTTAAATGGGAGTAAAATTCTAAAATATAATTTTGATTATTTTTTAATGAAAGCAAGAAATAGGTTAACCAAGTTTTCAATTGAGTTAATTTGTTCTGGACATGGTACCTTCTGTTTCGTCTGCTAATTAAGCCATGCACGAAGACCGACGGAATCCAGTCATCGCACGCACAAGAACACGTTATCATAATCAGATCTGACAAATCAAGATGGAATCACGTGAGGAGTTTGGAGTTCGAGTAATTTATGGATGGTATTAGCTGTCATGAGCCGTACGTTTCATTTGTGACGACAAGATAAGTACACAAAATTTGATGTTGGGGTCCACAATTTTGAAACATTAATTAAAGGATATGATTCCAAAATTCGTTCACATCAAAACGACAAGACAAGTGATGGGTGATGAAATGTGAAGCAGCTTATCATTTGTCTTTTTCTTACCGCAGTCGTGGACACGTGGATACCGACACTGGTGTTCAATTACTGCGTTCTACTGTGAGATGAATGCTTTTAATATATGTTTGAAAATGTGGTTGCGGTTATTTTTGAAATTATTTTTGGTTTAAAAAAATTATTAAAAAATATATTTTTTTTATTTTTTAAAAATTATTTTTGACATCAACACATTAAAATGATTTAATAACATCAAATTTTATTAATTTAAACTTAAAAATAAAAATAAAAAAATTTAAATTTTTTTCAAAAATATTTTTGAAAAGCACTCCCAAAATGTAAAAAGTATTTAGATATTACCAATGTTTTTTTGAGTTGTATGCTTTGTTTTAGATTTGTAAAATATAACCTAAATTGATCCAAAACAACTCATAATTTATAAAAATTTAATTTAATTAAAATAATTTTAATATAATATTTTTTATTGACATTAAGATAATAATATATCAGATTAATTTAAATTAATTGAAGTTAATATGCATGTTAAATCTATAATACAGGTAATGACGTCAAGATAATTTTTTAGGAGATTAATAAAAAAATGATCAGATTTAACCAAGTTTAAAATAACAAAACATATGAATCAAGATATCTCCATTAAAAACAAATCAAAACATATGCTTAATTTTTAATTAATATTGTTTAATGATGAAATTGAAAAAATAATCAATTTAAAAAATAATCCCAGTAAACTTGGGTTAACTAATTAAGCATTATCTCTGGTCTCATGAGACCAAAGTAACATAACAGAAAATAACGAAAAAAACCATGAATTTTAATTTTCAATCAATTTAATATTAAATGATAAATTTAAAATAAAAATTAAATACAAAAATTAAAAACTAGTTAAATCCATCAAACTTACTATTTGTATAATGAAAGTGTGATAAATTATTTAAAAACAATTGGAAAAAAAATAAAACAAAAATCGCTGGTATAGTAAAATCCTCTTATTGTTTTAGTTTATAGTTAATAATTTGCGGGCTACTCCATTAACGGGCTGTCATATTGGGCTTTTTATGGACCAGGCTATGGTCGTCGATAAAAAATATGAGGCCCAATATTGGGCCTGCCTCTACTATCCACTGAATGCTCTTCCTCCCACAAATTAATATTTGAATAATATTATAAGTTATCAGGCGACGGTCAACGGGATTCTGAGAATCTGAAGATTCTGCGATTGTTAACGAGCCTTGAGACTACTTGCCGCTCTTCGTTTTGGATAGTATGAAAAGCTATTTTTAATGTGAAAAAAAATAGGTACTTTGATTATTATTTTTAAAAGGAGAAAAAATTTTAATTATAAATTATAAATTTAATGCACGTGTTTGATCAAGTTAATTGATAATTGTAATACGCTAATAAATATTAAAAAAATATTAAATTAAAAAGGCTACGAAAAAGAAGAAGAAAAAAAATGATCTCATACCATATGAAACCAATTTATTTAATTATATGTAATAACTTTTTTTACCAAAAGTAATTATTCAAAGTAAACCAAACAAAATTATTTGTTAGTAAATCCTCTCTTTTTATTGATTTGACTTGGTTTGTCGTCCCTTGTTTGGTTCAAGTTTTAAATTAAATCAAATTGAAAATAGTTTGATATGATCTATTTAATTTTATAGATTCAAATATGAGTGTGTCAACTCAGTAAAAACGCTAAAATATATTATCAATATGTCTTCTTTATGTTTTTGTTTTTCAAATGTTGAGAATAATAATATTTTGAATCAAGCTAAGACAACTCAAGTTAACTTATAACCTAGGTTATAGACTATGTTGAGTTGAATATTTCTTTTAATATATTTTTTTTTATTTAATTATACAATACTAAAAATAGACATCCATATAGATGAAATTGAATAATATTTAAGAAGAAAAATCATTAAGGGTTATAAAAAAAGAGTTATATGAAATTGAATAAAAATTGAATGATATTTTTTAAAATAATATTCTAAACATATAATTAATTGATTGGTTTTAATAAAATTAAACTTAAATTTGAAGGGAAAACAATAAAAACCAAAAAGAGGCCAGATGTCAATGCTTGGGTGGGCTAGCATGTATGGTTCATTAAAAAGATATAGGTGTTTTGGTTTAGAAAGTAAGGATACATTTATGACCTTTTATTTCCACTTGGGTCAAAGGATAGAAGACATGTTGTTCGTAAAATGATAATCATCTAAGATGATAAATGCAAAAAAAAAATAAAAAATCATGATAGTTAAAGACTAAATTGAGAAATCAAGATATATATATATATATATATATATATATATATAATCTCGCAACATGAGAAATAATCTTGGTTTTTTTAATAACTTTGTTTTTTTTGGAATAATTTTTTTATTGAATTATATAATAAATAAATAGCATGCAATAAAAAGAAGGTTGTATCAATCTTTTCTTCAAAGCAGGAACAAAGAAAGAAAGAAATGTCCAAGCATAATTATTGTGTTTTCTAAGAGAAAAACAAATTATCATGAATTCATAATTTGACACAAACTTGATATTTTCTAATAAAAATATGGAGACAACAATATATTGGATAAATCTGAATACACTTGGGTTAATTAATTAAATATTTTACCTAGATCATAAGACTATGATAACATTATAAAAAAACATAAACTATTTATGATTTTTAATTTTCAATCAACTCGGTTAAAATATAAAATTGAGAATAAAAATATTCAATTAAAAAAACTACTAAATTTTTTTTTGAATTAACCTAACTTAACTTATCAAACCTTTTTTTGTTAGTCATGCACTTCGTCAAGAGCAGAAGGCCTCTTTATATAGGATATTTACAAAAAAACTTCCTAAAACTTGATCATGATTTCACTTTTCCATTGTTACATGACAAGTTACATTTTATATCCTAAACATTATATACACTCTTTTTTTTAGATTTGAGGAAATCATATCTCTTAGAAAACATATTTTGTGGGCCCAAATAAGTGAATAAAACCTCGGTTGTTTTAGGTTCTTATAAGAAATGCACGTCCTGACTTTAACTCTAGACCTGCTGTGCAGATCTTAAGCCCTTTATCACCACGCGCACACTCCTTATGGACAATAAACTTTATATACTCGCTAACACTTAACATTTTCCTACGTAGTCAATAAAAATGTATGTGTTTTTTATATAGATGTACCATTATATTCATGTTAATAACTAAATACTTTTTAAAATATCAAAATAATGAAATTATTATCCATAAATCTCTAACAACATATCCTTTTTAGTCATTTCATTAAACGTCATAATGTTTATTCCCTAACACGATTCTACCTCAAACCTCAAGCAAAACAAGTGGTATTGCATGGGACAAGGATTGGGGTCTTGTCTAAAAAAAAGATGAAATTAAAAAGATAAATCAATTTAACACAAGGTTCAAGACAAAACAATTAAAAAGATAGAAATTAAAAAAATATATTATAAATCTGGATTCAATGATAAAATTAAAAATAAACTAAAACTTTACGCAAAGATCAAGAATAAAAATTAAAAACCAAAAAACTAAAATCTAAAGTTAAAATCTTAATAAATAAGAGTACAATTCTTAAATTTTGAATGACATCTCACGCGCTGTTTGAAGAAGACGAGAAGATTCTAAACTAAACATTGGCACGTGAAATGCACGCAACACTCAAACTATCCAGTCGTTTACCGGAAAAATACAAGGTAACAAAAACCACTTGCATAATATTTTATCTCTTATGCGACGTCACTTCTGCCACACGGCTTGTTTTATTTTCCTAGTAAAACCAGAGCACCCACAGGATCAGAAACCCCTAATAAGGCACACAGAAAGATTTTGCTGCGGACCCATCCCTCTCATGATGATCACTTCTTCTTGGATAAGCCATTTCCATCGCCTCACCTAACGTTGTTCAATCAATGGTGAGGCCGGTTTTTTTGACTTTTGCTTCCACTTCAGATTGTTATTTTTTATTTATTATTAAAACACAAATAAAACGAGAAATTCATGAAACCAAGCTGCCCCGTTAAATCCAAAGATCACATCTCTGACTAAAAATTCTTCGGGCTTGAAACTTGTATATGTTATTTTGTGTTTGATTTTTATCAAATAAAATTGAATGGTGAGATTTGAAATTATAACCGCTGGATCAACAAAGCTTTGATAACATGTCAAAAAGTTCTTTCACCTAAAAATTTAAACCGTTTTAGAATATAATTTATATTATTTTCAAACATATTTACAGTATCCAACGCATAAGTAAAATGATTTTATGGATGGCTGCAGGGAGATGCCAAAGCTATCTCCCTGGACAAAGAGTTTCTTGATGGCAACGGGCATTCCAAGTTTTGCTGCAGCAGGTTACTTTAATATTTCTGCTAACAATACATAAACAAATCGGAAAAATCTTGATGCAGTGATGTGTGTCAAGTAAATTCAGATCCAATAAAGGTTAATTTATTTCTTTTATTTTATCCATCTGTGTTCCATCATGCTAACTCACAAATATCTCTTCTTTTTTCCAATTCATTTCCCTCTTTAAATAAATAAAAAAAAGCATTTAAAGTTCAGTTTTGACTTGATCTTAAGTGGAGCTCATGATGAAGAATGAGAACAAATCCCACTATAATATGGACAAATAAGTTACTGTTTGATAGTTTGGTTGTGGTTGTAATTACTTTTAAAAGTGATTTTATTTAAAAAATATATTAAAATGATATTTTTTTATTTTTAAAAAATTATTTTTGATATCAATACATGAAATTATCCAAAACAATTATTATTTTTTATTTATAATAAAATAAAAATATTTTTTTAAAAAATATTTTAAAAAGACAGTGAAAAACATCTGATTACAGGGCAGACAGCAGCTACATCAGGTGGGGGAGGGGAAAAACTGAATAAATAAACAAGAACCAAAAGTAAATTTGGATAAGAATGCATAGGAGGACGAGAATTCTTATCCCCAATCACCCTAAGCTCGATGTCCCCACAAGCATGGATAACGTTGGCTGTATCCACCTTACCAGAGCAGAACCTTGTGCCTCGAACAGATCCTATAAAAACTACGAGAGACCTTCATGGTTACTCTCCTTCTGTAATCATTTATCAACTGATCTTTAAAGAGAAAGAAAAGGCATAGATTATAGGATTCTTGTACGTTTTGGTGCTAGTTTAATCTTGGAGATTGAAGTGGGGAGAGATCAGAAAAATGTTGGCAATATTTCACAAAGCTTTTGCTCACCCACCTGAGGAGCTTAACAGTCCAGCATCTCAGAAAGGGACCAGGCAGCCTAAGCTTCCTGATGAAACTCTGAAAGAGTTTCTTTCTCACCATCCCTCAAAAGACTTTCTCCATAAACTTTGGCGAAGCTGCAGTGCTTGCTTATGTTCCCCAGGACAACCCTTTCTCGCCGCAGCAAAGGCACGGCTACTTACTGATCGAAATTTTCATTTCCATTGTTTCCTTTTTGTGGTTTGATTCATTCCCAGATTGTTAAATTACTGCCCTGTTGATCATATTCGTGCAGGTTGTTCTGTGGTTTTGACAGTACATACTGCCTTTTCTCTGGGAGCTTGAACAACTTATGCACGCTCAATAAGCAGTATGGATTAACGAAAGGAACTAACGAGGCCATGTTTGTGATCCAAGCTTATAAGACCCTTCGTGACAGGGGTCCATATCCCAGCTGATCAAGTTGTCAAGGATCTTGACGGGAGCTTTGCTTTTGTTATCTACGATAGCAAGGCTGGGACAGTTTTCGCTGCACTGGTATGCTTAATTCATTGTTTTGACTCATTTGTCTGTTGGCCAATAGAATCTGATGAGCTATTTTATGTTCAAATCACATCAAGGCACGCTAGATTTCTTGATCCTGATTCTAATTATATTCTGTGGTCGCAGGGCTCCGATGGTGGAGTTAAGCTGTACTGGGGTATTGCAGCAGATGGCTCCGTGGTGATCTCTGATGATTTGGAAATCATAAAAGCTGGCTGTGCCAAATCATTTGCACCCTTCCCAACAGGTACTTTGTACTGTCCTAGTAATGGCTAATCAGACACAGTTCACAAATGAAATCACTAGCAGTCTGCATAATTGAAGAAACTGAACGCAGATATCAAATTATAAAAGCTAAAAAGAACAGAAATATCAAATTCTGCAGAAGCAGAAGATAAAATATCACTTGAAAAAATTAAGAGTTGGATCCTCGAAGCTATGTTCAGGGATTAAACCCTTTTCATAAAACCTGCTCTTATACCATGTTTAAACAATTAAGAATAAAACACCAAAAAAAGAGACTATGATTATGGGTGATTATGAGTACTTAGTCTTAACTTAGACTAACTTAATTATGAATAAACTATATATGGGTTAAACAGAAAGTATTGTTCTAACCTTAATTATTAATTAAGACTAAATAAAACTGTATAAATATTATTTAACAATATGCTCATCAAAATGATGTTTTGATGATGTGCAGGATTTATGTTCCATAGTGAAGGAGGTTTGATGAGCTTTGAGCATCCGATGAACAAAGTTCGAGCAATGCCAAGGACCGACAGCGAAGGATTCCTGTGTGGCGCAAACTTCAAGGTTGATGTCCTCACAAGAATTAATAGCTTACCTCGTAGGGGAAGTGAAAACAACTGGACCGATTGGGAATCACACAACTGATCAAGGATTAGCTCTGTACACTTCCAAACCAGATCAGAACTACGACATGAGCTAACATCTTCTGAACTGATCTGTTTCTCCACGTTGTCTGCTTTCTTTCCCTTGCTTTTCTTGCTTTTTGTGGTCTGTTTTCTTCTCACTCGGTACAAAATGTCAATAAGAAAGAGTGATACGTTTTCAATCGACGGGCAGAGAGTTTTTGTTTATTTATTTATTTCATTTTCACGATGAATTTAAACCCCCAAGCAAACCTCTTCAGTAAAATCCCTGTCGCCAAGTCGTGAAATTGGAGAATCAATCTGAATTTGCACACTTGAACGTCAAAAGCATTAGCCATGCTGTTCAACAAATACTGGGTCGTTACTCTGCTTAACAAACGAAAGCTAAAATTGTCAAAAACATTTCATGATTGCGGGTGAAAACCGCAGGAGAAGTCAAGGTAAAATCTTGCCGCATGATTGTGTCAAGGAATTTTCTCAAGTCGAAGCTCTGTGATATGGGAAAAGATGGTCTGCCATACATGATTAAAATGCATTAAGCTGATCCAGAGCGGGGACAAAAATTATGCCAATGAAGACAACACGCACCAAAATGAGAATTTTTCTTGAAGAATACAAGGTGATATAATACGATCAAAAGCGTCGGTTCGAGAAGTGCATCATTCCTTCCACATGTCTGCAAATTCATCAGGCTCCAATGGATTTGATAGTTCGTGCATCTTCCTCCTCGTCTTGGCCTTGACCTTCTTGGCAAACTTCCCAGCCTTCTTCTTTTTCTCCAGTGCACGAATCTGCAAGAATGAAAAAGAAGCCGCATATTGAGTCATTCATTCCAAAAAAATATGGGGGGGGGGGGGATCGGGTGTATATATATATATATGCAGGTAACAATAAAAGACCTAATAACCTCTGAACAAAAATGCTAGTGCATGAATAAACAGCATGCTATAACATTTCCTGAGCTTGCCAGAGTATTGAAGCCAGTAGCAAAAAATGATATGGTTATTTCAAACAATAAACAATTGACACCATGGAAAACTCTAGAAAAGATGAATACTTGCTATAGATCAATAGAAGAGGAACTCTTGACCAACTAAAGAGAGACTAATCATAATTGTGATGCCAAAACTCAAACTAAGCATGTAGATAATTCGCTTACCTGGTTAGGTGATATGAAAAACGGATTTTCATACAATGTTGGGCCTCCAAAGCTGCCAGCAAAAATCTTGATAGGGTTCAGGCAAAATCTTGGACCAACCTGCACCAAACCAGCTTTCAAAATTAATAACGACTACAGGTTTTTCACCTTGTGAACAAATTCAAAAGTTTGTCAGTGCAAACCTCAACAAGGGTCATCTTATCCAGGCCTCCTCGAGCCATTTTATCTGTTTCATTATGAGGAACAGATGTCTACATTGAAGAAGACGACGATATGCCAGGAGTTATTTTCAAAAATTAATGAAACAGGGAAAAAAAATCACATAAAATAAATACAAAAAATAGAAAATATATAGCATTCCCGATATAATACTGCAATGACACTTTTATGTAATTGGAACATCAAGAATTATACATAAAAAATCAGGATTTTTAGATAGCAGTGCATCTGCCTATTTTCAGCAACCACTTTATGGGTCTAGAACTGTTTTAGCATCATATTGATCTGCAATACTAAACGGGACCATGAACAACATGCCAATAAGATTTCTGAGTGTTCAGATTAAAATCAAACAATTGGGACTCGGGTTTGGTAACTGTCAACAATGTGGCTCTAATTGGTGAATAAGGATTTTGATAGCTCCATCTGAGACAGTTAACCCACAGACTACTGGAAGATAGCATTGTGAGTTTATCAGTACAGATTTTACTATGACAGCCAATACCTTTAAACAAATAAGATACTTGAGTAATTTTGGTTACTGCATCTGAAAGAGCACCAAAAGGATAACTCTGATACAGCCATCTATAGCTGGATTGGATGGCTAAACCAGTCTCTAATATCCAAGTGGTATATACCTGTTATTGCTATAGCATGTGGCGGAGGAAAAACCATACAGTAGAGCAGTATAGCAATTTAAGAATGTATATGAAAACAGAAGGAATAAAACAGAGGAACAAACAGCTTCAATGGAACGGCATGCAGTCCAATGAATAGACTATTTGGTTGATAACAGTGCGTACAGTTCCAGTCAGATTCAATCTGATGAATTGATCATCTAATATATAAAACATTAAGCTGGCACATGAAAAAGCTATCTGGAAAGGCTACAGACAACCAATCAGCTTTCATGAACTTAAGAAGGAATCTCAGCCTGGGAGATTTTTGTAAAGGGGGGAAAGAGAAAGGAATTGACTTTTCAACATATGTGGTAATTAGAGATACCATGCGGTTTGCATATCTACTAGATTCCAAAATACCAAATACAAGCAAGCAAATCTTCTGCTCTAATATGCCTCAATCTACTACTTCATTTGTTAAAGTGCAACTTGAATAACTTGTCGAAGGGTAATTCATTAATTGTTGTCATTTCTAAGTTGGGAGCATAAAGTCAGTAAATTTTAACATAAATTAATGTACAGTGTAACAAGTATTCAGCAACAGAAAAAACGAGTTTTTGAAGGCAGAAATTGCAAAAATGCTCCAATAGAAGTAGACTTCCAAGAAAAATGTCTAATTTACCTGGTAATTCCGAAACCATATATGGTCATCAACAATGGAGAAAACAAAGACATGGTCATAAAAAGGTTTAGATTTCCTGTGATCCTTTGGGGTTCCAAATATCTGACAAAAAAAAACAGGCAGAGAAGCCAATATCTTAGTATCACATGAAAAGACTTCTGAAGTTCACATATGGCAGTGTACATCATCAACTATTGGTCTGGCATATGTAAAGGAATAAAAAGTTAAATTTAACCCTTGAGGAAAGTAAAATTTGAGCATTCAAGCAATCACTATGTAGGGATTCATGAAATGAACAGGTTAGTAGGCCCTCAACTGATCTTATAAAGCAAACAATGACGAATTTAGTGAGCTGAAAAATTTGCTTCATGGATGTCTCTGCTAACACAGCACCAGAAACAAGATGGACAAAATGGTAGTCTCTATCACCATACTTTTGTGACAAGGCCATGCATATAGGTACCAAGAATATCAATCATTTTATCAACAATATTTCCTGGAAGACTTTGCAATTAAAAGAGATTTTTGGACAAGTTTTTCATGATTTTGTCCTTAAAGAATGGAGATTCCAGTTGTTTCAGCTATGCATTATTAAATAGAATGCAGATAAATGTTGCTTTTAAGATGTGAAACAAAAAACAAAATACCTGAATGATCATCTCCTTCAGGAGTTTCCAGTGAGCATCTTTATCAAAGTTAGCTGAGAAAGTCAAGAGAGGTCGAGACCCTTTCAGATGATTTCCTGTAAGCTTCAATTCTTCCATTGTGTGCACTGCAATGAACAAGACAAGTTGCACTGGTTAGGCTATTTACTCATAATACAAGAAAAGAGCTAACCATGTGAGCAAATCAATTTATTTTATTAACTGCAACAATAGCTTCTTTTTTATTTTCCTTCTATTTTTCTTTTTGTAATATTATCAGAATGGGAAGAGGAAAATTACAAAAAGGAGTACAGGATATCCTCCATGTTAGAGAGCACATGGAATCGGATCAAGGAAAATCAGGGAAATGGCTCTCCAGTTCCACAGGATATCAACGAAAAGCAAATGCTCAAATGCTCCCAAACCAAAATGCCACAAGAAGTCAAAAAGAATATTCTATACCATGACAACTGGCTTATAAATATAATTTTTTTTCCGGAGATTTCCAACTCCACACATTCAAAAACCACAGCAAAAAAGGTGCATCTCAATGAAGATTTTGATAACTTTCCCCTCCCAACAACCATTAAATGCATGTGCACAAAATTCTGATCCTGCAAACATTAGCACTTGAACACAGCAAGTTCATGACTATTAGAGAATACGATTATCAAAAAATTCACAGTGGTAGAATTAACATACCAGCATTGACTAAGAATTTCACAGACGGACCACTGGGGCACTTGACCATCCATAGGTACAAATCTTTATGTTTCCGGCACTGAAATATAGGGCGAAAGGAGAACAGAAATCATCAACAACTAAAAATCTAAAACAAGGAAACTTAAGGTCGTTTCTTTTTCCTAACTCAAAATAATTATATAATCACCAAGTCTCCAATCAAAGTTACTAAGTTATTTTCCTTCAGATTACTAAACCACGCAAACATCAGGAACAATTATCAACAGCACTAATTCATTTAATGAGTTATCATAGGCATCAAGCCTTTTATCACCTACACGAAATAATATTGAATTAACCATGTGAAATAGTTTCTTTGAGGAAGCTAAAGTTCACCTCAAAGAACAAAGAGGAAGAACAATTCTTCAGCTCAACAAGCTCATTCAACGTTGCGCCTTTAATACTTTTAGACTCAACCTTACTATCCTTTTTACAATGTGGCAAAAGTGACACCAAATTCAACATCAAGTGCCTATACCTGCAGCACCAACAAATTTTTCAAGCAACAACAAAATCCAACAACCCTCCCCCCCTTAAAAAAAACCCAGCAAAACCCAAAAATCAAATAATAAAAAATATTAAATCTTCATGTAACCTGAAATTAATACGCCTCGAACAAGTAACCAAGACTTTCTCTTTATTTCTAAAACCACCCTGGTGAGGAGGTAGGGATTCAGTCTCTTTCTCTTCAGGTTTATCTTTCCAACCCAAGAGTGTCCTTTTAGGTCTCTCTGTTTCACTTTCATCTTTCTTTGCAGGTTCAATGACCTGTGCCTCACTATGCTTCCTCTTCTTTCCCATGGCTTAGTTTGATTACGTACAGATGACACCTGAAATCCGTGAAACGTTAGCTTCAAAACAATGAAAACTATAGCTGAGTTGCCTATGGAATTAAGCAGGAGAAGGGTTAGTACCTGAAGTGGAGGAGGAGAGCTGCAGAGTGAGGAAACAAGTTTTTGTAAGAGATGAGCAAAACCCTGACAAAACCCTAGAAAAGTAGAGGGGGGAGAGGTAATCGAAATTGCTTAGGGCCCAATAGACTTTTCGTTAGATTAATCAAGCCCAATAAACGATGGGCTCAAAGCCGAGTAACCACACATGATATGGTTCTTATCATTCAAACAAAGATGGGAAACTAGGAATAGATCCATCACCTCACGATATTATTTTAAGATTTTAAAAAATAAGAAATAAAATAATTTTATTTATTTTAAAATTAAAAATAAATGGTTAAATCTCCTCTAGTTTAATATAAAACTTAATCTAAGTTAAATCCTATATTAATAGTTCGTCGCACATCAAGTTAAATTTAATAGCATTGATAAATATATATATTGCAACTACTTTCTTTAATAAATGTTTTTTTATTGTGTATAAATAATTATTTTAAAATTAACCAAAAACGAATTGAGTCTTAGTAAACAAATATAGATTTAAAAATATTCTAATAACTAAAACAAAACACAACTTGTTATGTTTTAAACTCATAAAATAATGTAAGAATTTACATGTGCTAAATACATGTAATAACTTGAAATTGTATAGAATAGATAAATTCTTTCCTTTTTTTAATTACTCGATGGTAATTGAATTTTTTAAAAGTATAATCCTAGTTTGGTGAACTTAGCATGCATGAATTGAAAAGTCAATTGATCATGTGGTAACAAGGAAAAAAGATTTTAAAGAACATGCTTGTATTCGAGAATAAATAAAAAGTGAATTTAAAATGAATTTTTTCTTATAATCACTTTTATGTTTCTTTATTTACACGTCTAAATTCATGGAGTTGGGTTTTATAGAGTTGACAAATTAAGACTACAGTAGAGTTTATTTAGATAAGACCTGTATTAATAAATAAAAAATAAAAAAATAGAAACTTAGATTGCAAGCAAATGTAACCTTGTTGGATAAACCCAGCTTTCAATTTCAATTCCCAAGTCTCGTTCATGTTGGCTGCATTAACAACTTTCTTTATTATATCGATTCGGGGGGGAGGGGGTTGATCACACCTTTTTTCAATACTCTCCTCTACATCTTAGTGCTCATTTAGAAAGCATTGGAAAAACACTTTTAAAAAATTGATTTTTATTTTTATTTTATATTATTTTGATGTGTTGATATTAAAATGGTTTTTAAACTATAAAAAATATTATTTTAATATATTTTTAAGTGAAAATACTTTAAAAATAACCACAATCACGCTATTTTTTATTTTTACTCGAGGAAGCCTCGCCCTCCTTTAATCATTCTTTGTAGGTCCGGGTTAAACGATTAAAACTCTGATTATCATAATTTCTTACAAGGTGAGCACGTCTTAACTCAAACTTGAAATCTACAAGATAAATTTCAAATCATTTACCGCAACGTAAAGTCTCTTGGAGACACTATCAAACACTACTAGTGAGTCGAGCATAGCTCTCATAGAAAGACTTGAACTATCATTATTTTTTTTCTTGTAAGATGGAAACATTACACTGCTTGCCATTACTCAACCCTTTGAAAAGCTAGGCTACCACTTTGCAAACAATAAAATGATGTTTTGTGGGAGAAAGAGAGTCTTTATTGGAACCTGTTTTTTTCTCTTCCTTATACTTGCAATTATCTAACAATACGTATTTATAAGCACACTTGTGACCTTGATAAATGAATTTCAATCAACAACTTATACATGAACCACGCTAAATGCCTATCAGATAATCATTAATTTAATTGAGACTATGTTTTTTCAAGTGTTTATAATAATTTAAAATTTAATATTAAAGTTTTTTCACTCAACAGTCACTGAAAGAAATAACAGGGACTCACTCACAAAGCTCCTGTGTTTGCCTTGCAATATCTTGACTGTAACTAGAGGTATGGTGTCAATATCACACAGTCTCTGTATGTTTGGAAGGATTTATCTTTTCTTTTCCTTTTTTGTTGATAGAAAAGAACTAAAAATTACTAACAAGGGAAGGCATTGTAATGGACTAATTTTTTCATTGATTTCTTTGTTAAGGAAAACATGTCACCTAGGAACTTAAAGCTATTAGATGAGGCTCCATAATATGATTTATATTATTCTTTAACATTCTCACTTGAGTGAAAGTCTTTTGTGTTTGAAATTTGTATATAGATTTACACTACCTTGTGCTCGATTTTTATCAAATAGAATGAGAGTGGTGAGATTCGAACTCGTAATCGTTGAGTTAATGAAGCTCTGATATCATATTAAAGAACCATCTCACCTAAAATCTTAAGCTATTAGATAAAACCTCATAATATAATTTATATTATTCTCTAACATTTTTTCAGCGTGTGATTGTTTAATAAAGACCGATGAAACTCTTCCAACTCTGGTCTGGAAAAGTGAAAATGATGAGAAAACTGCAACATTTTTCAAGCCGCTGTGATCCTTTTAGTCAGAAGTTAAGATTCCTCTGATTTGTGTTTGCAAGCATGGGAGGTTTTCTATTTCGGTTATTGGCCTTATACATGGATGAAACTCCTGTATTTATCTCGTCAAAATACTTGGGCCTCTGGATGAATTTGGTGTGGAGACTGCCGGGATTAATCAGAGAAATATGAACTTTGCAATACGGTTGAGTGATTTTATTGCCGACTGATACAAAGCCATCTACATCTGAAAAGGGAAAATTGTTTACAAAAGCAAATCATCCGAATCCAAACTCCAAACTCACAAAAGGAATCCTTTTTGTTCTAACATTATCCTCTCCCATGGCAAGGATTAGTCGACAAGAAATTCTCTCAAGCCCTTCTCATTTAGGCCAAGCCAACAAGTTTCTCGCTAACCTCCCATACTTTACGAGCCTTCTCTGCATCACTAGCTTCTTCAGAGAGCTGGTTCTGAAACGAGGCTGAGTCTTTGTTCCAGCTCCAGTATACCCCTGATTTCGTCAAACTTGGATCACTCACAACCTTGAAAAAAGAACAGATAATGTGATGTTATTGTGGGTTGTACACAATCATACCCAGGTATTTTTATCTCAAAAGTTTTCCTTGTTTTGGTTACCTGAGCAAGTCTTTTTCCCAGCTTCGAGCTCGGAGACGAAGCCCTTCGTGATGTACTTTTGGAATGGAGGGAATAGAAGCCTGAACAAGGGAATGTGCTCCCTGAACAGGCCTGTTGTGGCAATGCAGCCAGGGTAAAGTGAAGCAAATGCAATGCCGGTTTCCTCATGGAAACGCCGGTGGAACTCTTGCATGGTGAGCATGTTGCAGACCTTGCTGTCCTTGTAGGCTTTGGCACCATCAAACACACCACCATCAATCATGGATGAGCTGTTTAGTCCATTCAAGCCCCCTGAAAGTCCCCTCAGGTCACCGAGATTGGCCTTAGGAGGTACATTGCCAGCCAATGTATTAGTGTTCCCTGATATATTTCACAGAAACAACACCCCATTTAGCAAAACCAATCGAAACATATTCAAAACAAAGTGAAACCTTAAATGTATTGCACTGTATGTACCTGTAATTGAGCCAACAATTATGAGACGTTTTGAAGGGTAATCAGATTTCTTCATGTCCTCAAGCAATAATCTTGAAAGGAGAAAATGGCCCAGATGGTTAGTTCCAACACTAAGTTCAAATCCTTCAGCAGAGAATGTAGGCTCTTTCGCAGTTGGAAAGTAAACAGCTGCATTGCAAACTAGCACATCAAGTGGCCTCCCTGATCGCCTGAAGGTATCCACAAATTGGCGGACACTGTCAAGTGAAGCAAGGTCCAAATGCATAATGGTGTAGTTTTCTTTTAGCAATGCCAGATGATTTAGCAGCCCTTTCTGCCTTCAGGAAGTCCCTGCAGGCCATGATTATGTGCCATTTTCCAGTCTCAGCTAGAGCCTTAGCTGTTGCCAAACCTAACCCCGAGGAAGCACCAGTGACAATGCAAGTTCCCTGCCGAAGGGTTTTCTTGCCTTCCGAAGAAGTTCTGTCGACTTCTGGAGTAGCAGCCACCATTGTCTGGGCTCTTACAGCCCCAGCTCTGTGGCTGAATTCCCTCTGCAATGACTGATATTATACAAATGAATTCATTATGAAAATCCCTTTCTGTTTGCTACTTTTAATAATAATAATTAAAAAAAAACAAGAATCCATTGACAAGGTAGAGCTACCTTGCACTTCAATGAACAAGAGCTTAGGTCAGCTTTGACATGTTCTGAGAGTGAAACTCCGAACAAACTTGAATCCTTGAAAGATGCGTTGGATTTTCCCTGCATGGACAAAACAAATGCCTAAATCAACACCAGTTTTTTTCCTTAAATGCATCAAGTAAGAAAGTAAAACGAAGCATTAGTAGCATCTAACCTCTTTGGGGACAGCAAAGGAAGAGGAGACCAAAGAAGCAGCCTGAAGAGCCATTCCCGACTTGTTCAAATTGGGCTTCCAAGTCCTTTATTCTCAAGAACAGTATACTCTGCTTACAGTACTGACTGAAGTGGTGAAGAGCTAGCTTAGCTTAGCAGTGTGAAGGGAGATATTATTTGATGTGTCTCTGTGTGTGTGTGTTTGGGGATAGGACATGTTTGGCAGACAGGATAAGATATTTAGCAGCAATTGTATCTTCCACGTCACTTTCAGTTTCCAAGTAACCAATAAGATTTTGTGTTTTGGATTTCCCATGATATAACAGCTTCTTCTTGTTTTTTTTATATTTTTTTCCATATGGCAATGGCATGAATATCTGGGGATATTTTGGTACTACTCTAAACGGAGGTTTGTAATTAGAGTTAAACCTTTTTTTTTCTAATAATTTTTTATTGTTTTGATATGCTGATATTATAAATAAATTTTTAAAAATTAAAAAATATATATTGTATTTTTTAATTATATAAGTGACGGGGGTGGGGAGATATGGATACGTTGAAAATGATAGGACAAGGTGGGGCAAATTTCTATGTTTTGGATCAAGGGTTAAGCCAAGGTTTTGCGAACCTCCCCATGGTTTGGAGATTGGTTGCAGGCTGGAGCCATGACAAAGTGGGGACGTGAACAGGCTCGGGTCACTCAAGATACGAAGGACTTCCACAGAAATGGTTCGATTCGGCTCACGTCCATGGTCCATCTCTGCTACCACCCGCCACTGCTAGCTCTCTCCCAGCAAATCCATCAGGATGGTGGACGGTTGCCCTAAATTTAGCAGCTTTCTTTGACAAAATTATCTCAATGGGATAGAAATTGGCATGCCTGTAATTCTCATTTGAATCTGAAACAAAACGCATCCAATCTGAAACAAAAACAAAGATGGGATAGAACCTGTAAGACTTGACATGACCATTCAAGAAATGAAAGAATTTCATTTTAATTGAATAAGATTTTTCCATGCTCATAGCTCTACAATTCCCGACCTGCCAGATACATCGGTTTCAAAATTCACGGTGTATTTTTCTTTTTTTCTTTTATGTTGTTAAACAAATCTATATTCTTCTCAATGCTCATCATCAGAATGCCTTTCCATTTGCACTCAACATCCGATGAGCAGAAGCACAAGGAAAGAAGAATTGGAACTCGCTAATATTACACATCTCACCAAATATCTTTGTACACATTTTGACCAATGAGGAATATGGACTGTACTGGTTTGCCAACTCATTTACTCCCTGCACAGAGGCTGCCATTTGAGCCCCTTAGATTCGAATTGGCAATCCAAAATTTTGGAAAGTTCTGATTTCCCCTCGACGGCCAGCAGTTACGATCACCATACCGTAGGCAGACACATTTTGGCTTAACCCGTTAATGATATCCACACTGGCATGAGGACTCCTTGTTCTCGTCGCTAACTCGAGCCTTTCCTCCGGCCATGTTGCTGATATTCTGTCAAAAAAGTAACCATTGGTTGCACTAGAAATAATTCCATTCATGGGACTATTGGTGCACCCAGATAAAGATTGTGAACCCTCATTACTTGCTTCCTCAACAGGAGTAGGGGGATGGTTGACGACGGAAACTTCGTCAAGATGGTTATCAAGGCCATTCTGTTCTCCTGATAAAGTATCTTGTAGTCCCCAGGTGTCTCCCATGCCAGGCCATGGGATGGCCACTGATACATCTTGACAAAGGAAATGCTCGTACGAGCGTGTGATAGTAACACCTTTGCTTCTGCTAAGTCGGGAATCAGCTTCATGCTTCCACACATAAACATATGAATCCTCACTAGCAGAGACCACGTATTTTCCATTTGCTGTGAGGGATGCTGAGATTTGGCTGTTGGTGTTACGAAACCCTATTACAGAATCATGAACTTAACCTTTAAGAATAATAAAATTATGAACTGCATGGGGGGTGGGGGGACAACATGCAATGTCAAATATCTTATTTTCATACAATAAGCATTAAAATGGAGCTTCATAGAAAACCTTTCAGCTTTTGCTGATTGAAACAACCTTGAAGCAGCTGAAGAATTCAGTTCTTAAACTTTCAAGACATACACTATCAAATTATTGTACCAGAAGATTGTCACCTTCAAAGTTGAAATTAGAAAGAAAAAGAAAAGGCTATATACTTATAAATGAATCACCTAACCAACACAGGAATAGCAACCATTTTCACTCGATCATGAATAGCCAAATATACCAACTAAAAACCAGAAGCATCCAAGAGTTTGGGGCATCATGCAGCAAGCATAAAGCATGAGTGGTCAAGCATATGCATGACCTCCCAGGTAACATACACAAGAAATTTCACTAAAAAATTATGATTTAATGCAGAGGGAAACCACTGTCTCAAGGCATGCCCCGAAACAGAGTTTGAGAAATTTGTGAAGGTTTAGCTGTGGTTTGGTGCCAAGAGAACATTTATTTCAGCACCTGTGTGGAAAAGAACTGATGGTATTGCTTCAGTCCCACAGAGCCAAGATTATTGGCTCAAAGTATTTTTCTTTGCTATTTGTTTTGGTACTATCAACTTAATAATCCAAGTCAGGTTTCAAGTGAAATTTTCATGCATGATTGTCATTAGAATTTGGCTATAAAAGATAAGAAGAGAAATGATAAGCCCACATTCTTACCTTTGAACTTGTGAACCAGATCAAAACCATCAATGACTCGAATTCGAGAATCTGCTGATGTGATTAGCACTTCCGATGAACTTCCAGGGGCAAACTGTTTACAAAATTGATCAGAGATTGGAAAGTGACACAACAGATGCAGTTGCTGAAAATGCACTGCAGGTAGTGCCTTGTGCTAGGAAAAATGTGGCACAACAAGAAATTAAATATTTTCTTTCAAATATAAACTAAACATGTCATCTCTAGAGTTATACATCATACTGTCATCAAATTACCTGGAATCCAGTGATTTTTTTTAGATGAGCTTTCTTCTTATTCTGCAGATTAATTTGACATTTTTGCTGCAACTTATTCTCTGAGAAACAGAGACAAACAACGGAAGAATATAATTAGCTGTCGGTGTGTATGTGAAATTTAAGAATGGTGAATAAGAATCAATTTGTACCAGATGTGTTGTATAAATGACAGCTTCCCTTGTGCGAACCAACAAGTGCACCCTTCAGAAAACCATAAAAAAATTGTTAAGCGAAGAGGTAAAAAAATTGCCTAAAATATACAGAGGGCAAACAAAAGCCTACCTGACCATCTGGAGTATAGCAAGCCGCAGTGACCATCTCATGCAAATCATTCCAATCAACAACTTGACGATCAGGAATGCTCCAAATGCGAACTTTTGCATCTAATGACCCACTAATGAAGTATCTATCATCAACAGGATTAAACTGGAGGCATGTTACTGCACCATGGAAAGCAATACAATAATGCAATTAGCAAAGTTTTTGGCTAGTTGACTTTCTTGTAAACGAAAATGATTAGCTAAACAACAAAAATCACATTAAATGTTGAGAGAATGTAGAATTTTGTCATTGAGCTAGTGAATTAGGGTTTTCAAAATGCAGTAAAGTGTGAACTTCTGTCTTCCATGTTTATCACAGATGAGGTCTTCTCTTGAAAAGGAAGGCCAATTATATCAGTAGCTTTATAATTGGCAGGTCATAAAGTTTTAAACTACACAAAGATAAGTATTAAAAAGCAAGGCGGAAAATGCTTACCATAATCACTGTGAGAAAAGACTTTCAAACAAGTTTTGCTAGACAAGTGCCACAGTCGCACTGTTTTGTCCATAGAAGAAGAAAGCAGGTGCTGGGAATAGAAAAAAACACTAAATTTTGTTAGGATATGTAAGAATAAAATATCAGTTATATAATTCTTATAGAGGGCACTTAAGCATGCATCTCTTTTTCATAATAGAGTAAACTATGCTATAATAGCATAAATACAAAAAATCCTTCTGAAATACGATCACGGTGAGGTTAAATCCTAAACTTCTTATCATCTCCCACAACAAAATTTGTGGTAACAGCACTGCTTGAAATAACAAACTCCAACTCCAACAATCCTCTTGCAGCCAATGAAATCTAGACTACTTTATCTAGAATATAAAGGGATCAAAGGAGGTTGTGGAAATTAAAATAATGAAGGAAAATGAATATGACAACTGATAAAAGTGACATTATCAGAAAACTAACAATAAGATAAAAAATTGATATGAGATTAGAATAGGGCAGATCACAGCGTCTGAAAACAAGGAATCTTTAGAACTTTACCAACTTGAAATGCAGTCCAAAAGCCATGAATTTCTACTGTAGTGAAAAGTATCATTAATTCCATCCAGAAGACTGGATTAGTTTTCTATTCCCAAACTTTCTGCTCAGTTGCATTCGAAAACAGGGAATCTTCAGAATTCTACCACCATGAAATGCTGTCCAAAAGCCATGAATTTCTACTGTGATGAGAAATATCACAAACTCCATCCAAAAGACTGGATTAGTTTTCTATACCCAAACTTACCGCTCAGTTTCCATTTATCTAACTTGAAATACTTAAGCAGTGTTGGAAACAAATCCAAAGTATATGGTCATGCCTCATGAAACTTCATTACAATACATTTTGGATCCTATGACTAGGAGCTGGTAGTAGGGGCAAAAGTTTCCTCTGGAAAAAACACAACAAAGGCAGACGTTTTCTGGAGGCGTCCAATTTCCTTGAAGTTGAACCAGTGCTAATGATGGCTTATTTTAATAGATGTTTGGGTTCGGAGCTAGGCTTTGTGTTTTGTAGACTTTCTCTTCGTATGAAGATAAGAACGACCCCCTCTCCTTCAAGAGCCTCAATTTAATCTATCTCCCAGCCAGCCGCCTCCACTTCTCTTTAAACCAAAAGCCTTTCTCCCTTCTATCTTAACACACAACACAGCATCATTAACATAACATACACACACAAACTCTCCCCAATGGCAATGCTTTTGCTTTCTTATGAGCTCTTCCCGAAAGGGAGGGAACCTTGAAACGTCAAACCTCAATACTTGGAACTTTAAAATCATTGATGAATGCGTGCAGCTTTTAAAACAAAAATAGCGAGCATGGAATAACAATAACAGAGTTGTAAACCAACCAACCTGAGACTTTGACCATGAAAGGTCAAGCACGTCATCAAGATGTCCTTGGAATGAACAAAAGGGTTTATCCGTGAGAGAAAACACTGTCTCTGGCACGATGATGTGGTCCAAGCTCAAAGATTTTCTGCTTATAGATGACCTCCCTCTCCTCTTCTTCTCCAGATGACTATCCACAAGCGGTGACAGCAGATTAAGTTCTGGAGATCCATTTGCAATTAACAAGTTCAAGCCCCCATCATCTGGTTTCTCCATCAACAACTCTCCTTTCCTCTCTGACTGCATAACCTGCCAAATGTGAATCACACAATCCTCCCCTGCACTTGCTAGATACCTCCCATCCAAACTGAACCTGATACTCCAAATAGACCCATTATGAGCCTTTATCTCCTGACTCTTGTAAAGTGCGCTCAACTCTTTAGACGATCTCCCATATTGTCTTACCCTCACTCTCTCTGGTCCATGAAATGACACATCCTGGCTATCATCCGTGGCAGAACTGGACCTCCTCCCTCCCCTCTCCGATCCCAGTATCCCTCTCATCGCTACTTCTCCTCTCCTTATGCCTTGTCACACTATTCGCCACACTCCTTATACTCTTAAACCAACTGCCCTTCTTTTTAAACTTTGTAACCCCACCTCCAATCCCTCCATTAGCATTGGAATCAGGATTTCCTCTCGTCCCATCCTCCACATTTTGCCTCCTCATCAATTCTTGCACGATGGGTGAATGCCCAACAGACATTTCGAACTCCTCCATTGTCAATTGCCTCCCAGTCCCAACTTCCTTCAACTTATTCCACATCCCATCTTCTCTTATCTCATTAACAACAAACTCTTTTCCGTTATCAAGATTCTTAATTGTACAAACCTCCACCTCTCCCTCAGCCGCCACTGCCCCGTCCGCATCCACCAACCCACTGCATTCCAACTCCTCCGCGAACTCCACAGAACTCCCAACCGACAAACTCCCATTAAAATTCTCATTAGAATTCGCGGAATTCCTACAATGTTGTTTTCCCCGAAGGCGGCTTATTCAGCGGAACAGCAACATTAACACTACCACTACCATCTTTCGGAGAAGCCCCATTTTTGCTTTTGCTTTTTTTATCACAACCAACAACACCAAATCCATTATTGCCGAGCTTGCTGTTGTTAATATTATTATTACTATTACTATTATAATTACTGTAATCACTATTTACATTAATTGAATCTTGCAAATGAATGGAAGAAGGCGAACAATAAACAGAAGACGAAGAGCAACACGAATTGAAATCATTATCATGATCTACAGAACGACCACCACTGTCTGATTTCGATCGGGGGATAGCAGAAGAACAACCGGAAACCGGACCACTCAGTTTGTCTGCAATCAAACGATCCGACGAGACAGAGCGGTTAAAGTAGAAATCACCGTGGTGGGTAGTTTCGGGTTTGGAGCGGGAAAGAGAGGGGTCAGAGCTGAGACCCATGTGGTGAAGAAGGCGTTGGCGGCGTTCGGAAATGGATTCGGGTTGAGAGATCCAGACATCGTAATTGCTGGGTTGAAGTTTGTTGTTAAGAGCAGGGGAATTGGAACGGGTCTGGTCAGGATCGGAGTCGGAGTTGGAAGTAGAACAAGAGGAGGAAGCAATGCGATCCAATGACTCGTAAAAATGCTCTTCCTCCTCCTCCACTACTGCCACCACTTGTCCTTCTTCACCGTCGTTTTTGTCACCAGTGGTGTCGTTTCTGCTCATTTTTCGATCGGTTTGGGAAGAGGGGTCATTGTCGAGAGAGTGTCAAGGGGGCATATCATGCATATGCATAGAAAACAAGCATTAGCCCTAAATGGATTTCCGAGAAAGGAAACCGAAACGGTTTTTTCGGGGCGTGGGCTTTGAGGGGGTGCGTGTGGATGACTTGAAGGTGGTGGAATGGATAATGGGAGGAGGATCCGATGAGAGAAAACAGTGGGGAACGAAGCCCTATGTTGTGGGATGGGAGGGGAGAGGGCTGTTGTTGGTGATGCTTTTTTTGTGCGTGGTGTTCGTGTTTGGGGTGGGGGAGAGATTTTGGAGACTGTAAGGAAAGGTTTCTGTTCTTGACTTTCTTTTTTATTCGGTGTGGGTTTTTTTTGCTCAAATTGAAAATTAAATAATTAAATAAATGGAAAAGATGGAGGTTAGTTTGTATTGTCGAGTTGTATTTACACGTGTTGTACTTCAACTAGGTCGAATATATTTATATTTAATTAAAAACATCAATATAAAAATAAATTTGTATGTCGATAATCTAAAATATATTTAAAATTCCCTCTATTTACATTTCTACACTCGTTTTTTTCTTTTATCTTGCTTCAAGGAGTATATCCTAACTCTATATATTAAGAGATTCAGAAAGGAAAATAAAATTATTATTCTGGATTTAAATTTAAGAGGAGGTGGTTAGAAAAACAAATTCTCTATAAATAATTCTGGCATTTTAGTATTAAAAAAAATAAAAAACAATTATTTATGAATCGATGCAAGAAACTAAATATTAATTGAAACTCAAACACCTAAAAATATGCATAAACTAGATAATGTAATTATATATCAAGATTCGTATCTAGATTAATTAATTAATGGTTAAATATAAAACTAAATCAAGAAAATGATAATAATTTATAAAAAACAAATTAAATAAATCCTTAAAGTGTAGCATTCATTGAGTTTGCAACGAGAGCCACATTTTAATTCATGGATTTAATATACTATTTTAGAAGAAAATATAAAAATTAATTTGTATGACCTTGGATGTTAAATATATATAGTATTCTTTAAGATAGTTATTTTTAAAAAAAAATTACCTATATAGTTCGTGGATTTGTTTTTCACATTTTTATCTTCATTTCTTATCATGATAAAAAAAACATCAATGTCGTTAAAATAATTTTTAAAAGTAATTTTTGTTCAGAAATATATAAAAATAATTTTTTTTATTTTCTTATAAAAAATAATTTTTGACACCAATACATGAAAATGATCTAAAAATATCAAAAAATTTAATCTTTTAAAAAATGTTTTTTTAAAAAAAAACACAATGTCAAGATGTAAGGTCATCTAAGTTGTGGCCCACTCTCGTCATCGAAAATAAATAAATAATAAAGTACGTAATTTTCTCCTTCAAAAAAACATGTCTCCTTTTTTTTTAATCCCTAGGCTTAATGGTGCCAGCTTCTGTTTTTTGCCCCTTCTTGCTTGACTTTCTTTCTCCTGCCGTCCCTTTCGTTTAGATCTTACCATTTTATTTTTATTTTCATCCAATCTATTCAAAAATGCATTTAATATTAAAAAAAAGTCGAATCCCGATCTTCAAGCTGCTTTGACGGGTATGGTTCGATTATTTTTCCTCTTTTTTTTATTATTTGTTTTAATTAATGATTTTCTTGTTGTTTATAGAAAATGTTCCATGAAAATTATTTTTTATATGTTTACGGGTTATTTTGATATATTAATGTAAAAAATAATTTTTAAATAATAATAAAAATATTATTTTGATATATTTTAAAACAAAAACAATTATTATTATACCATCAAACAACTTCATGAATTTATATATATAATAAAAATAGAAAATATATGGATGACATTCAAAAAATCATTTTATATGTTCATATGTATTGATACTACAAGTTGAGATCACATAAATGATTTAAAAAAAAACAAATATCATAAGTACTTTTAAGAAATTCAACTCTCGTAAATATATTAAATTTTGGTCTCAACATCAATGATGAATCTTCCTCAAAATACAAATGTAGATGTTAAGCTTCAATGTTCTTGATCGGACATTCACTTAGCCTCTTTAAAAGTTAAGAAAATCAATTGACTTAATTGAAAAAACTAGTTTTTGAAAAATAAATAATCATTTATTAATTTTAGTGATGAGATCAGCTCCATATCAAGTGTAATTACGTTATGCAATTTAACAGTGGGCTTGATCAGGGGGGAAAGACTGGAGTGGTGGGCCTTTTCTGGTCGCATTGAAGCCCATTAAACAAAACAGAGTTAACGTGGATGGTTAGTGGCTACCGACGGTACTCCCATGCTGTGTCCAGCCCATCACTGTGTTGATTAACGGAGGTTGACAGTGACATCCCAAGGCTGGCCATCACGACGACAGCAACATTTCGGGACCATCTCGTAATATGATGAAATAATTTATTTTTTTTAAATATATTAAAATTATATATTTTTTTATTTTTTAAACATTAAAAAAATTTAAATTAAAATAAAAATATATTATTTTTTTTCAAAAAAAAAATTAAAATGAAATGACAAATGAATGTTGTTATGTACATAAGCTTGTTTGGGAGGGTGGTTGCGGTTGCTTTTGAAAGTGTTTTTTCATTTAAAAATACATCAAAATGATATTTTTTTTATTAATTAAAAATTATTTTTGACATCAGCACATCAAAATATTTAAAAATATAAAAAAATCATTTAAAATGAATTTTTTTTTTTTAAGAAACGGTTGTACACCGCCCTCCCGATCAGCTTCTTAGCACCTGTTTGAGAGTGTAGTTGCGGTAGCTTTTCAAAGTACTTTTCGTGCCGAAATATATTAAAATAATATTTTTTTATTTTTTAAAAATCATTTTTGATATAGCATATCAAAATGATTTAAAACACAAAAAAAAAAATCATTTAAAATAAAAAAAAAAATTCAAATTTTGGCCAAACGGCGTTGCAGCCGCTTGGCCAAACAGGTGCTTATTAGTCCGGGTAACTGCTTTTTCAGTTTTTATTTATTTTGATGCAGATTTCAAGAAAGATGAAGGGTTAGGATACAAGCTAGCTTAACATAGGGTTCCGTCTTCTTTTTAATGTACTATTTCTCGTAGAGTAATTACTAAAAATATGCATAGAAAATAATAATAATAATAATATTATTAAAGAAACAAGAAAAATGTGAATGAAATTTTTTTACCAAGCATAGTTATTTAATAAAGTGATTATATAAAAAAATCAATGATAATTAAATAGTATTTTATTTTTATTAATAATTAATAGATTATGAAGGATACACCTCATTAATTTTAATAGTAAGATGATATTTTTTTATATTTAATTTTTATATAAATCTATAAAAAAAATCAAACTCAGGATAGAAGATTCGATTTTTATCAAGACATAGGAAAGGAGAAAAGAAGAGTGAGAAAAGGTCAAAGCAGGGCATGGTTTTTCTGTGCTCACTCATTTGTTTTTCCTTAATAGGAATGGATGCTCTGTCATTAATCATGTGATGCTCGGTAGGTCTATCATACCCTATCCCCACGCCTACAGTAGGTTTGTACTCTTTTTTTTTGTAAGAATAAATTGAGCAAAAAATAAATCAATATACATTTATTATTTTTCTTTCTTCTTCCAAGACCATACCTACCACATTTTGAACAATTTTAAAGACAACATTTAACTATATTGAGACTACTTTAAATGTTTTTAATTTCAATCAACTATTTTTCAATGGAACAACGAAATCTAAGATAATTGGTGTAATTAAAAAATAATGTGTAGAAAAGTAGGTATAATCATGAGCAAAATTTTGAGAAAATAAAAATAAAATTAGAGTATGCACTATTGAGAATTACAATAAAAATCATTTTGCAATATGAGTGTGAACTAATTGGTCAGAGACTAGAGAGAAATAATAATTAGTTTTGATTTTATTTATTTTAAAGTAATTTCACTACTTTATCTTAATATGTTGAATTGACACTCTATGTTTCATGTAACAAATAAACATATTCATAACATGAATTATTATTAGTAAAGGTGATGAAATATTTTTGCTACTAAATCAATCAACGTTTATATTTTTATTTTTTATTTTAAATTAAAAATATTTGATGTTTTTAGATTATTTTCATGTGCTGATGTTAAAAATAATTTTTAAACATAAATACCATAAAATTTTTGATGTATTTTCTAAATAAAAAATATTTTTAAAATAACTTCAAACACTCTACTAGACACGCACTTAACAGACAAGAAATTGTACATGGACTGTCTTTTGACTTTGGTGGTGTTCGAGTGCCAAATGCATTAATATTTTCTTTTTCGAATTTGAGAAAATTCTATTTTTTTGAGATATTTTTTTTATGAAATTCGAGTTAACTAAGTAAAATCTTTACTTAAATAAGTAAAATCCTATTTATTTTAAATTTTAATAAAATAAATATGTCTGAACTCAAATCACCGAAGCAACTACTTTGATAACGAATGCATGAACAGGGCTGTGCCCTACACTATCACAAACGATAACATCACCACAACTCTCCCTGCCGCTCTCCAGGTATCTTGGGAACCGGATGCAATCCCTACTCCACTATACTAATTCTACTCTTGTGGGTTTATACTAAGTGTTTTTTTTTATGGTTCTTGAATTTTATTTTTGTCGAGGATTGCTGGTTTTGAAAATTAAATTAGTTTAGGTTTTAGTTTTTAACTTATAGCACTATATTTTTCATTTTTTTTTAAAAAAAAAGAGGTGTTTTCCAAATAATTGTTTTTTGAGTTTTTTTTTAATCATAAATATATAACTTGCAAGTCAATAAAAGCTCTGTATCAAGTTGCTTTTTGAAAGCATGCCAAAAAGTTTCACATGATCTCATGATATTGTAAGATAAGATGCAACGGTGGTGTTTGATAGTGTGGTTGATGTTGTTTATGAAAATATTTTTTGTTCAAAAATACATTATAATATTGTTTTTTTATTTTTTAAAAAAAATATTTTTGATATCAGCACATAAAAATGATATAAAAAACATCAAAAAATTAAATTTAAAATAAAAAAAAAAAAAAATTCATTTTTTTTTCAAAATTGATACCAAACAAGACCTTAGTTCATCACATGCTAAATAAGGGTGTTTAGGAAACTAATTTACAAGTGTTTTTGAAAAAACTTCATCTATTTTGTTTTATATTAACTTTTTTAATGTTTTTAATTTATTTTGATGTGATAATGTCAAAATATTTTTTAAAAAATAAAAAAAATATTATTTAAATGTATTTCTGAACAATTTTTTTTCAAACACCCAAATACAGTGAGAATTCTCACTTGATATATAAATGATTTGTATATTTTGTTTGTGTTAATTTTTTTTTGAGCAATTACTTGTAATATATGTGGTATGTTACGTCTTTTTATGCTTGGGCTATGCTATTCCATGTGTTTTCTAATAAATTCTTCACTTAATATACAAATCCTCCTGGTATATATGCTGAATTTTGAAAATTTTGAGAATTTTTCAAATTTTCTTTTATATAATTTTTGAATCATTTTAATATGTTAATATTAAAAATAACTTTTAATTAATAAAAAAATTATTTTAATGTATTTTTAAAGGATAAATAATTTAAATAATCACTAATATTATAAAAAATGAGATATATTATAAATATAAATTCTCATTGCAGAGTCTAAGTATCTATTTGAAAATATGGTTGATGATTATTTTTAAAAGTGTTTTTTTATTCAGAAATACATTAAAATAATATATTTTTAAAAAAATATTTTGACATCACTACAAAAAAATAAATCTAAAAATACAATTTTTTTTTCTAATTTAAAATAAAAAAATTCAGATTTTTTCAAAAACAATTTTGAGAAGAAAGTAGAAACAGGGTGCAAGTATTGAACCTTTTGAAAGCACATAGAAAAGATGACTTTTCGATGAGAATGGTAGTGGGATATTGTGATAGTGCTAGCTGTTTAATAATATTTTAAAACAAAATAAAATAAAAATCAATGAAGTTAATGTGGTCGTTTTTAGTGGTAGGTGGGTCCAACCAGATGTTAATCAAGGACGAGCCACTAATTAGAACTATGCTCAGAACAGCTGGATAATATACTATATTATAATGTCTATAATTAATCAAAATATTATGTTTATTTTCCCTTTTGAAAAAAAAAGAAAGAGATGATACATATAAGCAGTTTAGATTTCGCAAGAATTAATTAAATTTTAACAAAGAGGAACACACCACGTGGCTTGATTCCTCGCAGCCTGTGTTGAGCTTGAAATGGATTCCTTCTTTAATAATAATAATAAAAAAAAAGAAGGAAATGTGGAGTTGTGGCAGTGATCCAACATGCTTTCCACTTAAGAATTCAATTAAAATTCAATAACTCATAATAAATAAAATATTTTTTTTACTCACCTAGGGTCGATGCCTTTAGGGCATGGAAAAAAAAATGTGCCCTCCTTTTAAAATTATTTAATTTTAATTTATTGTGCTCAAAAAGATAATTTTGTAAAAAAAAAAGAAAAAAAAAAGAAGCTGTGCGTTTGGATGTGGGATCGTATCCATGTTGAAGCTGTCCTCTTCTGGATTTATTGTCCAATTAAGATATTCAATATTTTAATTAGAGTCAATATGAACAAGCGTTGCGTATACATTAAATATTACTTATAAAAGAGTAATATTGTTTTTTTTTAAAAAATAGAAATTAAATTAAAATTAAATTATGGAGACCACTGACTTGGGTTGGGCATTGTTGGCCCATAGTTTCGCCGCAGAATAATTGTTGGAGTTCTGAGTTTTTTTTTTGGTAAAATCCTAATATTTTATTTTTATGATTTTAACTCTTAAATTATTTTAAATTAAGTCCAGTTTATTTCTATAATTTCAATTTGATCCATTTAGTTTGTCTTTCTATTCAATTTCTTTCATCCAATGTGAAAAACTCATATCACAGTTGATCCATTAATAAATAAATAAATGTGAAAAAATAAATTTCAATACCATAGAATAATTTTCTTAACTATTTTCAATACCATTCATGGATCCACAGCGTGTGACTGCTAGGACAAGTGGCAGTCCTGCCATTGCATTCATCCAAAGGCAAGAATTTGATATTACTTATAATCTAAAAGTCATGGTCAAATTACTTTAGCGTTTTTTTCACTGTATATATAAATATAAATAACTATGGATTTAAACAGTAATATTATCATTTTATTCACAGGGCAAAAGAATTTAACCCCTTGGACCGGATCATTTTTGACATTTCCATAGGATATGGTTTGCACTGTAAAACTACTACTTTACCTTAGAGTGCTAAGAAAAGAACATGGAACGGTGGGGTGTTGTTTTTTTACCAATTCGTGAACAATAAAACTATGAAACTAACCCCCAAAAAAGACAAAAAAAAAGTCTGGAGTCGGGGTAGTGTGGTACTTTCACCCTCGGTTTTTTGTTTGTTGTGTTTAATTTAAATTGGATTATAAAATGAACTAATTCTAATACAATGAATTTGATAAGCCAGGTGTCCGAATCTTCTTGTTTTTATAGGAAACTGGTACTTTATAAGAATTATGCACATATTTATTATTTTGCCCAAATTTATATTAAAATACAAAAAATATCATATAATTAATCTTTTTGTGTTGAAAATAATATGGCTCCAACTATGGTGAAGCGCGGGAAAGTAGCTCGTATATATATATATATATATATATATATATATATATATATATATATATATAACTTGTTTGTTTTTGGATTTCATGAAAAAATATGATATTTTTTGTTTTAAATTTATTTTTAGTATTTTCAAATGATCTTGGTGTGTTGACATATAAAATAATTTTGAAAATAAAAAAATATTACTGCAATATATATTCAAGCAAAAATTATTTTAAAAATAACCTTTATTATAATACAAAATATACTTTAATATTGATAATGTTTAAGGAACTTGAGATTCATAGTAGTAATATAGAAGATGCTTCATGCCTTCATTTTTTCCCTCAAGTCTCTTAAGATATTTTTATTAGGGGAATTAATAATACACACATTTTCTTGTGCATGGTTGAAGTTGTTGTTGAAAATGCTTTTAGTTTAGAAATACATTAAAATGATCTTTGTTATCAGCACATGAAAATGATCTAAAAACACTAAAATAATTTAATTTAAAATACAAAATAAAATTATTTTTTTAAAAAAATACTTTTAAAATACAATGTGAAATAGTTAAAAGCAGCTTCAATTGAAAATAGGGTAACCGGAAATTATTCATATAAAAAAATCAGAAAAAAAGATTAAATAAAAGCAGGCCTGGATCATCTTGGAAACTATGCTAGACACATGCTATATGAGTAGTGGATATTGATTATGGATAGAAGCCTACTTTCACCTTGCAATGGATCTTTACTGAAAATGATCGAGTAGGCAACAGAAAGGCTTCAAGTTTCTTCTGTCAACCTTTTCTTTTCCCTTGCATCAGATGTTGAATCTATTCATATGAACGCGAAGTTTTGTGAGCAATAAGCTTTCCCTACATGATTAATCATTTCCTCATTTTGTTTCACAATTAAACTATTCAGCCCATTTTTTTTAAAAAAAACATCTTGCAACGTTTGTCTTGCGCTTCAATGTTTGAAGTGTCAAAGGTCGGTAATGAAGCTTCAAATTAACTTTTAGAACGTATGGATTCTTTATTGAAATGGGCTAAACAAGATGTTTGATTTTACATTGTAGTTCCTGGGATGGCTGAAAACAGGGTTTATATCAAGGTTATCAATACCATTTCGGTTGATACTTAATTTTTTCAATTGGAACATAATGTTTTGATTTCGGAGTATTTCGAGACGCTGTTTCGGGGTTATACTGTTTATGTGTATATATATAATTAAATATATTAATTAAAAATAATAATTCAAATCCAAAAATAAAATTATTTAGAATTGTACAATTTAATCTAAAAAAACACAATAAAATCATTTTTCTAAACAATATTATGAACATGTATAATATCACGAGAATATCATCTTCAATCTCGCAAGGTCATTACATTCTCTGATTGCTCTGAAGTTTTAACATAATATATATAAATATATCAAGAGACTACTCGTAAAATTTCATCTCAATCTAACAATCGAATTAAGAGATATGATTGGTATTGTAAAATTATTTATTATTTTAAAAAAACTCTATTTGCTTGAAACAAAACAGACGAACGAAACCGAAACGTTTCGATAGGTATCTGGCTAAAAAATCCAAAACGGGCCAGAATTTCAACCGAGATAAAAACAACACTATTTTGTCTTGTTTTTTTTAACTGATACGAAACATTTTGGCTGTTTCGGCCAAAACAAAACGAAACAGACAACTATGGTTTATATAGAGGAAGAGGTAGCAATTTGAGACGAGTCAGTGGTCTCTCAGTTTTAATCCTATGCAGAGATGGGAACGATAGAGAAGGATAATATTCCAGTGGATGCTAAGCAACACCTATGAAGATCATCTAAATTGGTTACTTGGTCAATATGGCAACATTATCAGTTTTTTACCCACCTGAATATACACAAGCAGCAGCCTTCTATTATTGATGGATACGGGAAAAACAAAAAATTCATTGCAAGAAGCAAAAAGAATCATGAATATGATCTAAAGATACAAACTATCATCAGCTAAACTGAACATTTTAATGCATGAAAGTGCAATCCAAAATACAGACAATGGAGGAGGCAAATCGATGTAGAGATCTAGGCATTCACATATATAGGATGGCCACACACATTAAAGCAGCTCACTTGTAGGGTCCCATACCCACACCAGCATCTCCACCGGATGACTGGAAGCTGTCCCTGGCCTTGGAATAGCAAACATAGTAGACCTCGGAAACTATGGCAGTGAACAAAGTAAATGCAGCTCCTGCCCCAAAAACCCCCTTCCTCAATGATCTACAATCCAGGGTTTCGGCGAAAATTTTCCTGTACCTAGTGTGGTAGGCATTCCTTACAGAACCCGCAAGCAAGCATATCTCAGCAATGAAGAAGAACACCCTGGTATGGGAAATTTAAGATGTTCATAAAAAAAGATAACACAGCCTCAATAAGATACATTGCAAGAAATAGACCTAATTTTATCTTGCTCGAATATAAAACCGAAACGGATTAACGTTAGCAGCATCTATGTTCAATGATGGATACGTTTATAGTTCATCTTTGGATTAGCATCACCTACCAGCAGGTTATAAACAGGATAACTGCACAAGCCCTTGAACCTCCAGGTCTCAAAGGCTTGCCACAGCAGAAGCATTTACTGGCAAACATGATAAGGACTTGGCTAGCCATGAGGAACAAAAAGGCGCCAACACCAAAGCCAGTTGCAATGTCTGAATCATACTGGCAGTAATTGTAATTTACTTCAGCATCCGTCTTGACAGTGGCCTGCAAAGCAAGATATTGTTAATTTGTTACCTCACTAAAAATCGACAACTCAGCTGGCAATAGGTGAAAACTACAAATACGAGGTCTACCAAACATGCTGCTTTGCTACTATCCCGGGGGGTAATTTGTGTCGTTAAAAATCTTTTAAAAAGCAACACTTTGACTTTCAAGACATAATCATGTTTTAATGTTCATCTCCAGGTTGTCAACAATGACTATTAGTTCAATCTGATTGCTGGCAAAAGGTAAAGAAAGCAGAGAAACTTGATTTTTGGATCTAGATCACATCATTGAGGGCCCCAGAAAAGGATAACCCACCTCTATTCAACATGGAAAAATACAGCTATCAGCAACTAAACTATGTGATGGCCAGGTAAGATTTGTGGACGGGGTGAAATGCAAAGATTAAACTAGATCCTTCTCTCTCTTTGCGAAATTGGTAGCTGCTAAGTATCAATCAATAACAGGGTGAAAAATACTTTATTTTTTTTTAACTCACAGCCACTTTGAGAAAAAGTTGTAATATGTTCCAGGTTACAAAACAATCTTGCAAACAAAATCTGCCAGGGAAATTTTCTTTTTTCTTTCCATCACATGCTTGAGTTCATTTCTGGTAGAGTCATAGATATGTGAGGTGAGAAAGGGAGTTATCTGCGTTTTACATCACTAAAATTCTAAAATACTATTTGAGTCAAAAGATCAGGTAATTTTATTGCTAACATACTTGTGGTACCATTTCAACGCTGAAGATTTTTGCATCTAGACTCATTCTTTGATACTATCCCTCTATCAATTGCTGTAAACATTTTCAGATAAAAAACTGAAAATTCATTTCATTAGGTCTATAATTTCAATCAAGACTCATTCTTTCTTCATTTTCTGGACAATTTCTTAGCTATCAAACAAAACAGATTAGCAGAATCACACAAATCTCACAAACCCAGAAACCATACAATTAAACATGTATTCCCCATATCCAAGATTTAGAACTTTTTCTCTTTCATTCCTTCATTTTACTTGAAAACCAAACAACCTTTAGCAAAACCTCACCTCTGTATTGTCAAGAAAACCAGGAACCACAGAAACAACAGAAGAATGCCTTGACTTGGTGCACATAACCAATAATAGATTAACCAAGAAAATTGAAGAAGGGACTATAAATATATATTTACTTACAGTGCTTCTTCTTTGCTCAGCTGCCACAGCCAAACCAAATGCTATGATATCAAAGACAGAGACTATAATCAACAACAGTTTTGAAGCCATTGCAAAGCAAATCTACCACCCTCCTCACAGATCTTGCCGCTCTCTCTCTCTCTGTCTTCTTCTCTGTATCCCCTTCTCTAAATATGCAGAACGAACTATGCAAGCAAGCAGCAGTGGAGAAACTAGTTCTTGTAGCATAAAATAAACTAATAATAATAAATAAATAAAATGACAGTATTGTTTTACCTAAGATGGAAAAGGACAGTATACCCAATTCAGCTCATTGAAAATGGGGATGCCACCTGCAAATATTTATTTGAGGAGGTGAGCTCCTTGCAAGGGTGTTTTGGGAAACGTCTTGTAATAAATATATTTTTTCTTTTGGTAGATTGTGAAAAAGAATTTGGTAATTAATTATCATTATATACCAAATTTTTAAATACTGGTAGAAGTTAGTTAGAAGAATTATGTCCGGTTAGTTGGATAATTAAGTTCTTATTTCACATTTCATTTTTTTTTAATTTTTAGACCATTATCATACACTCATATAAAAAATAATTTTTAAAAAATAAAAAAATATTATTTTGATACATTTCTAAATAAAAATTATTTTTAAAAACAATCTCAGTCATATTCTCAAATAATCACTAAAAGTTATTTGTCATGAAAATATATATATATATATATATATATATTATTTAAATTAAAAAATTAAATAATATTTTTTTTATAAATAGCTTAAAATGAAAATAAATTAAATAATTTTATATGTTTGATAAAAATAACTAAAAAAAATTTTGTGAAGGAAAAAAGTATGATAAACTAGAATTCATAAATTTCGAAACTTTTTTTTTAAATTTAAAAGTTAAAAGTTTTGATTTTTTTTTAAGAGCCATATTCTTACTCAATTTTTGTAACAAGTTTTTTTATAATTTTTTTGTGTTAAAATTAAGAAACAAATTAAATTAACACATTCCAAGATAGAGAGTGTTTCATTTTAATAAAAAAAAAAACTTTTGTAAATCCTATGACATAAATTCTATGATGTTGAAGAGTGGGTTCAAATCTCACCATTGTCCACATGAACATGATCTAACGGTTATGATTTCTCTCATCATGATGTGAAATTCAACCGGCCACGTAAAAATAGCACGCAAGTAGGAGAAGTTTCTTGTTTTATTTTTATTTTTAAAAAATATATTAAAATATATTTTTAAAACTATCCGAACACATAGAAAATATATATTAAGTGTTCAAGAGTCAGATTAAAATTGATTTTGAAAATATTTTTTATTTAAAAATATATTAATATAATATTTTTTTTATTTTTTTAAAAATTATTTTTAACATGAGTAAATGAAAATTGATCTAAAATATCAATTTTTTTAAATTTAAAATAATAAACAAAAATATTTTTTATTTTATTTTTTAAAAAATTACTTTTGAAATACAAAAACAATCGATGCCTGAATATATATGGAAGGGTGAAAAAAAACACGACAACCCTAAATAAAATAAATGCAAATAATGATTGTCGGTGAAGCAACGATGGAACTCTAGATCTGAAGCCGAAACTTCCATGTCGTAGAGGTTACTCAACCTATTTCATAATCGCTTGTTTTTAGATTTAGAATTATATTAAAATAATTTTATTTTTTATTTTTTAAATAATATTTTTTGTGTAGAGGCGCGTATAAAAGCCGAAAAGGGAAGAAGGGAAGCTTTGCTTTCAGTGTTGGTCGTCATTTCACAATCAAGCGTGTGGGCCCACCATCCATGTTCATGTATTCTCTTCATTGCCGTATCTTGTCATTCACAAATATGAAACACATAAATTATTTTTCCAGCAAGAAAAAGAATGGATGCAGATCATAGCTTTAATAACAACTTTTGCTAGTGTTTATTACTGTATTTTAAAAGTATTTTTAATAAAATTTAAAATTTTTTGTTATTTTTATTTAAAATTAAATTTTTAGATGTTTTTAGATCATTTTTCATATGCTGATGTCAAAAATAATTTATTTTTAAAATATTATTTTAATATATATATATTTTTTTAAAACACTACAAAAAGATACTTAGAATTTCTTAATACAAATACCAACATTTTTATTTGTTGTTATTGCATGTTTGCCTTATTTTTATTCCTTTTTTTTGTTTGTTTGTGTGGAGAAAATACGAGCAGGATTTGATAATGTGGTAATGATTGCTTTTAAAAATACTGTTCATTTGAAAACATATTAATATACTTTATGTATATTTCTTATTTATTTAAAATTTATAATATTGTGAAAAAACTCGATTGTGCCATGGAAAAACAATGATTTTTTTTAATCTAGATAATGGAAGATATACAAGAAATAAACAAAGAGAAAAATAAAGCTTTTTTAAGCAAGAATCACTTTGATGAAAATAGTGATTTGGTGGAAATTAACATTCCGTTAAATCACATAGACCCAAAAGATAAATATTAATTTCATATTTAAGAAAAAAATATAAAAAAAAAGTGGAGGTTCTGAGAATTGGAATAGAATAACATTCAAGTTCACCTTCGACGAGAAAAAGATAAACCTTTCTTTAAATTTACTAATGAGTTTAATAACATGTTTGGAAATCTATAAATTAAATTAAATTTTTTCTCAAATAAAACTTAATATTTAGAATCATATCAAGAATTGAATTTAAGATAAAATTTAATTTTATAAAAAAACAAAATTAGAGGAATCTTACTACATTAAAAAGAGAAAACTAATGTTAAAATTAATTTTCTAAAATACATATATTTTTTTTTAAAAGGCTTTTAAAAGAATAAGACTAAATTGATGAGAATAATGTAAAAATAAAATAAAATGAATTCAATATTTTTGAACATATAAATTTTAAATTATTTACTAATTAAATAGAAAACAATTTGGCCCCTTTGACTATTTCTTTTATGTCTATGAAATACATATCCCTCTTTGCTTCTTTTTTTTTAATAAAAAATTAACTATGGGATTGAATTTGATAATACGCAATCCCATGTGGCCTAAACTCAAGAATATTTAAGTGTCGAGATTGCTTTTCACTCAAAAATATATCACAATAATATTTTTTTAAAAAAATTATTTTTGATATTAGCTCATGAAAATGATCTCATAACACCAAAACAATTTAATTTATTTCAAAAGCACTTTTAAAACGCAATGCCCCTCTAAAATAATCTTTAAAGAGTCAATGAGTGCTTGATATCACTTTGCTTTTATACCATTTTTATTTTATTTAGGAAAATAAATCAAATATGTGATGGTGATAATAGTTAATATAAGGTTCTCAAGAAAGTGAAGATTACATTTTTCTTATTATATGCCCATGTTCTTGATAAACTTTGGATAAATTGCTAAAAAAAAGTCGTTTCATAATGAATTGATTTAAATCGATAAAAAAAACAGGATTTATTTATTTATTTGGTAAATAGAAGAAGAAAAAAGTGATTTATTTATTTGGGTTGCATATCATTTCCATTAGTAAATTTATTTGAATAATTTCAAAATATTTCAAAATAATTTTAGAATTAAGAGAGGTAATTTGATTTTTTTTAATTCTCATAAAAAAATGAGAGAAAAAAATTGAAAGAGAGTAAAAAAAAGTTTTTTTAAAGTTTAGGAGTTAATTTATAATCACTTTAGTTTTTTCTTTTATATTTATGTTTGTTTCTCTAGTTAAAGTGAATTCACTAAGCAACTAGTGATATTTAAACTGAAAATAATATAAAAAATTCAAATAATTTGATCAAAAACACAAAAGTCCCGCAATAAGTTGGTCTCAAGAGGCTAATATAGATGTTTATGAGATATACATGTGTGATTTCTTGACTTTGCGGGCTCAAAGCTGTAGAGATAATACATAGAAAAAATAATTATATTTTTTGAAAGGTGTGGTTTTAAAATTTTCTAGGATGGGAAATAAAAAATGCCCCATAATATTTTTAAAAATAAAATAACATTCGATCAAAAAAGAACTCGTATTATTAGATATTTATTTGGAAAGGATATTTAGAGTTAAATGCATTGCTCAATTATAGATTTAATTTCTATAAATGAAATTTAGAACCCTCCTCAGTTCGTGATTCTTCCACCAAATATGCACTTACCTTTTTCATGGTTTGATGAAATCTTTGAAAATGGAAGGAAATAACTCCGAAAAGGGAAACGATCGATGTACAGTTTCTTGGGTCTGCTGTGTTAAAGATTAATGTTACAGTACTGCATTTCTCTTAAATCAGCAAACTAGGATAAAACTATTATACGTTCTCTCATTTCATCTCTGTTCTTGTCTTTTCTTTCTCTTCTTTGATTGCATGTTAATCATGCAAGAAAATATGTGGTCTAGAGTCCTCAATGTCGTGCTTGCATGGACAAAATCTTCAGTTTGCTGATTGTATATAAACACACACACACACACCATGTGATAAACTGTTAATTCTGTGATACTCGTATTTTTCACCTCCCTGTGGTCTCCTTTGTGGATGGAGCATTGCCATCATTGGTTTATAATGAGGTCATTCTGCAAACCCCTGTCCTTAAAAAACGTAGCGTGATGATAAAAGAGTTTGAAATCTATATAATAGGTCTCGAGTTCGAGTCAGAGAGTATATATCTTGTAAGAAAGCATGAAACAACTGAGGGTTTTACTCACTCATCTGGACCCATAAAATATGTTTTAGTAGGAGGGTTTTTCTTGGATTAAAAATTTATTTTAATTTCCTGCAAACCCTTCTGTGCTTGCTAGGATCTTTTATGGAATTGATCGATTCCAAATTTTCTTGCTTTATGAGAGTACTAGCTCATTGGTGTCAGGCTAATTAGAATGATTCCTCACAATTTCCAAAGAATTTTTGCTGTCACTAAATTGTGTTTGTGTTGCAGCAAGAGGCTGATAGAGCAACTTCAGCTTCATCTAGCTGCACAAAAGCATAGGAGAGAGTCAATCATACGACAATCGCGTGCCGATATCGCTCAACTCCTTCAGAATGGCCGGCTTCAGCAAGCCTTAACGAGGGTACCCTCTGATTTTTCCCATCTCGATCCTTTTCATTATACAAGAAAATAATATAAATTATATCTTGGAATCTCACATAATAGTTTAAATTTTAGATGAGATGATTTCTTGGTATCAGAGTCTTGTTGACCCAATGATCACTAGTTTAATCTCACCCCCCCATTCTGTTCGATAAAAATCAAGCACAAGGTAGTACATGTCTGTGCAAGTTCCAAGTCCAAAGAGTTTTCACTTAAGGGTGTATTAAAGAATAATATAAATTATATCTTAGAGTTTCACCTAACAGCTTAACTTTCTAGATTGATTTCTTGACATCTTTAAACTTGCTACTAACCAAAAGCTCTCTTAAAATGATGTTTAGGTCCATCAACTCTACAAGGACCAATGCCTATCGGCTGCATATGATCAGATCGACCAATCATGTGAATGTATCATCACCAGTATGCCCCACATTAGCCAGCAACTGTACAGACACATAACTCTTGTTACACCCTACTTCATGGCCTTGTGGCTAAACATGCTATTTCACCACTCTATATCTTTCTGCAGCGCCTGGCAATGCTTGCCTATTGATGTCAGCCAGGCAATATCAAACTTAATATTTGCTGCCTCAAGATGTGGTGACCTGCCAGAGCTACACATGCTGCGAAGCCTGTTTAAGATTCATTATGGAAGCAAGTTTGAGACTACCAATGTGGAATTACTGCCTGAAAATCTTGTGGATTCTGAGATGAAAGAGAACTTATCAGTAGATTCAGTGCCCGAGGATGTAAAGCTATGGCTGATAAACGGAATCGCTTATGAGTACAATATTCATCTGGGATTTCAGGATTTTTGGCATAGTTTTAAAACGGAGTCACTTTATAATGATTTGGACAGAAGCAGTACTGATAGTCTGGGTAGAATTCATAGCAGGAATAAGAAAAATGAAGTTTTAATCAGAAATCTTGAAGCATCAGCAACTAGTATTTCATCTTATGGTATCCTTCCAATTCATCAGACATCTGTTATCTATCTTGATGATATGGAAGTGAAGTCTTTGAGTCAAAGTCACAGCAGCATTAAGAAAGCTCCTAGAAGTGTGGTAGAATCCTGCAATGGCAGAGCAAGCCCTAGTAGTGTAAGTAATGAGACAAAAAGGCCAGCCAAGCCAAGGCTAGGTAAGAAACCTGTACCTCATCCCTCGAGCAATGATCACTACCGAATTTCAGTCAATGGTCGAAGTTCTTTATGTAAAGCGCAAAGTGGAAGCTCATCTAGCTCAAGCCATGTCCATCCAAAGCTCCCAAACTATGAAGATGTAGTAGCTAAGTATGTATATATATATGTGTGTGTGTATATAATTAATGATAGGTCGCATCACTATTGCAGAAGTGTAGTGCAAACATTAGTTTGTTTGTGAATTTTGGCCAGGCAAGCGGGCGGGTGATTAATGCGCAGGAAATGGATTTTTTCCCTGTAGCTGAAATGGAACAGCCGGCATGATTTCGGCTGATATCTGTCGGAAATTTCTAGTACGGACCGGAATTTAAACCGAGACAAAAATGACGCTATTTTGTCTTATTTTTTTTATTGGTACAAAACATTTCTGCCGAAACGAAACGGTATTAATATTATGTGGGTTCATGCTGCTGTCTTCATTATCAGATATTACAAATCCCAAGTTCCAAGCACGAATGGAATAGAATAAACTGTAAGTTCAACAGTGCTTACAAATCTCCAAAGACTTGCTGTGCAAGATAAATAACTACCAAGGTAAGGAGCAATGCCTCATCATGGAATGTAACTAGTCGTCGAGAATAAACGAAAGCATTGCACCAAACAATGAAGCACCAGGGAGTTCTGGGTATACATACAAACAGAAATTTGAGTGAAAATTACAGGTGATTCAAAAACTATTCCGTGTATGATATACAGACCCAAAATACACACCAAATAAAAGAATTAACTCTTTACATCCTCAACCTAGCAAATCTCAAACCTGATAAACTACGAAATATACTCATATGGCAGCAACACCAAAGGCCTTATTACGTATGAGAGCTATCTCCTGATCTCTCTTCTTTTTTCTCCTTCGTTTTCTTTTAGGTTGTTTTTATTTGTGGGGGGTGGGGGGATAATCGTAGGTTGGCAGGGCTAAGATACTTGTTTCACTGAACAGATATGCAGCATATACACAGGTTCCACCAGCTGTCCTGTGGGATCAGTTTGCAGCAGAGGCTCGACTTTTCCTTCCAAACATAAGAAGCTTTCTAAACCCTTTTGCTACTTTAGGAGAGTTCTCGTCACTGTTCCATTTCTTCCTGGAGTGGATTGATTCTGGGTTTATTTCATCAGGTGGTGGGGTTGATATTTCTATTTCAGATTTTTCAGGTAGACTCCAAAATTTCACTGAAAGCATCATTTCCTCTGATAGCCATATTTGATGAATCCAGCACAGGATGTATTATTGTTTCAGATATGTACTCACCATGATTATCAGAAGTTTCTATGTCTTCACAAACAACTGGAGCTACTTTAGAGAACCCCTCGTCAACTGCTTTAGAGTGATTTTGTGAGGAAGACGAGTCCATGTGGAGTGAATCACCATTGCAGCCTTTACCATCCAAGATACCAGCTGAAATCATATTTCCTGCATTATTCTCTGTAGAAGCAACACTGTGTAACTCCTTTATATCTTTGAAACCATCAATTTCATCTGCAGACTGAGCTGCTTTTATAGGTACTAAATCCACAGGCTTCTCTGCTCTGGCTATTGTTCCAGCCTTCTTTCTGTTGACATCAGATTTGACTTTGCTCGGAGGTTTCTTATTATCAGCACCAGAAGCCTTCTGAGCTGAACCATTAGCCTTCAAGTTTGGCTTTTTGGGCTGGGGCAGCTTTCAATTCAGTTGATGGCGACTTTGTGGTTGCCCTAGCAGTAGCAAGGCGATCAATGGTGGAACTTCTAAAGAGTGGTTTCTTTGTCTCTTGACTTGGAGATTTGCTTTTAGGCTTCTCATTCCTTATAGAAGTTGAAATAGATACTTTCCCTGCAGGGGATTCTCTTAGATGTCGCCGGACAACTGCCAGCAGCATTCCTTTCTGCTATTCTCTTCTGACGTTGAATCAATAACTCCTCCTTTCTCTTCCTGTTTACTTCTTCCTGTTTTCAAGTGGATAAAATTAAACATCAACCAAAAAAAGGAGGTTAAGTGACTATTTGGAAGTGTGAGTGAGGTTGTTTTTTATTTAGAAATACATCAAAATAATATTTTTTTTTAAATTGTTTTTGATATAGCACATGAAAATGAACTAAAAACACCATTTTTTTTTTAATTAAAGTATAGAACATTTTTGAAACGCAGTGACAGGGAGCTACGTGAACAATCAAGTCAGGACATTAAATAACAACAGAACTGGACGATTTCAGATATGATGAAGCTCTTCTATGATTTCCATCAAGGGAATGAGACAAAAAGAGGAGAAATGCTTTAATACTTGCTTAAATCCTTGTTAAAATACCTTCTCAGATTTGATCTTTGGAAGTGTAGTTCTGCTTGCAGAAATTGGTTTCTTTGTCCTCGACAGGATATCAGATTTGCTTCTACCAAGAGATCCATTAGGAACTTTTGACCTGACTTCTTTACCAGCAACTTTTCCGCCAGAATTTCCATTTGTTTTTCCAATGGTTCCCACACAGTTAGAAGGAATCTTATCCTGAGCAGGATTTGTTTCATAATCCATCTCTGGAGTCCAAGATGGTAGAGCATGCTCAGCAGCTGAATCCCGCCCAAGCACCATGTAAAGGTCATCTGGTTCATAGACATCAAATGCTTTAGATTTATCATGTGATATCTCTCCCATTCCATTCTCATATAGAGTAGCTCCAACTACATCTGGAGCAATGCTCATGTCTGTCCGTAATAATGAATCAGACTGATCATCTACTAACGGTCGAGCTTGGATCATGAACGAGTCATCCGCTAGAACTTCCTTCTTATTTTTCTCAGCTTGGAAATGCTCACCAGTTAATGATGAATCATAATCATCACTAAATGCTTTACGGTCCCTGTGATCATCCCTGTCCAGTTGACTGCTAATAAACCAATCCTCTTCTTTCTGACTTTTGATTAATGGAGATTCAGTAGAACAATCAGCAACGGTAGGTCGGGTTAAGTTCCCTGATTCTCCAGCCCTTTGAGAAAATAACAACTCCTCATATGTTCTATCCCTCTTATTTATCACCTGGTGGCCATTTGCACCAGCTTCAAAGTTTTCAATGCGAGACTCACCTCCATTACCAGGTTCCCTCTTTGTGGCGATGAATGAATCATTCGCAAATGCTTGTTGCTTTCTTCTTCCCTCAGACTCGAGATTAAATTCCAATGACCTTCCCTCCTCATAGCTCTTAGCTGTAAAGTCATCACTGTGAACCTGTGGAGGATGAGGTTCAATTCCAAAAGAGTCCAAATCTCTGTCCTGCATGAGAAGGCTCTGAAAGGCACCCCAGTGCTCCTTTACCTTTTCTCCTTCACGATTGTTTTCAGTTATATTCTGGCCTTCCTGATCAGTAACACCATTTGAACCATCTATAGTGCTGCGCTGTGATTTCTTGTGATGTCGAGAGGTTGATTTATGCCGTCTCTCTAATGAACCAACAGCTTCCTGTACCTGCTGCTTGAGAGCTTCACCATCAATAAATCCACCCTCGTCAGATGTGCTGTCAGACATGCTGCCCTTTTCTCCATCTTTTGTTGAAGTAATGTAATTGATGTTGCGAATGACAACCTTTCGTGATGACTTCTTCCCATGCCTCTTCCTGTTCATCTTTTCCACCAAAGCCTGCTTTTTGTCACTTTCGCAGATTTTCATCTGATTCAGTCTCTGAGCTGGAATCACTAGGCTCAGTGGGTTCATCATGATTAGAAGCTCGCAGTTCTTTTTGATGAGAAGACTTCTTGTTCCTGGAGGATGATTTATGCTTTTCACGGTTGTCAGGTTCCCATTCTCGACCAAAGCTAGAATCATCAACATTTGGAGGCCATTGCATGTTCCCAGGAAAATATGGAGAGCCAACCGGCATAGCAGGAAAAAGGTAGCCTTGATATGGGGGCATTTGTTGAAATACAGGACCCTTGAAAGTTGTGCTTGTGCTGAGAATGATGATTTGGCCATGGAATTGGCATATGAGCTCTCCCATCAGTTGACTGCATCTGAGCTGATGTTGGCAAGCCACTATCTGTAAAAAATATGCGACATCAAAGACTGGCCAATAGTATAATGTTTAAACCTTAAACTATTGCTAGTTCTCGACTGATTTTTATCAGCTAGGGGAAACAAAAGAGAGCACAGAGAATTCAGGAATAATAAGAAATTGCCATTACAATACAATAGTAAAACAGAAATCAGCATTCACATCCTAGATTGCATGCAATTGTTACAATAATACAATAATGGCATGGAATAATTGATGGCACTTCCACCTCAATGCTCATCGCAGATAGAGATTAATATTAACCACCATAGCTTCATCCAATGCATGACCAACTGCAGGTAGAAGAACTTGGATCTTAAACAATACCTTGGTTTAGGTCTAAACTTCCAAGACTTGTAGCTGAGTCAGATGCATCAATTGAACCATTGTACTTCCCACCAGAGAGACCACCAATTTGACCAGGGTAATTTTCCTCACCAGCAAGAACAATGCCAGAAGTTTTAAGAAAAGGCAATTCCAACTGAGATGCCTGCATTGCCGCCAGTTCATCCATCCAAAGCCGATCATGATTCTTCTTCTTGCATAATTCCATGAAATTTATGCATGCTTCCCTAAGTGAAATCAGATATAGGTTTTTAACCTTAACTAAAATTTGGAGCAGGAACTGCTTTGAATATAATGATAGAAGAAATGGGGTTCAACTGCAATATTTTCAGGCCAAAATTAATCTAACATCCTGAATCTTGACAAAAAGAGAAAATTCATAAAACTAGATTGTATTCTAGAAATGCAGAGCAATCATAAAATCAAGATCAAATAAACGTCCTCATTTTTCATTCATGGATGACCAAATGAACTACTTGCACCACTGCCTTTGGCATTTTGTAGCAAGTGCCAACTTAGCCAGAGGACAGGTGGGAAGTTTCAAATGGAGGTGGGGGCACTGTGTATGGTGATGCCAGATTAAAAAGGAAAAGAAGTTCTCAGTGAGAACATCCATGGTGGATGACCATTGATTTTGTCATATTAATGTGCAAAAGCCAATATAATTCTGTTTATCTCTACAGGATGATTCCTAATGATACCTTAAACGTGAAGCTCCAAAAGCATCGGCAAAGGAAATAAGATCATTTACACAGTCCGGTTCAAATCCAGTGACCAAGGCACGAGCATACGCCATTGCTTGCTCTTTGCGGAGAACAGCCTTTCTAGATTCCAAAGCTCGTTGAAGACGAACCCTGTTCATGACCATCGATTGAACAGTCAATGCTCGAGAACTTATAGGGCATTTCAATTATGGATAATATATCGTCAGACTTGAAGATTTGCAAGATTGAAATATTTACTTGGAGTTTTCTTCCTGCACACCATTGCTGCCTCCATTGTGATCTTCTCTTGACTAAAAAACAAGGCATCAAATTACATGTCTAGATTCATGATGCGAGGATTTGAGAAAAAAATCACCACGATCTCGTACAAGGAGTTTCAACTAAGCAACATACCTTAGATGAGGCAGTTGACTTCTTGTAATTCCCAGCAGCACCTGAAAGATTTTCTCAAATCCAGGTTAGTTCAATAAGCGAGAAGTCTTAAGATCAACAGCGAAATGTTATGACAGTTACAGGTTACGTGTAGCCCTACTTTCCAATTGAGCCACCAATGTACAGAAAATTCATATCAACAGCTATATGAGATGTAAAGCAAATTATTAAGGTTGAGCTTCAACCATGTACCGTTCCAACGAGCAAAAAACATAGTTCCAAACATACCTTCTGCATCTCCATTTAATAGTTCATTTGATTGAACTGAACTCTCAATCTGCTCTAGTTCAGTCTCTATTGTCACAAATCTCTCAAGAATTTCTGGTGAGCTAACAAACCTCACAAATCTGCAATGACAAACAATCATAAAGTGACAAATCTACACACAGTAACCAGCTAGAAGGTCATTGTAAAGAGAGAACAATTTTTAAGCCACCAATTTGTCGTAATTCAGATTCCAAACTCAGGGGACAGTGAATCTGACTGGATCAGGTAAACCTTCAAAATCCAGTTCAAGATTGAAGTACTTCATGTCAACTTTGGTCCGTAATATCTTATAAATCTCAAAACCTATCCAGTCATCTTATTCACTCCAAATGTCAAACAATGATCTTGATTAATAATGAAATAAACCACAATATTTGACTCAAATTTCAATCTCAAAACTTGAATCTTCTAGCGACCGACAAACTAAAAGATCTAGCTTTTTCTATGACCAGAAAAACCAGGATAAGAGAGAATCCCTTGCAAACTCTACTACAACTTGTCAGCCAAATCTGGTCAAATTGAGCAAGACTTACAGGAGAGGAGATCTGGAATATAATATTTTTTTTTCCAGATATTTTTTTCCACGGCTAACACCATACCAATTACCACGACTGTAACTCAATGTAAATAAAAGATCCGTCACATTATCAAATTGAGCAGCAGTCACAATAAACAAGAAAAAATCGATATTTTGAAATGGAAGCAATTACCTTTGGAGAGTGGCTTTAGTGAACCAGAAGGCATTAGGAGACAAAGGACGGAGAGAAACGGAGTAGCCTCCTTTCGATATCTGATCTTCAGCAGTTTTTAAGTGTTGAAGGAAAGGTCCCAAGAGCCCAGATGCCAATTTTTCGTTCACACCACCAGCATAAATCACCAGATCACATCTTCATGAAACAAGAACCAATCCACCCCAGCAAAAAAAAATCCCATTAACAAACACACATTGCAAAACATT
>CM055029.1:11882917-11969887 GCA_029204005.1 Salix udensis
GAGAGAAATATTGAATGTGATGTGATAACTTTCATTGATTATCAGTTGTGTATTTATACAAGAAGAATAACTAATTATCTAACAAACTATGAGCTGTATTCTAACTTTACAATGGAAAATAAGTGTGCTGCAAACACACACATAATACATGCATTCTTAACAACTTTTTATTCTAACACTCCCCCTCAAGTTGGAGAGTGGATGTCCTGCACTCCCAACTTGTGTATCATAGGAACAAAAAAATCTTTACCCAAAGGCTTTGTCAAGACGTCCGCCAGTTGGTGTGCAGAACTCACATATTTTGTAGCTATCGAACCATCTTGAATCTTATCTCTTATGTAGTGACAATCCATCTCTATATGTCTAGTCCGTTCATGAAAAACTGGGTTTGCCGCAATGTGTAGGGCAGCCCTGTTATCACAATACAACAATGCAGATTCTTTGTGCGGGAGACCTAAATCTTTCAACAAACATCGAAGCCATGTCAACTCACGACGAAGCCCCCTCGTCATGGCTCGGTACTGCGCCTAGTCGAAGAGAGTGATACAGCTTTTTCGACGCTTTGACCTCCAAGATATCAATGATGGTCCGAGAAAGACACAATAACCCAGTGAGTCGATCTCCTAGTAAGCGGACAACCCGCCCAATCCGAATCACAATATGCCCTCAATCTGAAATCATTCTTTGAGGAGAAAAACGGGACCTTTACCCGAGCCCCTTTCAAATACCTTACAACCCGAAGGGCTGCTTCCATATGTAATTTCCTAGGTTGATGCATGAATCGCTTAGAACATGTACAAAGATATGTTACATCCGGCCTAGAAATAGTCGGGATAAATCAACCTACCAACCAACCTCCTCGTAACTGACTGGAATCCTTAAGCAATTCACTTTTATCTGACAATTTCAATCCTCGTTCCATGGGAGTATCAACGGGAGCTGCTCCCAACAAACCAACATCCGCAATAATCTCTAATGCATATTTACGTTGAGAAATAAATATTCCATTTTCAGATGCAGACACCTCAATACCAAGAAAATATTTCAATTTGCCAAGTTCTTTGATTCGGAAATTGCTATGCAGAAATGTCTTAGTTGCAGTAATACTAGCAGGATCATTTCCAGTAACCAAAATGTCATCAACATATATTAAAATGGCGGTAAAAGACTTGCCTTGTTTCTTGGTGAACATTGAGTAATCGGCTCGAGATTGTTCATAGCCTGCGGAGCAAACTGCCTCTGTGAATTTAGCAAACCACTGCCGAGAAGCCTGCTTCAACCCGTAGAGAGACTTGTGAAGGCGACACACCAAGTTATTCTCCCCCTGTCGCCGAAGCCCTGGGGGCAGTGTCATATAGATTTCTTCAGTCAAATCGCCATGAAGAAAGGCGTTATTGACGTCGAGTTGGTGAATTGGCCAACTGTGAGAGGCAGCCATGGCAAGTAGGCAGCGGACGGTGATGATCTTGGCAGTGGGAGAGAAGGTATCCTGATAATCCACACCTTCAAGTTGAGTAAAACCCTTGGCTACCAGACGAGCCTTGAACCTCTCGACAGACCCATCGGCATTGTGTTTAATCTTGAACACCCATCGGCACCCAATTGGGACCTTGTCTGGTGGCAGAGGGACAAGAGACCATGTCCCGTTATCTTGCAGTGCTTGTAACTCAGAAGCCATGGCTTCCTGCCATTGAGGATTGGTGGCAGCTTCTGAGTATGATTGTGGCTCTACGGCAGCATTAATCTGTGCAATGAAAGCTTGAAAAGCAGGTGTGCAACGGTGATAAGAGACGAAATTGGCCAACGGAAAACGCGTACCTTTTGTCGGACCAGGCGCCGGAGAAGATGATTGGGTGGTGGTAATGGTGGGACAGACGAAGTCGCGGAGCTTGGATGGCGGAGCTGTGGTGCGATTGGAACGCCGAGGATGGGGGTAATCGGAAATTGGAGGTGGTGGAGGTGGTGGAGGTGGTGGGGGTGGTGGGTTCTCGGTGATGAGTTTTGGAGAGAGGTGGGTATCGGAGATTGTAGGTGGAGGATGGAGGGGTGCGGATGACAAGTCGTTTGGAGGGGATGTGGGTTGGATAGGTGTATTGGGTGTGGGCTCGGGATAAAGAGAGGTGGGCTGGGTTGGGGTGTAGTTTGCGGGCTCGGGATAAGGAGAGGTGGGCTGGGTTGGGGAAGGGTAGGGATAACTGGGCTGGGCCGGGGAAATAGGCTGGATTGGGGAAAGTAAAGGATGAATGGGTGAAGGTGGGCTGGTTGTGGTATGGGCTGTGTTTGTAGGAATGGAGGCATATGGAAAAATTGACTCATAAAATTTAACATCGCGACTCGTAAAAATCTTTTTGGTGGATAAATCATACAATTTGTAGGCTTTTTGACCAAAAGGATATCCAATAAAAATAGAAGGAATGGAGCGATAGTCAAATTTATGGGAAGTATGCACATTAGTGGCGTAAGCCAAACAACCGAAAACACGTAAATGAGAGAAAGATGGAGGTTTTGAATAAAGAAGTTCAAAAGGAGTTTTGAAAGAAATAACTGGAGATGGAAGACGATTAATTAAGTGGACAGCGGTAAGAGCGCATTCACCCCAAAAAGAAATAGGAAGGTTAGCTTGAAATTTCAAAGCTCGGGATACTTGTAGAATATGGCGGTGTTTGCGTTCTACAACCCCATTTTGTTGAGGTGTATAAACACAGGAATGTTGAAAAATGACACCTTGATTATCGAAAAAAGAACGAAGAGAGATAAACTCTCCACCATTGTCACTTCGAAAAGTTTTAATATGAGAGTCAAATTGTGTGAGGACATAATTAAAAAATTTAATGATAAGGGATTGTGTTTCACTTTTGTGTTTCATCAAAAAAATCCATGTAAAACGTGTAAAGTCGTCAACAATTGTAAGAAAATAATAAGCACCGGAAAAAGAAGATTGTTTATAACGACCCCAAATATCACAATGAATTATGTCAAAAGGTTTTACAGAGGAAATGACACTAGGATAAAAAGGTAAACGACTCTGTTTAGCCAAAGGACATATGGGGCAAATATTACTGGACTGAACTGAAATATTTAAAAAATTCCTCGCAATGAAACTTAAACGAGGTGGGGATACATGACCTAACCGGTTATGCCAAAGATCAGTGGATGAGGTGGTGAGGTTGCAGGATATTTGATGTGTGGATGGGGAATTGATGTTGGGCTTTTTCGCTGCCAATGCCACCAAATAGTATAGCCCGTCGTGCTGCTTACCCAAACCAATCATCTTCCTCGTAGCCAGATCCTGCAAAATACACCAATATGGAAAAAATGTTATTGAACAATTCAGTCCCCTCGTCAGACGGCTAACCGACATCAAATCCACTTTAAATGTAGGTACAAATAGCACATTATGCAGATAATAAATGGAATTAAGAGGCAAAGATCCTCTTGCAGCGATCTTTGCTTTGTCTCCACTGGGCAATAAAACCGGAGGTAATGAGCAATTATTATTTTTGCGGAAAAATAATTTTGCCGATGAAGATATGTGATCTGTAGCTCCGCTGTCAATGATCCATTTACGGTCAATTTTGGACAAACCTGGTTTAGTGACGGTATGTGGTTGAGAACTGGACCCTTCATTTTTTATATCAAGTAGTGATAAGAGTTGCTGGAGCTGGGCTTCCGAAAGCCCAACAACTGAACTGCCACTTGCACTCTCCACTTGATTGACAGCCGGCCCATTACCATAAGGCTGAGTATGGCCTGTGGGCCTAGCCCTCCCGTGGCCCGCTGGGTATCCCCTCAGCTGAAAACAACTTTGGACCCAGTGGCCCGGCTGCCCACAATATGTGCAGTTCGGGCGGCCTCTTCCAAAAACGGGTCGTCTTCTCTCTTCTTCTCCCCTTCGTCCCCCATCGAAACCACTGCCACCATTGTTACTGAAACTTCGGCCCCCACTGAAATCTCGTCCACTAAAATTTCTCCCCCCACTGAAAAGTTCTGGAGGAGCTGTTCTGAAGCTCTGCGACCCAGTTTTCTCGTTTCTTCGCGAAATGGGTCTGCCACCATTGTTGCTGCGAACGGCCATGGCCGCGCTCCCAGTGTTCTCTGTCACGTGGGTCATGCTTAGGAGACGTTGTTTCTCCTCTTGAGAAACCGATGAATATGCTTGACGAATTGAAGGGAGGGGACTCATCAGGAGGATTTGACCACGAATTCCACCGTAAGAATCGTTCAAACCCATTAGAAATTGCATCAATTTCTGTTGATCATGTTGTGCTCCATGCATTGCATCACTGTAGGAACTGAGTTCATCCCAAAAACCCTTTAATTTTGTATAGTATGCCGAGACTGAGAGTTGGTCTTGTCGAAAATAGGCTATGTCACGTTGAATCTCGAAAATGCGAGGGGCATTGCTCTGAGAAAACCTTTCACGTAGATCTTCCCACACTTCATTGGCAGTAGCATAGTAAATAACACTGTCTGAGATTTCTGAGTCTAGAGTATTGATGATCCATGAATGGACCATGTCATTGCAGCGGGACCAAGCTGCATATTCTTCTGGGTTTTCTGATTTTGAGGGCGAATTGATTGTGCCATCAACGAAACCCAGCTTGTTCTTGGAGTTTAATGCTAGTGTCATAGCTCTTTTCCAAGTTGAGTAGTTGTTCCCATTTAAGGGTTTTGAAATCAAGACCAGTCCTGGATGGTCTGAGTGATGAGAGGAGTATGGACTTGAGATGTTTAATCTCGAGAAATCAGTGCTGGTATTGGCAACTTCTTTGCCGTGAATAGATGGAATATTTTCCTGAGACATTGCTGGATTTTGGGTAGATAATTTTGGGTAGATTTTGGGTATTTTGGGTTAATTTGAAGAAACTGGAACTGTGTTTTAGACTGGATTGCTTTTGATTGAGAACTTTTGCTGAGAAAATTGATTGATTCTGGATTGGATTGATTCGGACAGATTTCTGGGTAGATGACCTTTACTGGAAAAAAAATTGATAAAGATGAACACTGGATGGAAAAACTTACTGACCAAGCTGCTCTGATACCATGTAAAGTGGAGAGAAATATTGAATGTGATGTGATAACTTTCATTGATTATCAGTTGTGTATTTATACAAGAAGAATAACTAATTATCTAACAAACTATGAGCTGTATTCTAACTTTACAATGGAAAATAAGTGTGCTGCAAACACACACATAATACATGCATTCTTAACAACTTTTTATTCTAACATAATGTACCTTGTTCTAGTGGGCGTGAGTTGAAAGAGAGCATGATCCAGAAGAGTTCTTGAATCCATTGTTTGAAAGAACATCAGAGAGAGAGAGAGAGAGAGAGAGAGAGAGAGAGAGAGAGAGGAAAGTGCCAAAAGGGTTAAGACTAGGGGTGACTGATTTTACAGTTTGATTTGTTGTTACATGTTTGGATAGTTTGCATATAATACTTAGGAGGAAGAGTATAGAGCTGATGAAGGTAAAATCAAAGAAGGAGATGGATGCTGGATTGGCTTGTTGTGTGTGAGAGGGAGCGATGATGATGATTTTTTTTTCTTTTTTAATTCTTGTTTGTAGGATGTGGGTCCCATGTGAAATCCCGACAGGCACTTTCATCTCTGACCTGACATTCTACGTACTGGAAGGAATTCTGATCTAAGGTGTGCTGATGCTAATGTCTGTAAAGAAAAAAAACAGGAGAATCCATGGTTAAAGGATGCTAATTTATAATTGAGATTATTTTATTTTATTTTTTTATTTTTTGTAAACTACTACTCACCTTGAACCCTATTTGCCAAAAAACATATATATAGATATATAGCCTGCTTCTGGTTGCATGGATATTTTTTTTTGTTATCATATATTCTTCTTGAATAAATGTTTTTTTTATGTCAAATTCCTTCTCCTTTTCTACTTTTTAAAGTTAATCGGAAGCATAATTTATTTTTAATTTAAAAATATAAAAATTAAGGGTGTTTGAATATGGTAAAGGTTATTTTTAAAGTAGTTTTTATTTAAAAATACATGAATATAATATATTTTATTATTGATTGTTTCCAAAAGGGTGAATTTAAACTTGTATTGTACAAAATGCGTCGGCTCTTAAATTGGATTTACCAACTATTCCTCGTACCTCATCTTAACTTCCATGTGATTATTAATTTGAAATTAATGTAAGGTTTTATTTATTGGACATTTATAGCTTATCATGGACAGCCATGGATGGGTATGGCTTCCTAATTAACTGTAGTTGGATAAGAAACAATAATCATAATGTTTTCCCAATTGGCCATGATCAGCTTAACCTACGTTGTTGAGCTGTCATAAGTGTTTGAAAATAATAATTAGGAATAATGATTTTCCTTTGATTTGAAGACTTTACTACTTGAACAGACAATGTACTTTTCCAGTGCTAATTCATCTGCAAATTCACCCAAGATATTGATGAGGCAATAATTATGGGCTGCTAGATCGAGCAGTTGTGCTAAAATGCTCTTAAGATCTTAAGATATATGCAAAAAAAATTATATAATAATCTGAGAATAAATAGTTTGTTTTGTGTGATCTTGGATTTGAGTTCTATAGTTGCTAATATAATATTTATTAGAGATTTATATAATCATTAATTTCAGAATATATAAAATTAATCGAGATATATGCAAGCTATAAAAACACTCAAATTAAAAAAAAATAAAAAAAATATGCAGTGCTGGATCCTATGCCGACAATCCTTCACATGCCTTTCTCTTGCATGGCAATAATTTAGTATATCTTCAGTTTTAGGTTTTAGACAATTCAAACTAGCTTAGCTATTTTGGAATGGTGATAGGAGTGTCATTACATGTTTTTGTCTCTCTATTTTCAACGATTGATTTTCAGCCGTTTCATAATTTTTGATATTTCTGCTTGTTGATGAATTTTCAAAATCAATTTTTTTTTTGAAAGGTCATAAAAAATAATATTATAGAGGGGATATAAGGTAGGGATTTTAGGTAGTGTTAAAGCCAAAATAATTAATTTTATTTTTTCAATTTCTAGAAGCTCTAACATCTCCTATTTCAATAGCCAAGATCCGTTTTCTCTCGCTCAAATGTTATTTCCTTATTCCTTTGAAAAAACCAAAAGCATGGAGGAGCTACATTTCTTTTAAAGTAGTTGTTCATTAATTGTTTTTGCTTGTCAATTATTAACTTCTCAATTCAAGTGATTATTGCACTCACTCATCAATTATTGCATCACCTCTTTAGTTGGCTTGCTTAAATAACCTTATCCATTGAGACAATTCTCTGTTTTTTTTAATTATGATATATTGATGATATTTTTGTTAAATTTTACTTTGTAAAGGAACGGTTTACTTTTTTAATGTTGGTAGTCATTCTATGTGAATTTGAGTGTTGTTTTTATTTGATTTGAAGGTTGTATTAGTTTTTTTTTTTTTGGTATAACCACATGATGTTCTAGACGCTGGCCCAGACTAATCCACGCTCGAGCTGGGTGGGACCACAAGGGTGGCAAAGCTCTCCCTACTGAGTATTTAACGCAGCTGCATATCCAAGGCTCGAACACGAGACCTTGGTTAAGCTGGGACGACCCCCTTAGTAGTCGACCCACACGCCCGGTGATTAAAGTTGTATTAGTTGAATCTCGTTTTTAGAGAGAGATAATTATTAAATTTAACATATGATATTCAACTATGTCTTTTGATTTTAGTTACATAACTAAACACCAATTACATAATATTTTCATAGGATAATGTGCTCTTTTGTTAGCTATCAACTTAATCATATACAAGAAAGTAGTAGACAAGGAAACAATATTTTTGGTTTTATAATTTAGTATTTTAGGGTTGTGTCTAGACTACCTAGTTTTGTTGAAAGAGTTCAAAAGTTTTTGTGAGGTCTTGTAATGAAGTTTTTTTAATCATAATTAATAAGATTATGAGTTTATACATATAGGTTTCTTGAGTGTTCTAAAACGATTTTGTGTTATTTATATTAGTGAACTCTTATATTATTAAAATATAATTCTTATTTGTAATTCTTTCGCACTATATTTCCCATATTTTGGTTCTAACTTGAGTTTCCTAATTGTTTTTATGTAAATGGACTCACATTTCCAAACTCTTTCACCATTTTTTTATGAGCAAGTCAAATATTTTGGTCCTAAATTACTGTCTTAAGCTGTAATATTTTTTGATTATTAATAAAGAATATACACCATTTTAGACAGCTATTAACATGTAAGCACATTAAATATATTTATCATTAATAACAAACAACAATAAAACTTAAATTATATAAAATATATATGGTGATTGTTATCTATTATATTAAATAACTAACCATTTATCCAAAAACCTTTAAAACATCAATTAAGATTTTCTAATTATCATAAAACTAGATAATGATTATTTTTTTTCTTTCTATTTTTATTCTTTATACGCATGTATATCGGCTCAATGTGGATGCAACAACTAAGGACATGTTTGGATTACGATTGCAATTGCTTTTGAAAGTGTTTTTCATTTAAAAATACATCAAAATAATTTTTATTTTATTTTTTAAAAATTATTTTTGACATCAACACATAAAAATAATTTAAAAACACTAAAAACATTTCATTTAAAATAAAATAAAAATCAAATTTTAAGTAAATAACGGTACAACCGTATAAACAAACAGGAATTAAATAAATGCAGGCACGACTGTAAAAGTGGTAATCTAAATTTTCTCTCTCTCTAAACTAACAATATACTACTGCTTCGTTAGAAGAGGCAGGCTAATATGAATCATTACACATAGAAACAAGGGAAAGCCTCCATCAATCCAAGCAGTAGGAATTAAAATTCCATTTCTTATAAAATACGCAGAAGAAAATAATATGAACACCATTTTATATAGGAGTCTGTTCTTTTAGTACACCACTGTTACTTGCAAGTTCAGGCAAGCAATGGGTGGTGGCTTTCAAAAGACAGGAAAACATGAGAACAAGCTGACAGGTTTTTTCACGAGCAAACCCTTTTTCTTTTCTCTAAAGCAGACATTTTTGTTGTTTCGAACGTTAGAAATTCGGCTCTGCAAGCCCCAGGTTCATATTAATTAGAACACGAACTAGAGTTGGTAATGAGATTGCCAGTGAGGTTTGAGTAAAACGAGGTCGTGGAGGAACGATCTCATCTAAAAATATTATCTCATCTAATATTTTTTATAATTTTTTTTTAACATCAATCAAAACAGCAACCACAATAAGACCAGAGAGCATGCAAAGAAAAGCTTGAAATTTACAGGGAAGCATAGAAAGAAAGTCAAAGAGGATGGAAATGACCCCTGTTTGGCCAAGCGGCTGCACCGTCGTTTGGCCAAAATTTGAATTTTTTTTTATTTTAAATGAATTTTTTTACGTGTTTTAAATCATTTTAATGTGCTGATGTTAAAAATGATTTTTAAAAAATAAAAAAACATCATTTTGATATATTTTGACACGAAAAACACTTTAAAAAGCTACCGCAACCACACTTCCAAACAGGCCGGAAGCCAATCATGAAGCAAACAGTTCACCTTACCAGAGCTTCATGAATGAACTATGTTTATGATGACAAGTTGTCAATGAAGATGGCGACCTGACACCAACGTGAGCTGTGACAGTTCTGGGTTCAATTCCCACTTTTTAATGTTGTCATCTAACTGACAACAAATTGCAACCACCAGCAGCATTACCAAACAAGCAAACTTACTGATGATAGTGGAGAAGTTATATATGTTTAATCACCTCGATCGATCTCACAGGAAAAAGAAGAGAGAAGGAAGTATGATTTTTTTCAATGTATTTTTTAATCACCTTTCATAATTATATATTTTCTATTTTTTAAAAATTATTTTTAACATCAAAATGAACTTAAAAATACTAAAAATATTTAATTTAAAATACATATACAAATAATTTTTTTTTTTAATTTGTTTGAGAAACACTTTTTAAGTACATTGTTAAACAGGTATTTATTGGACTCCAATGGCATTTGTTTCTTTTCTCTGACGTCTGATAATGATTTCATCTCGGCTCTCTTGCAAAGGCTTTTGTCGGCCGTCGTACAATGATTTGCCTTTAGAGGCCCAAATACCCAAACATTTGATAGAGCCCTTGAAGTTGTCCTGCCGTTACTTTACGGTTATAATTATTTTTAAAAATATTTTTTATTTAAAAATATATTAAAATTATATATATATTTTTAAAATTATTTTTAATATCAGCACATTAAAATAATTTAAAATCATCAAAATTTTTTTATTTAAAATAATTTTTTTTTTTACCAAACTACGGTATACCGCACTCCCAAACTGGGTTATGTTAGGTTATATATTTCTTTTTTTTTTAAAAAAAACAATTTTTTTAATCAATTTATCTCTAAGCAATTTTTTACTATTTGGGACCTACGATTCATTAAGGTTTTTGTCCTTTTATCTAGTTATTGAATGCTAACGGTCAATTATATTTGCGTTGAGGCATAATAAATTATATATATATGAATAAAGAAAATTCAAGTTGTTAAATTAAAAAAATGGATAAAGTGTCTTTCTTTCTATAATTGAAAAAGAACGTTTTTTTTAAATTAAAAATTTAATTATTAATTAATTAAAATGACCTTGAAGAAACTCAAATGATAATAAAGTAACTCCCTTTTATTCTTTTAATTTAATTTATCCAATATTAAAATTCACAATTTAAGACTTGCATTTTTTTTTCCTGTTTTGATGCACATACTTTTATATATAAAATATAATATAAAAGAAATTGACAGAAAGACAAAAATGTTAACAAAACATGTAATGCAATACAAGAATCCAAAAAACAATCATTGCAAATAAAAATAAATTCATAAAAAAAGAAGCAAGAATACAAAATCAAAACTCTCCATTCAGCCGGGAGGGGGGGCTTGGTTCCCAGTGTCTGTGGAAGGATTTGACGCATGGATCACGGACTACAGTAAAATTAAAGGTACTCTAAATGTTTTTAATTATTTTTTCTTGGTCTCATCCCATTTTTCAAAATTTATCTTACTCTTTAATCATGTTTAGCCTGCGGTGGTGGCTTGTCAAATCTTGTCAGCTCACCAAACAGACACTGAACGTTGTGTCGTTTAGTCATATATTCAGGGTTGTTTCAAAAATATTTTAATTTTTTTTTATTATTTATTTTAGATTAATATTTTTAGATTGTATTTATGTATTAATATCAAAAATAATTTATAAAAAATAAATTTTTTTATTTTGATATATTTATGAATAGAAAACACTTCAAAAAACAATACTTAGAAAAGCTAATGCTTATTTGCCTTTTTGTTTGAAAGTATCGTTAATGTTGTTTTTAAGAGTTTAAAATGATATTTTTTTTATATCATTACATGAAAATCATCTAAAAATCAATTTTTTTCAATTTAAATTAAAAATCAATTTTTTTTCAGAAATAATTTTGAAAAACTTTTGAGAAAACCCTCGGTCTCTATTATTAGTCTTGAAATTTCTGGTGTTTATGGTTTTGACCAGAGTAGAGTGGAACCATGCCATGCCAGGCACTTCATTAACTATAGAACCAATAAAATCTGAACACGTGGCAATACCATACTTTAAAGAAAGAGAGTGACACAAGATGATGCCAAGGCAATTCAGTGTGGAAGAGAAATCCATGTGAGGAGTTCCTAGCTAGCTAGGGTTCACCCATTTTCATGTGAGTTCAATCTCTCTTTCCCATATACGCCCTGTGATACTCTTCAATACCTTCCTTTTCGCCAACCTTTTTAAATACACTCTCTTCTCCGATCACAGTACCTTCGCACACTCCATAATCTTACGAGGTTAAATCCCAGGAAAATGAAAAACCCAATCCTCTGCGTTTTGGCAATACTTGCTGCTGCTGCTCTTATCATCACACCCACAACCATGTCCGCCGCCGGAACTAGTAAGTACACGGCTAGCTCCTCCGTCCTGTACATGCATGGTTTTGCATAATATATCTGGGTCGATTTTCAATCTTGACGTAGCAATTGCACCCTTGGATTTTTCAATAAAACTCATTTTAGCCACCATGATCAGTTTAGTTAGTTCAAATTCATCCCTTTTCTCTCAACACATCTGCTCTCATACTGGTCCTCCTCCTCCTCCTCCTCCTCCTCCTCATCTTCTTCTTCTTCAACATGTTTTACAGGTCGCCATAGCCACCGTGAACGGTATACCACCTGGCCGAGAAGAAGAAGCAGCGCCGTGGGGAGAGTGGCACTGACTTCAAACGGAGAGGCGAGGGAGAGAATGAAGCATGATGGAGCGCACCCTCTTCAAATTGCCGGCTCTCGATTACCAGATTGCTCGCATGCTTGTGGGTCATGTACACCCTGTGTGCTAAAAATTGTCACCTCACTGTGTTCATCTCTTTCTCAGTCCGAGGCGTGCCCTATATCATATAAGTGTCTGTGTAATAACAAATATTATCCAGTTCCATAGACACCAGCAGCTGCATGGATCGAGTGTATGTTGTAGAGAAACTGCGTTACTGTGGTAGTGACTGTTGGATATAAATATTTCTCAGATTCGGATTAATTAACCATATAATTTCTTAGGGTTTGACGGTTCTTGATGATTAATAGGTTCTTGATAATTAATAGCAATGTTCTCAATTCCGTTTCGTTCATCTTTCGTTTTTTTTAATTGAAACAAAATGTTTTGATTTTGAAGTGTTTTGGTGTTCTGTTTCGGGGTTGTGTTGTTTTTGATTAAATATATTAATTCAACAGATAAAAATTAGTTCAAATCTAAAAATAAAATTATTTAGAATTGTGCAATTTAAATTTTAAACATAAATAAAAAAAATGAGAGTTGAATTGATATAACTCGATTGACTTGGTGAGCTCAAAGATAATATGAAAAATTTATAAAAATATAGTTTAACTAAACAAAATCAAGTTGACATTATATCAATTATATTGAAATAACGATATATTGGATCAACTTAGATCAACCTTTTAAATGTATGATCTGAGTTATAAGACCATGATAGCCTTAAATAAACCAAATCAAAGCAAATTATGAAGTTCAATTCGTAATAAACTCGTTGCTGAATAATAAAATTGAGAAAAAATAATCTAAAAAAGACACAATAAAATAATTTTTCTGAATAAAATTATGAATCTGAATAATATTACGAGAATGTCATCATCAATCTCGCAAGGTCATAACATAACATACTATATATATATATATATATATATATATATATATATATATATATATATATATATATATATATATATATATATATATATCAAGAGACTCCTCGTAAATTTTATCTCAATCTAACTGTCGGATTAAAAAATATGATTGATATTGTAAAATTATTCATTATTTTAAAAGACACAATTTGGTCAAAACGGTACGGGCAGAACAAAACCAGAATGTTCTGGATGAAATTTGGGCAGAATTTCTAGAACGAGCCGAGATTTCGAACGAGATAAAATTTGTTCTGGTTTGTTATGTTTTTTGAATTGAAACAAAATGTACCAGCCATTTCAAGCGAAATAGAACGAAATTGACAACCTTGATTAATACCCTTATCTTATGGATAATAATTAAGGGTATATAAATCTATTTAATCTCTACAAATTATTAAATGGTATCGGATCCAATTACATAGAATCGCCATAAGAACTGCAGTCAACAAGGATTTTATATGCTAATATATGAGCATTATTCCAATTACACCCACTGTTTATACACCTTACACTTAATATATATTAACATTGTAAAATTGGAATGAAAGTTTGAGTTTCATTTGTAAATTATAGTTCATTCTTAGGCCTCTCTAAAAATATTTGCTTATTACACTTATGGCCATCTCCTTTATACTTTTTTTAAAAAAAATTTCTTTTAAGTTTAACCTCCGCAAATCTTGTCACTTTAGTTCCGCCACATATGTAATTAATTCAACCTCACCACCTAATTAATAAATTAAGATACCAATAAAATAATAAAATTCTTTAGAAGAATTATTAATTACTATAAAATATATTAATCTCATTATTAATTAAATGTGTAATTAAACACCAAATAAAACCCTATATATATATATATATATATATATATATATATATAACGTAATTAAAGAAACTTCTTAAATATTCACGGATCCCAACCTTTATAGAATTAAATTGATATTTTATTTTGACAATCAAAACACAAAAAATGTTTTAAAGGAAGCAATTAAAAACCAATTATATTCAAATAGTAAAATTTACATAAAAAAGTTCATCAAATTAAATGGCGGATTCATAATCTCTTTTATACAAGCATGCTTGGTCAATATGTAATATGATACAATATTCTTTTAGGTTATGAAAACAAAGGTGGAGGATGTTACGAGACATGTTTACTTATCCATATAAAACATAAGTTTAAGTTGTAGTTGCATCAATGACACTATAAAATTATATTAAAAGTAGATTACAATATGATATGATATTTGCAGAACTTGGTTGCAATTCTAATTTTATTCCAAATGATTTTAACATGATGTTGTTGTACTCTAAAAAAATCTATGGATCACAGAGGTCTTCTCATGTAAGATTTATATGCGATGAGATTACAAATAGTTTAGTGAGATAATAAAACAAGAACTTGAAAGATTATTTATTTCATGATGTAATAATAATAATTAAATCTACATTATTTTAATTAAAATTAAATAATATCAATATGTATGTTTTTAGTCATTTTATTATCAAACACGAGAAGAATTTTTAGCCAAACACATCAAGTTTTTTTTTTTTTTATTTAATGTCAATTTTATATAACAACAAAACTCAAATAAAATAATTTCAACAAAATAAGTTTTCTTCAAACCACAACCACCGTGAAAGTTACTATAAAACACACCCATATCATGTGCAAATCGTGGGATTGAAATGTGTAACACTCATTCCTTTGAATACGACAATTTAATTTTAAATGTCAAGCCACGAGTCAAAGTCCGATTTCTATGCGAGTTAACTTTGTCCTGGAAGACCATCACATGCAAGTGTCAGGACTGCTTACTTCTCCCCTCAAATTTTCGTTTAAACTCCCATGTAATTTCGAGAAAATACCATTTTTTTATTCTTTCAATAAATTGTTTTAATCGAAGATTCCAGTATATACAAGCTAGGTATGACAGAAGGGCTGCGAAGTCAGCAGGTTACTGTTCCAAGAAAAGAGAAGGAAATTATCGGTTGTCTTCTGCCTTTGAACTCAACTTCTTACCATTTTTTTTTATAGAAAATAATATAAATCATATTTCAGGATCTCATTTAACAACTTGAGTTTTTAAATGAAATGGTTCCTTAACATGTTATCAGAATCTTGTTAACCCAGAGGTCACGAGTTCGAATCTCACAACCCTCATTTTATTTGATAAAAAATCAAATACAAGGTAGAATGAATTTGTGTGCAAGTTTCAAGCCCAAAGAGCTTTCACTTGAGGGTGTGTGTTAGAGAATAATATAAATCATATTCCGGGACCTCACGTAACAACTTGAACTTTTAAGTAAGATGGTTCCTTAACACTTTTTATTATAATTTCTTTTTCGTTCTAATTAATAAGAATTCGAAGAATTATTCAAAATATACCATTAAAATCACGGGAGGGAAAACACATTAACTTTCTTGACAAGCAATGCATGTAGAGTCGAGTAAATGTTGACAACACAAGAAAATGTCGGCTCCACGCAGCATTTTGTTTGAGCCAAGCCTTGCAAATACTCGAGGAGTCCTGCATGACTAGGTCAAAATTAATTAACGTGCACTACAAACTCCACATCATTTGGCATATATGACGTTATTTTGGGTTAAAAACCATTATTTGTGCCTGCAATTGGCGGGCTATTTCAAAATTAAGAACCGAAGGTTCAATATTAAAGAATATATTTTATTTATATATAAAATAAATTAATGGGAAAGTATTAAAGATATTTGGTAGGCGAATAAATGAATTTGTAAATGAGTTGAGTAATATATTTATGGAGATTAATGACCTATAATGTTAAGGTAATTAGTTCTTTTGTATTTAAAGTGATGTTTTCATCTTTGGTCATAAATCATTTGTAGCTTTGTCATTTGCTTGCACACCCGTTGTCCACACACGTTTAAATGACAATATCAAACTGCCATTAATTTTTATTTTTTTATTTTTAGAAATGAGTTATGTGTATGTTATCATTGAAAGCCATGCCAATCCTTTTTGTAGTGTCCCAATTTTCCCATATGTATTTGAAGAAACAATTTTTTAGAATTAGTGAGGTTTTTATATAGTTTATTTTGTTCATGTTTGTACCTTTTATATGTGTTTATAGTAAAAAAAAAAGATTTTTTTTTTTAAAATGATGGGAGATTGATGTTCATATTTAATGATAAAAAAACTTAGCAAATGAAAGATTTCATGATAATATGATCCATTAGATTCCACATGATTTTAGGGACATCAATATATATTTTTTGTAGTTACTCATTTACATTGTTGTCTCATGGTGTTATTTTCCTTGGCTAGATGCAATTAGACCTTTCAGGCCTATTTGAGAGTATAATTGAGTAGTTTTTTTAAAGTGTTTTTCATTCAGGTATACATTAAAATGATATTTTTTGTAGTTACTCATTTACATTGTTGTCTCATGGTGTTATTTCCTTGGCTAGATGCAATTAGACCTTTCAGGCCTATTTGAGAGTATAATTGAGTAGTTTTTTTAAAGTGTTTTTCATTCAAGAATACATTAAAATGATATTTTTTTAAAATATTATTTTTGACATCATCACATCAAAATACTTTAAAAACACAAAAAAAATTCATTTTTTTTTTCTAAAATACTTTTAAAACACAATCTTTTTTCTTACTATAGATGGCCAAAATATCATATGTATGGATGAGTTTAAGATAGGCAAATCTAGGGACCAATATGGACTCTTACTATATTTGACTAATAAAATCATAAATGTGAAAAATATAGGGTTAACAATGGACTTTTACTATTCTATTTCTATATTAGTTAAAGCATTAATTTATTATGTAATGATTGTAGTTTAAGGGAAAATAGACACATTTTTGCTAATAGAAAACTATACTGTGATTCATGAGATTCCACGTGATTTCAGATTAGCAAGAAGTGTAAAGCTATTTGTGGATTACTCAATGGTGTAGGTTTTCAATAATGAGAAACTTGTTTTTCTCCGGAATTACTTTGTATTTTATATTTTTATATGCTTTGGAATGCCCATTAATCATATTAAAGTCCTTATTATTCTCTATTCATAGAGAATACTTTAAATATTAATTTTAATTGATCATGATATAAAAAAGATTTTATTTTTCATATCAATGAGATTTCATCTTTGAAAAAGAGATCTGCATTTTATGATAAAAAAAAAACTCGAAAACATGTTAAAAAATAAGTAGCCAACAAGTGTATGTATCAAGATTGTCAATTGTGTCTTGTTTTGTTTGAAATAACCAGTATATCTCATTTCAGTTAAAAAAACATAATAAATCAGAACAAATTTCATCTCGCTCAGAATCTCGGTTTGTTCTAGAAATTCCATCGAAACGAAACAACAAAGACGGAATTGACAATCTCGAAATATTTATTCGAATTGAAAAAATAAAATACCAATCGAAATGAAATTGACAATCTTGATGACACCAGAAATCTTAAATTAAATAAAAAAAAGAAACAACAGACCACGATTTAAATCCAAAACCAGTTAATTTCAATAGCCTTGTTGGATCATGGATGACAGCCCTCTCTTATATTATATAATAAGTAAATAAATTAAAATTATTGAGATTTGAATGTATTTTATTTTTAAATGTTACTCCATACATAAATACTAATTTATAGGTGTTTGTAGTCTTTTCAGCACGATGTACAAAAGGTTTTATTTTATAAAGTCGATGAAGATTAAATGATATTGAATCTTCCTATAGTCAAATAAACCGTTGAAATTAAGAGGCCGTTAAGTACCTGCCTGAATTAAATTTATATAGATGGGTATTAGGTTATTAAATGTTATCTACTATATATCATAAAAAAATATATACAAGAAATCGTACATAAATATTGGCATTTATATACATTGAACACTCGAGAGTCTTGGTGTATGTTTGGGAGTACAACTGAGATTATCTTTGAAAATGTTTACCATTTAAAAATATATTAAAATAATATATATTTTTTTTTCTTCAAATTTATTCAAAAATCCTTGTGAAAAACAACTCCAGAATGGAGGTCAAGGTCTTGTGGTTTCATCACCGTGTGATTTTGTGCAGTTTCTTCCTAAGAACACGCTTGTCTTTGTCAAGCCGAAATTAGTGAGGGCTGATAATGAAACTAGCTGGGTACTGTGCTGTCCCTGAATGACTACACAGATTAAAAAATATTAATTTAGATCATAACTTCTTTGAAGGGTTCAACGGATTTCCATTAGAAAGCTTATAGGAGGTCAAGGTTTTGTGGTTTCATCAGCTGTCAGTTCGAGCACACGGTTGTTTGTAGTCTTCAACCTTTTCATATATGATTCTTCCTTCAAATTCAACACAAGAGGTAAAATACTCAATCACGATGAACGACATATTTTACCACGAAGGCCGGGAATTTCTTATTTTTTATTCGAAAGAAAAACCCTACCGATCAACGACCACCATCGCTCTATATAAGGTAAAGCCATCAGCCTACCCTTCTAATTAAAAGAACAAAACAAGCTATAAGAAACAAAGCAAAAGAAAAAGAGAATCTGCTGAGAGAACGAAACATCCCACAAGCTATAAAAACTCTTTTTGTTTTTTTTCTGTAGTAAACATGCATCGCACATCTCAATTTCTCCGCCACTACCACCGGACCCGGGTAGCAAATCGTGCTACCAAACCTTGTGATGTTTTCATAAACCACAGAGGGATCGACACAAAGAGAACAGTTGCTACTTTGCTTTATGATCACTTTTACAGGTTAAACCTCCATCCTTTCCTGGACAGCAAGAATATGAAGCCAGGAGATAAGCTGTTTGATAATATCAATGGCGCAATAAGGAAATGTAAGGTTGGTGTAGCTGTTTTTTCTCCTCGGTACTGTGAGTCGTACTTCTGCCTCCATGAATTAGCTCTGATGATGGAGTCGAGGAAGAAGGTAATTCCTATCTTCTGTGACGTCAAGCCCTCGCAACTTCGAGCAGTGGACGATGGAAAATGTGCAATGGAGGATATACGGAGGTTTAACTGGGCTCTCGAAGAGGCTAAGTACACTGTGGGACTCACTTTCGACTCCTTGAAAGGGTAAAGAACACCATAACTTTCTTTCTCTTGTTTGGAATATGGAGACTGGATTTTCATTTTCAAACTGAACAATTTACTGTGAATCTTACTTTCATGTTTTTGTGATTTCCAGGAACTGGTCGGACGTTGTAACGAGCACATCGGATAATATCATCAACACCCTGATTGAGATGGAGGGCGAAAAGCAGATGCAGCGCCATAAAAGCACTCCAATGTTGCATGTCTAGTACATGTCTCTTTCAATGGAGATGAAGATTTCCAAGGAGACAGAGAGATCGTCCATTATGAAGTTGTTTCTGCCTATTTGTATTTCAATTTGTGTTACTAAGTTGTAAAATATATATTGCATTTATATGTAAGAATTAACGTGGAAGTGTGAAATGTAATAAGATTAAATGCATTGTTTGCTAACTAGCCTTCATTCATTCACTGTCAGCAGCCCTCTTTTGCAAGTTCCCTCCGTTACTAAACTGTTCTTCAGAAAATTTCACATAAAATCTTCTTAGCTCGTGAGCCACATTGATAGACCATTCCAGCTTCTGACCTTATTATCTTCAAATGAGACATTTCCCCAACTTCTCTTCTGGGTTCGAGTTCATGTCTCTGACTCTCTTCTCAAGGGAAAAGGAAAGTTCTGATTTGAATCAATCCATTACGTTTGTTGAGGTGTAACTTAGTAAAGAAATGATAGCTGTAGATCAAGAAAAGAAAAGAAATAATATAAGTTTTATTTTCATTTAATTTTTTGATCTCACGTGTTGTGGCTATAACATTTACGTATATATTTGAGCACAATTTACGTGGGCAAAATATTGCAATCTGAGAGGAGGCCAATGGTACGTATTTTGTAAGCTTGACCTTTCACTGTAGAATAAATGGCTACGGCCTGAATTGATGAAATGGTCAAAGGAAATCACCATCACCACAAAGTCCTGTGAAGGTCAGAACTTGTCAAAGGCATCAATAATTCAAATGCTCGTACCATTTACTTTCTTTCTAGATTCATTTGGCGTGGGTGTTTTAAAAGTGTTTTTAAAAAAGTATTTTTTAAAATTAATTTTATTAGTGTTTTCATATCATTTTAATAAACTAATATTAAAAATAATCTTAGAAAAATAAAATAAAATTATTTTAATATATTTTTAAAAAATAATCTATCATAATTTTATTTTAGGTTGTGACCACAAGTATTCAAAAGGTTTAAGCTTCGAGGAAGAAAGAAAAGGGGGATGTGTGATCCGAGCTTTGAAGATCGTCTCTCTGCTTCTGAATATTGTGCCTATGCCATATTTTGCATTAAGTTAAGTCCATCTGACACACTGCTTCCACATTAACATTGATTCTTTTTTCTTTCAAATTTCGCATATTGATCTGATTGGGTTTAATTTGCTTCACTTTAAAAAAGATATTTATTTTAACATTTCTAGGCAACACAAAAAAATAAATAGTTAGTTTTGATGTGGAAAAAAATTGTTGAACACCCACTTTATAAAGAAAAAAAACATTTCTAGGCCCCACTTGGCCATATAAGACATCTCTTTTACAATATAATTTTTTTAAAACTTCATTTGCATGGCTGAAAATAAGAAAATAAAGAAAAACATAATTTTTTTGGGCAAGTCCGTTATGCTTCCATTTGACAACAGATCAAAAAAATATTGCATTCCTACAAAGTGAATAAAATTTATTACTTTGACCTTAAAATTGTTTTTTTGCTGCATTGATGGTATATAAAATGTTATTATAATTATATTTAAAACATTGATTTGTTATTGATTAACAAAAAAAATAGAATTATCGTTGCATTTACAACTTCAAATTTAACATGTTATTAATTGTTTTTGATAATTAATGAGGCTCACTACTGAAGTAATTTATTGTTTAATTACAAGGTTAAAGAAAATACCAAAAATAATTAGCGTAGATACATAAATCAAGAGCTTATTTCACGTTATAAAATCAGAACACAATAATAAAAATATGTATGTTGAGTTTGATTCCAAATCAAAACAATGTATAAGATCGAATTAAAGATGCAGTGTTTATTTAGAAAAAAATTAAATTCAACACAACTAACCTATCTGACTTCATCCAAAATCAATGCCATGATAAAATGGTCACTAAGTAGACAAAAAATTTGTTATAAATTTAAAAAAGAGTATTTTCTGTTTGAGTAACTCCATTTTATTTTTTGACCTCCATTTTGTTCCTTTTTTGGAGGCACTAATTTTCTATTTTATTTTATATGAGTGTTTTTTTGCAATGTTTTGTTCCTCCAGCTTTCATCTATACAAACATGACTAGCCGACGACAACGCTTACAATCATCGCATGCAATTAATAATGAAAAAGATTCTCCTTGTAAGACATCAGAATTAAAAAAATGGAACTCATGTCTACTTAGTTGGTACATAAACACAGCCTTCCAGATTGAACACAAATCGTAATCCTTACCTTGCTAATGATCAACGCTTTCCATTATATCAAGGCGAGACTTTATGCTCTTAACCATCATTGTGCTTCCAAAATCGGCACAATCGTCACTCTTTGGTTTTATACGGACAATCAATCCTGCTCATCACAATCATCATCTCTATTGTTCGTATAAGATTGTGGTGCAACTGACTCAACCTGTGTCAATCATGATCTTATGTTTTTTGTAAATGGACAATGACAATTGGAAAAGCTTTGTATCAAATAAAGAGAAAACATTTTCCCTCAATTTATACTATTCATGTAAAGTGAACTTTCTATACATACATATATATATATATATATATATATATATATATATATATATATATATATATATATATATATATATATAACAGAAGGTTCACTATACATGCATAAAAGAGAGTTTCACTTATATCAATGCCATCAGAGCTAAATTTACTCTGTTTTTAACGCAAGTTAAATTTGATACAAATATAAATAACAATAAAAATTAAAAGTCACAACTGAAGAAAAGAGAGGCAAGAATAAAATCTTGTGTATTGTGTATATTCTTTACAGAGAGTAGTTTAAATATAAAAACAGAATAGGAAAATATTAATTACAGAGTTGTATTTCTATTTTGATTAGACTTCTAGTTTCCTAATCCAGCAAGGCTTCTGCGAGAGCTTTCCTTGTAACACCAGGACTTCTTGCTTTCTTTCCCTTGCACTGTCACTGGTTCAATTGGTTCAATACTCCCCCTCAAGCGGGATCAAGGGGATCAATTGATCCAAGCTTGGATAATAATTGTTGAAACTGAACCGACGGCAGAACCTTGGTAAATATATCCGCTAGTTGATCATGACTGCGAATATAGGAAGGTTTAATTATCTGCAGCTGAACTTGTTGACGAATAAAGTGGCAATCAACCTCAATGTGTTTTGTTCTTTCATGAAACACGGGATTGGCTGCAATATGCATGGCTGCTTGATTATCGCAAAACAACGTCATTGGAATTTTACTGGTAATTCCCATATCAAGTAACAGGCTTTTAAGCCAAATTAATTCACACGCAGCTGATGCCATAGCACGGTACTCGACTTCAGCACTAGATCGTGCAACAACGTGTTGTTTTTTGCTACGCCAGGAGGTCAAATTTCCTCCAACAAAAACGCAGAACCCAGTAGTTGATTTGCGATCAAGAGCATTGCCAGCCCAATCGGAATCACTATAACCAGTGATTTGAGTATGACCATTATTAGTCATCACTATACCTCGACCAGCAGAGCCTTTTAGATAGCGCATAATTCTTTTGACGAGATTTAAGTGGAAAACTGTAGGCGCATGCATAAATTGGCTAACAAGGCTTACCGCGTAGGTAATATCGGGTCGAGTTATCGTCAAATATATCAGCCGACCCACAAGATGCTGATAGTAAGTAATAGACTGGAGAGGTTCACTGGTGGTGTCAAGCTTCAATTTACTGTCCAATGGGGGTAGGCACAGGTTTAGCATCCATCATTTCCGCATCTTTAAGCAAGTCGAGAATATACTTGCGTTGGTTGAGAAATAACCCTTTGTGTGAAGAAGCCATCTCGATCCCAAGGAAATATTTTAAGTTACCGAGATCAGTAATGGGAAAGTGTTGCTGCAGAGTAGTTTTGAGGTGAGCAATTGATGTGCCATCATTTCCCACAATAATGAGGTCATCAACATATATAAGGACCATGAGTTTGATCTCTGGTAGAAGATGAATAAATAAACTGGAATCCGCATTACTTCGAGTGAATCCAATTTTTTCAAGAACAACACTTAACTCTGCATGCCACGCACGAGGAGATTGCTTTAACCCGTAAATGGATTTGTGAAGACGACAGGCTAGGCTAGAATCTGAACTTTGAGGATGACCAGGAGGCAATATCATGTAAACTTCTTCTTCAAGATTTCCATGTAGGAATGCATTTTTGACGTCCATTTGAGACATCATACATCCGTTATTAACAGCCACCGAGAGCAAAACACGGATTGTGTTCATTTTTGCGACGGGTGCGAATGTTTCTTTGTAGTCCACCCCAAAAGTCAGAGTATATCCCTGAGCTACAAGATGTGCTTTGTATCTTTTAATTGTCCCGTCAGATTTGAATTTGGTTTTGTATACCTAGCGACTTCCCACTGCATGCTTATCCTTGGGAAGCTTAACTATACTCCAGGTTTTATTTTGATCAAGAGCCTGCAACTCTTCATTCATAGCCTGTCTCCATTCTTCCTGTGAATTTGCTTCCTGAAAATTACGGGGTTCATGCACACTGGATATAGAATTAAGAAAGGCAGCATGCGAATTGGACAATTTTTAATATGTAAGATAGTTAGAGATGGGATGCTTTGCTGCATAAGTAATAAAATCCTGTAACCGTGTTGGGGGAACACGATTTCTGTGTGGATTTCATCGTGGCTGTGATGCTTCCACCTCAGTATTCATATCAGGATAAGTGGCAGATGTTTCCACCTTAGAATTCATATCAATGCTAGGGACTGGCCTCTCGTTGGAAGATACATCATAGGTGCCTTGATCTTCCTCTGTGGTGTGTGAAATTTCAGAATCCACATTAGCTTCAGAAGGGCTAGCAACAGGAGAAGAGAGGATGTCAGTTGCAACAACATTAGGCAATGTGCTTGGAGGAGGAATCATGTCGAGAGGAGCTGGACTTGGCAGGGGAAATAATTCTGTCAATTCTTGATGCTGATCAGGAGAGAAATATGGGCAGCTTTCTTCAAATCTAACATCTCTCGATATAAATAATCTTCTAGATGGAGGATGATAGCATTTATATCCCTTCTTTGCTGAAGAGTATACCAGGAAGAGACATTTAGCAGCCCTTGGATCAAGTTTGTCTCTATGTTGTGATTGAAGATGCACAAAACATATGCACCCGAACACTCGTAGGTGAGACAAATCTGGTTTGTTCTTCTGCAAAACTTCAAGAGGTGACAGAAAAGATAAAATTCGGCTAGGTAGCCGATTAATTAGAGAAGCAGAAGATAAAACCCCATGAGACCAAAACTTTTTAGGAACATGCATTTGTATCATTAAAGCTCTCATTTTTTCCAAGAGGTCTCTATTTTTCCGTTCAGCTATCCCATTTTGTTGGGGTGTACCAACACAGCTTAACTGATGTAAAATGCCATGAGTAGCTAGATAGTGTGTCATGTTTTTGGACAAGTATTCGGTGCCATTGTCAGATCTAAGAGTCTTAATTTTTGCAGAAAATTGAGTCATGATCATGGTATGAAAATTCTGAAAAACATCCATAACTTCACTCTTATGTTTTAACAAATAAATCCATGTAACACGGGAGAAGTCATCTACAAATGAAATAAAAAACTTGTAGCCATCAATTGACTCAAGAACTGGTCCCCAGATATCTGAGTGGACAATGTCAAAAGACCTATTAGCTCTAGATGATGAAGACGGGAAAGGAAGTCTGGTGGATTTTGACAGATGACATGTATCGCATGCAACATTTTTAATCTCCAAGTGGGGCATTAGCTTTGTGAGTACATTGTCTGAGGGATGAGCTAGGCGTTGATGCAATAGATAGTGCTCCTGTCGAATAGAAGAAAAAACAGAGGAAATAGGGGCTGGATGGTGTTTGTTATGCTGAGGAAGACTTGATAGGTAGTATAATCCTTGAAGAAAAAAACCTTCACCAATCGTCTTCTTGGTGGCGAGGTCCTGAAAAATAACTCGACGAGCATCAATGATAACTCGGCATTTTAGTGTTCGAGTAATTCTACCAATGGAGAGTAACTGAAAAGGAAAGGAGGGAACATATAAAACTGAAGATGCAATTTTAAGAGACAAGATATTAGCCTTTTCTTGTCCTTTGGCAGAGGCTTGATTTCCATTTGCAACAGACATGTGTGTTGGGGAAGAGACTTCTTCGAAATCATATATATTACTCAATTTATTAGTGATATGATCAGTGGCACCTGAGTCTATGATCCAAAAGTTATGCACACTACTAGCAACTAAGGCAATTTTAAATGCAGTTAAAATACCTTCTGAATTTTCCTTAGCAGAATTGGTGAGAAATTTGGCAAATTTTCCAATCAGTTCTTCGATACTGGAGGCTGATGCTGAGCAGCCCGTGTCACCTTTTTCTTTAAGGTAAGAAGAAAACTCACTGAGAAGAGCTGTTGGATTGACTGAAAAATTTGCAGCAGCAGCAGTCATATTAGCCTTGGGCTCATAGTCTCCAGAGAAATTTGCAGCAGCAGTCATATGAGCCTTGGGGTCATAAAATTTCTTCCCTTTATCAAAGTTTGGCTTTAGCTCTGGATGGAGAATCCAGCATCTTCCAACAGAGTGACCAACGTTATGACAGTGGTGGCATTTCAACTCAGGTTTTTTGCCCTTGTAAGATCTGTCATATCTATTTGTTGCATAGGCACGAGATTCTGCTACTGGAATTTTTAGATTAGAGCACATAACCTTTCTCGCGAGCTTCTTCTCATTGGATAGTTGCGCACACACTGGTGAGTGATGGTAGGTCCGGATTCATAAGGATTCTCGCCGCAAAGATCTTCATAGTCTGCACCAAGACTTGCTAACAGCTTGAAAAATCTTGTCCTCTTCATCTCGTTTTTTTAATTCCTTTGCATCAGTAGTGAGGGGACGATAAAGAGCTAATTCGTTCCACATACCTTTCATAATCCCAAGCAATTGCACATAAGGTCTCCCATCTTGCTGTAAATTAGCAAGGTCCCTTTTGATCTGGAAAATGTGAGAAATATTATTTTGATTCCCATACATCTCTTTTACTGATTCCCATAATTCTAAGGAAGATTCAGAATAGCTAAAGATCTCTGCAACTTGGTTTTCCATGGAATTGAGCAGCCATGACATGACAAATTGATCTTTGCATTGCCAAGCTTCATAGTCTTTTAAAGAAGACTCAACTGGTTTAATATGGCCATTAATGTAGCCAAGCTTAGATCTTCCACCAAGAGCAATTGTAACAGCCCTTGACCAAGGAAGATAATTATACTCATTCAGCAGAACTGATCCTAGTCGTTGGTTGGGATTTGGCTCCCCTTCCATGATACTAGGTAGTTTGTGAGTGCTGTCAGCACCATCACTTTTGAGTGAGTCTTCCATAGAAAGCCCCTTTAATTTTTGTGTGTTTTTTGAACAATCAATTGAGCACCAGCTCTGATACCATGAAGAAAAGGGAGGCAAGAATAAAATCTTGTGTATTGTGTATATTCTTTACAGAGAGTAGTTTAAATATAAAAACAGAATAGTAAAATATTAATTACAGAGTTGTATTTCTATTTTGATTAGACTTCTAGTTTCCTAATCCAGCAAGGCTTCTGCGAGAGCTTTCCTTGTAACACTAGGACTTCTTGCTTTCGTTCCCTTGCACTGTCACTGGTTCAATTGGTTCAATAACAACTAAGAGTATAAATACATAAATACAAATAAAAATTAAAAACTATACTAGAATAACCAAAAAAATCAACGTATCAAAATTAAACCATAAAATAAAAGAATAAAAACCAAAACACAAAACAAGAAATTATGTATGTTAAAATGAGACAAATTTTTTTTTATCCCAAGGACAGAGCACGGATTTATGGCTGGTCTTAAATTAAAGAAAAAAAGAAGCAACAAAGCATGATTTGAAACCAAAACCAGCGCATAATTAATTAATAGCAAGAATATATCTTAATTTCAATAGCTTTTCCATCCCTTTTTTTTTTTTTTTATTAAAAGCCTTGTTGGATCTTGGATGACAGCCCTCTCTTAATATATTATATAATAACAAAATAAATTAAAATTGTTGAGATTTGAATCTATTTTTTTTTAAGAGTTACTCCATATATAAATACTAATTTATATGTTTTTGTAGTCTTTTCAGCACGATGTAAAAAAGGTTTTATTTTATGAAGTCGTTCAAGATTATTTGATGACTTTTCCTATAGTCAATAAACCGTAACACTGGCCAGAGTCTTAATCCGTGTTATTTTTTGCAGTATCTTCCTAAGAACATTCGCTTGTATTTGTCAAGCCGAAATTAGTGAGGGCTGATAATTAAACTAGCTGGGTACTGTGCTGTCCCTGTATGACTATTCACAGTTTAAAAATATTAACTTCGATCATAACTTCTTTGAAGGATTCAGCGGATTTCCATTAGAAAGCTTATAGGAGGTCAAGGTTTTGTGGTTTCATCACCTCTCAGTTCGAGCACACGGTTGTTTGTAGTCTTCAACCTTTTCATATATGATTCTTCCTTCAAATTCAACACAAGAATAACCCTACCGATCAACGACCACCATCGCTCTATATAAGGTAAAGTCATCAGCCTACCCTTCTAAAAAGAACAAAACAAGCTATAAGAAACAAAGCAAAAGAAAAAAAGAATCTGCTGAGATAACGAACGATCCCACAAGCTATAAAAACTCTTTTTGTTTTTTTTCTGTAGTAACCATGCATCGCACATCTCAATTTCTCCGCCGCTACCACCGGACCCGGGTAGCAAATCGTGCTACCACACCCTGTGATGTTTTCATAAACCACAGAGGGATCGACACAAAGATGTGTGAATCCAGAGATTAAAGAAGGAGAAGAGAGAATTCTGTTTAAGAGAGAGAGAGAGATGAACTGATTCTGTTATTCAGTTATTCAACATACTCAATGCATGCTCTGTTTACAGTATTTATAGCAATTTCTATGCTATGAGTGTATGCATGTATTACACTGTATGCATTCCACTATATATGCTATCATCCCCCCTCAATCCCAGGCTTACATAAACCAAGCCTGAGATTGCGAACATGGCTTAGAAATAGAGGAGAGCTAAGGCCTTTTGTAAGGATGTCAGCAAACTGCTCCTGTGAAGAAACGAATTGGACCTCCAGCTGATTGGTGGACACCCTCTCACGCACGAAATGCACATCAATTTCAATGTGCTTCGTGCGTTGATGCTGCACTGGATTAAAGGACAAGGCAATAGCAGATAAATTGTCACAAAATAGCACAGGAGTTTGAGGCAGATTAACTCGTAAGAATTGCAGCAACTGTTTTATCCAGTCCAGTTCTGCAGAGGCAGTAGACAAGGCCCGATACTCAGCTTCCGTGGATGATCTAGACACGGTGTGCTGCTTCTTAGAACTCCAAGCAATTGGATTTGATCCAATGAATACAACCAGACCAGTCGTCGATCGACGATCATTAGGATCGCCAGCCCAATCAGCATCACTGAATGCTGTGAGGTCTAAAGTCCCTTTCTGATAAGTAATCCCAACAGAAATAGTACCTTTAAGATACCTCAATATGCGTTTAACTGCCACAAAGTGATCCATCATAGGACGCTGCATAAATTGACACACCTGGTGGACAGCAAATGCAATGTCAGGCCGTGTAAATGTCAGGTATTGTAGAGCACCTACAATGCTGCGATACAATGTGGGATTATCAAACGGTTCTCTATCATCCTTGAGTAGCCGTTGATATGGAAGACAGGGAGTGGCACATGGTTTTGCAGAATGCATATCAGTCTTAAGAAGCAGCTCATGTATATAGTTCGACTGTGAGAGGAACAGCCCAGCCGTGGTGTGAACAATCTGAACACCCAAGAAGAAATGAAGATCCCCCATGTCTGTGATCTGAAACTCGGCAGTAAGAGCAGTGATGACCTGATTAATGACATTAGAATCACTCCCCGTGATTATAATGTCGTCAACATATACCAGCAAAATGATAACCCCAGCATCCAGATATTTAACAAACAGGGACGAGTCTGAATAAGTGTGATGAAACCCCAGCGATGGCAAAAAGGAAGTGAACCTCTCATTCCACGCCCGTGGCGCCTGCTTCAAACCATAAAGTGACTTATGTAATTTGCACACAAGCTGCGGGTGCAAATGGTCAACAAAGCCAGGGGGCTGGGACATAAACACATCCTCATGAAGAATGCCATGTAAAAAGGCATTCTTAACATCCAGTTGCCTCAAACCCCAACCAAACTGAGCAGCCAGTGCCAATACCAGTCTCACTGTAGTTGGCTTCACTACAGGACTAAAGGTCTCACCATAATCCAGTCCAGGCTCCTGACTAAATCCCTGTGCAACCAACCGTGCCTTATGCCTCGCAATAGTCCCATCAGCATGCCTCTTAATTTTAAAAATCCATTTGCAGCCCACAAGATTTTTATCAGATGGCAGAGGCATAAGCTTCCATGTCTGTTGTGACTGAAGAGCATCAATTTCATCCTTCATGGCCTTCAACCAGACAGGACTAGTTAATGCTGTTTTGTAACTGGACGGCTCAACCACATTCAAATCAACAACCGTAGAGACAGCAGACGTGGCAAGATACACCGTCTTCTTCTTAATAATCCCACTCTTACTCCGTGTCTGCATTGGATGCAGATTCATATCTGGAATATGACGAATCACTGAAATGCACTCAGGATTAAATGAATCAACTGCTGGACTATCAACCTTAGATGCATTTCCAGAATTGGAAACAAGACCAGCAGGGGTGGATGATATTGGCAAAGGCACAGCAGAAATGGAATTTGACGCAGGTGAAACAGGAATGGATTTGGAAGATGATGATGATGAATGAACAGGGGAATGAATGACAGAGGGAAAAACAACGACATTATCATGATTAACAACTGGAAAGGGCACATGTGAAGACTGGGAAAAAGACAAAGTAGGGCCCTTAGGAACAGTAGTTAAATCAATATATGGAAAAACATGTTCATTAAAAATGACATGTCTAGAGATATATGTTCTTTTGCCAACTGGTTCATAACAAAGATAGCCTTTATATTGAGAGGCATATCCTAAAAAGACACATATGGTGGTTTTAGGTTGTAACTTATTAAGTCGATATGGACGTAACAAGGGAAAGCAAGCACAACCAAAAATTCGCAAGTGAGACACAGAAGGAATAGTTTGAAATAAAATCTCATAAGGGGATTTATTCTGCAAAATTATGGACGACATTCTATTTATAAGATATACTGATGTTTGAACAGCATGAGTCCAAAACGACGCAGGTAATTTGGCATTTTGTAGTATAGTAATCGTGGTTTCAATTAAATGCCTATGTTTGCGTTCTGCAAGACCATTTTGTTCAGGTGTATGAGGGCAGGATTTTTGATGGACAGTGCCTTTAGAAATGAGAAATGACTGGAGTATTTTACTAACATACTCACCACCCCCATCGCTTTGCAGAATTTTAATAGAACGCGAAAACTGAGTTTGAACATAGTTATAGAATCTCACATATACAGAGTAAAAATCACTTTTATGAACCAGTGGAAATAGCCAGCAATAACGGGAAAATTCATCTATAAAAGTCACATAATATCGGTAACCATCTATAGACAAACAAGGAGAAGGTCCCCAAATATCACTGTGAATAGTATGAAATGGAATTACAGATTTATGAGCACGCAATTGAAAGGGAAGTTTGGAAAACTTACCCTGTAGACAACTATGACACATAGAAGAATTTGAATCAATGGAACATTTAATTTGGGCTTTTTCTAACATCATCGCAGCAATTTTATTAGTGGGATGACCTAAACGATGATGCCAAGTAGACGAAAGAACTAACTGACCAAGAAAAGACTGAGGTTGATGAGCGAAATGAGAGTGACGATGATGACCAAAGGAAAAGGGATAGAGTCCATTACTGCATTGCCCTTTGTATATTATCCTCCCTGTGAGCTTGTCCTGAATCCAAAAATTGAAAGCATCAAAGATTAGTCGGCAGTTATTATCCAAACACAATCGATGTACAGAAACTAAATTTTCAGTCAATTTAGGAACATGTAGAACCGAATTGAGCTGAATAGGGGCAGTATATGTGGGAATAATGGTATTCCCAATATGTGATACAAGCAAACCTTCACCATTCGCCGTTTGCACTGTATCATTCGCAAGATAAGTGGTGGATGATGCAAGATTATTCAAATCTCGCTGTCATATGATTTGTTGCGCCGTAATCGGCTAACCAAACTGGAGAGGCATTCGGTGGCTGCTGCAAACCAGAGTGTGATGCCTGCATTACCGTGTTGAGTGCTACACTCTTATGTGCATGGTAGTCTTGCGCTGAGGGATAATTGCCACGGTAATCTCCAGTAGGTGCACTGTTATTACCACCATAATTTGGACCATTAGTATTGTAAAAACAATACAAAGTATTATGATTGGGCTTGCCACATATGTGACACCTCAGCCTCTCACTGCGGTTTAACCCACACGCAGGAGCCGTATGTCCTTCAAGATTGCACAATTGGCAAACTGGATTACGTGACAGTGGTGGTGCAGACTGGTATGATTCAAACACTCCTGAATTCAATCCTGGCATATCATTCATCCTGCCATGAAAATTGCCTCTTTGATGAAAGTGTCTCTGCTGTTGGAATCTGCCTCTGCCACGGTTCCTTTGGAAATTTCTCCCATTTCCATACGAATTGTAGCTGTGCATTCCACGTTCCTGTGGAAAATTGGCTTGTGATGCAGGTATGTTAGCCTTTGAAACCGTGTGCATAGCAGTGAGATATGCAGTGTGTGGGTCACTGGTCTCAACAATTCTTTCTTTCCGCCAATAACTGTGACCGAAATTCTGGCAAAGGAATGACACTCTCTCTGCCTCTTATCACACATCTAAATGTGTTAAATTCAGGTGGAAGTCCATTCAATGCCAAGATGACTATGTCCTCATCTGCAAAATACACCCCAGCTGCACTCAAATAATCCCGTGCCTCCTTTATCTTCAACAAATACTGACTGACAGAATCAGCCCCTTTCTTGATGTTCTCGCAAGTCAGATTTCAGTTGGAAAATACTGGTTTTGGATACAGTTGAAAACTGATCCTTTAACCTATTCCATAAGTCACAAGAGCTGCTGCTCCCTATGGCACAAGACATGGCCATGGGTGATAGTGTAGCTGTAATCAGCTGCATCACTGCACGATCGTGCATTTTCCAAATCAACACATTCTCACTCTCCGTAGCAGTCAGTGAAGTGGAATTCTCGGTATTACTCTCAGCAATTGACTGAGTAATAGGACATGGATTGGAACCATCGGTAAATCCAATGATTCCATTACTTTCTAACAACAATTGCATTTGAAAGTTCCAATTCAAGAAATTTGACTCATCCAATTTAACATTCACAGAGGTGGAAATTGTGGAAATCAGACCTGCGATTGGAGATTGAAGAATCTGAAGTTGTGAAGCAGTCACCATGGCTGTTGGATGATCAGAAAAAGAAAGGAAAACTGATCACAATCCAATAGCTTTGTCTTCACCAAATTTATCACACACTGATCACGATACAGTGTTTTTCCAGTAGCTTTCTTCTCACCAAGCTACGAATTTTGCAGTCAAATTGTATGAAATCTGCAAAATTGATCACGATCCAGTAGCTTTCTTTTCACCAAATTTATCACACACTGATCACAATTCAGTGTTTTTCCAGTAGCTTTCTTTTCACCAAGCTACGAATTTTGCAGTCAAATTGTATGAAATCTGCAAAATCTCTCAAATTTGCGGAAGCAAGAAGAGAAATTTCTCTGATTTAGTGTTTATGCGTGAGCAATTCAAGCTCTGATACCATGTGTGAATCCAGAGATTAAAGAAGGAGAAGAGAGAATTCTGTTTAAGAGAGAGAGAGAGATGAACTGATTCTGTTATTCAGTTATTCAACATACTCAATGCATGCTCTGTTTACAGTATTTATAGCCATTTCTATGCTATGAGTGTATGCATGTATTACACTGTATGCATTCCACTATATATGCTATCAAAAGAGAACAGTTGCTACTTTGCTTTATGATCACTTTTACAGGTTAAACCTCCATCCTTTCCTGGACAGCAAGAATATGAAGCCAGGAGATAAGCTGTTTGATAATATCAATGGTGCAATAAGGAAATGTAAGGTTGGTGTAGCTGTTTTTTCTCCTCGGTACTGTGAGTCGTACTTCTGCCTCCATGAATTAGCTCTGATGATGGAGTCGAGGAAGAAGGTAATTCCTATCTTCTGTGACGTCAAGCCCTCGCAACTTCGAGCAGTGGACGATGGAAAATGTGCAATGGAGGATATACGGAGGTTTAACTGGGCTCTCGAAGAGGCTAAGTACACTGTGGGACTCACTTTCGACTCCTTGAAAGGGTAAAGAACACCATAACTTTCTTTCTCTTGTTTGGAATATGGAGACTGGATTTTCATTTTCAAACTGAACAATTTACTGTGAATCTTACTTTCATGTTTTTGTGATTTCCAGGAACTGGTCGGACGTTGTAACGAGCACATCGGATAATATCATCAACACCCTGATTGAGATGGAGGGCGAAAAGCAGATGCAGCGCCATAAAAGCACTCCAATGTTGCATGTCTAGTACATGTCTCTTTCAATGGAGATGAAGATTTCCAAGGAGACAGAGAGATCGTCCATTATGAAGTTGTTTCTGCCTATTTGTATTTCAATTTGTGTTACTAAGTTGTAAAATATATATTGCATTTATATGTAAGAATTAACGTGGAAGTGTGAAATGTAATAAGATTAAATGCATTGTTTGCTAGCTAGCCTTCATTCATTCACTGTCAGCAGCCCTCTTTTGCAAGTTCCCTCCGTTACTAAACTGTTCTTCAGAAAATTTCACATAAAATCTTCTTAGCTCGTGAGCCACATTGATAGACCAGGTTTGATTCCAGCTTCTGACCTTATTATCTTCAAATGAGACATTTCCCCAACTTCTCTTATGGGTTCGAGTTCATGTGTCTGACTCTCTTCTCGAGGGAAAAGGAAAGTTCTGATTTGAATTAATCCATTACGTTTGTTGAGGTGTAACTGAGTAAAGAAATGATAGCTGTAGATCCCAGAAAAGAAAAGTAATAATATAAGTTTTATTTTCATTTAATTTTATTCCTAGCACAGAAAGCTAATGGAAGCAATATTAACAAAATTAAATAATAATTTAAATTATGAGAAAGTGTAATTACGTTGTGGGCAGCCATAAATGGAAAAACAAATGGTAACATGGCACAGCTGTTGGTCATTTCTTCTTCTTCTTGTCAATGAGAATATTGAACCACGCTGATGGCTGAATTTTTTTTAATTAACATGGTTATTGAGATTAACTTGTATATATATTAACTAATATTATAAAACTTAAATTAATAATCATATAATTCTCTAATAATAATCATATCAATAATCATATCAATTTACGTGGGCAAAGTATTGCAATCTGAGAGGAGGCCAACGGTACGTATTTTGTAAGCTTGACCTTTCACTGTAGAATAAATGGCTACGGCCTGAACTGATGAAATTGTCAAAGGAAATCACCATCACCACAAAGTCCTGTGAAAGTCAGAACTCGACAAAGGCATCATTAATTCAGATGCTCGAACCATTTACTTTCTTTCTAGATTCATTTGGTGTGGGTGTTTTAAAACTGTTTTTAAAAAAATATTTTTTAAAATTAATTTTATCAGTGTTTTCATATCATTTAAATAAACTAATATTAAAAATAATCATAGAAAAATAAAATAAAATTATTTTAATATATTTTTTAAAATAATCTATCATAATTTTATTTTAGGTTGTGCCCACAAGTATTCAAAAGGTTCAAGCTTCGAGGAAAAAAGAAAAGGGGGATGTGTGATCCGACCTTTGAGCCCCTGTTCGGCGTTGTGGTGCGATCTGCGATTGCAGATCGCACCACAACTTTGGTGTTTGGTTAAAACCAAACACCGGTGCACATGGGTGGGTCCCACGCCCATTTTAGGCTGAATCGGCGTTTTGAAATAGGCTCATTTTTGGTGCTTATTTTGTAAAATCGCGATCGCAGAATAGCTGCGATTTCTAAAATATAACCGTTGGAATCCACTGAAAATCTTTACCCTTCCGAAAATCTTATCCTCATCCGAGCCTTATCTTCCTTCTCTTCCTTCTCTTCCTCTTCGTCCTTCTCTCGTCTGCACCAGAGCCTTATCTTCTTCCTTCTCTTCCTCTTCTTCCTTCTCTTCCTTCTCTTCTTCTCTCGTCTGCACCAAACAACGTCCACACCCTTCTCCTTCTCCCTTCTCTTCTTCTCCACACTCTTCGGCTGCCTTCTCTTCCGTAAAAAACCACCACAGCAACCATCACCACCACCGCAAAAAACCACACCCTTCTCCCTCTGCAACCCTCACAGCAACCCTCACAGCAACCCTCTCTAGAAATAAATGAAGATGAGGGTTTTGGTTTAGTTGTTGAAGTGACGAGCTTGGCGGTTGAGAAGAGGGCTTTCATGGCTGTTGATTTGGGTTTGGAATTGGAGAAAGTGAGAGGGTTTTTAGGGTGCGAGAGAAGCTGGGGATTTTGATTGGGTTTAGAAGATGGGGTTAGTGATTTTGAAGGAGAGGGACGTTAGAGGATTTGGTTTTTGCTGGAAGTGCTGGGATTACTTGATTTTTTTAGGAGATTGTATAACTAATTTACAAGCTTATTTTTAAAAGTTTTTTAACTTATATTTATGGTTTTCCTTATTTTTCAATTATATATATATATATGTATTACAAAACAAAAGCAAACAAAAAAATATTTATTTTTCTGAATTATCTTGAAGAAAACATAAAATCTTCCTTTTACAGCACACTGGCCCTCGGGAGGAGAAGGTGAGATGACTTTGTTTAATTTATTAGGGAGTAATGCACCCACATAAAAAATTATTGGTCACCAATCAATTATTGAATTGATAATAAATTAATTAATTTAATTTTGTTTTATTTAGAATTATGATTTATATTGGAGTCAATTTATTAGGGAGTAATGCACCCACATAAAAATTATTGGTCAGAAATTAAGCTGAAATGATTAATCAAAAATGACTTCATTATAAATAAATTTTAAAAAATTAAGGATTAAAATATAGTCTATTACAATTCTAGACTTATAAAAATTACATAAAAAAATTAATATACAAAATTATAATTACATAATTATAATTTTGTATAATAATAATCTATTAATTTTGTATAAAATTAATCTATTAGTCAGTTTAAAATAATAATAATACATTTTATTGTTATGATTATTAATCTACAAAATTTAAAAAATAATTAATCTATTAGTCATTTTATTGTTTTTTCATTAATTATTAATTACATTATATTATTATAATAAATGAAATTTACAATATATATATACCCTTTAAAGTAATTTCACAAGTTAAAAGCAATATGAAAAGTTTGGTAACCAAACACCCAAAACTGCTTTTTTTGCAACCTCCAACTCAACCACAGTTTTAACCAAACACTTAACTGCTTATTTTGCAACACACTAAAAGCGCTTTTTTTGAAACTGCTTTTTTTCAACCACAATCGCAATCGCAATCGCAATGCCAAACACACCCTGAAAAGATCATCTCTCTGCTTCTGAATATTGTGCCTATGCTATATTTTGCATTAAGTTAATTGTTGTGCACACTGCTTCCTGTTGCAGTCCATCTGACACACTGCTTCCACATTAACATTGATTCTTTTTTCTTTCAAATTTCGCATATTGATCTGATTGGATTTAATTTGCTTCACTTTAAAAAGATATTTTTTTTTAACATTTCTAGGCAACACAAAAAAATAAATAGTTCGTTTTGATGGGGAAAAAATTGTTGAACACCCACTTTAAAAAGAAGAAAAAAACATTTCTAGGCCCCACTTGGCCATATAAGACATCTCTTTTACAATAAATTTTTTTAAAAACTTCATTTGCATGGCTGAAAATAAGAGAATAAAGAATAACATATTTTTTTTTGGGTAAGGCCGTTATGCTTCCTTTTGACAACAGATGAAAAAAATATTGCATTCCTACAAAGTGAATAAAATTTATTACTTTGACCATAAAATTGTTTTTTTTTGCTGAATTGATGGTATATAAAATGTTATTATAAATATATTTAACACATTGATTTGTTATTGATTAACAAAAAAAATAGAATTATCGTTGCATTTACAGCTTCAAATTTAACATGTTATTAATTTTTTTTTGATAATTAATGAAGCTCACTCCTGAAGTAATTTATTGTTTAATTACAAGGTTAAAGAAAATACCAAAAATAATTAGCGTAGATACATAAATCAAGAGCTTCTTTCACGTTATAAAATCAGAACACAATAATAAAAATATGTATGTTGAGTTTGATTCCAAATCAAAACAATATATAAGATCGAATTAAAGATGCAGTGTTTATTTAGAAAAAATTTAAATTCAACACAACTAACCTATCTTACTTCATCCAAAATCAATGCCATGATAAAATGGTCACTAAGTAGACAAAAAATTTGTTATAAATTTAAAAAAGAGTATTTTCTGTTTGAGTAACTCCATTTTTTTTTGACCTCCATTTTGTTCCTTTTTTGGAGGCACTAATTTTCTAATTTTCAGTGTTGCAACTGACTCAACCTGTGTCAATCATGATCTTATGTTTTTTTGTAAATGGACAACTGACAATTGGGAAAGCTTTTATATCAAATAAAGAGAAAACATTTTCCCTCAATTTATACTATACATGTAAAGTGAACTTTCTATTATTAGTGATATATATATATATATATATATATATATATATATATATATATATATATATATATATATATATATATATAACAAAAGGTTCACTATATATGCATAAAAGAGAGTTTCACTTATATCATGCCATCAGAGCTAAATTTAGTTTATTTTTAACGCAAGTTGCATTTGATACAAATATAAATAACAATAAAAATTAAAAGTCAAAACTAAGAGTATAAATACATAAATACAAATAAAAATTAAAAACTATACTAGAAAAACCGAAAAAATCAAGGTATCAAAATTAAACCATAAAATAAAAGAATAAAAACCAAAATACAAAACAAGAAATTATATATATTAAAATGAGACTAATTTTTTTTATCCCAAGGACAGAGCACGGATTTATGGCTTGTCTTAAATTAAAGAAAAAAAGAAGCAACAAAGCATGATTTGAATCCAAAACCAGCGCATAATTAATTAATAGCAACAATATATCTTAATTTCAATAGCTTTTCCATCTCGCTTTTTGTTTATTTATTTATTAAAAGCCTTGTTGGATCTTGGATGACAGCCCTCTCTTAATATATTATATAATAACAAAATAAATTAAAATTGTTTAGTTTTGAATCTATTTTATTTTTAAAGGTTACTCCATACATAAATACTAAGTTATTTGAGTTTGTAGTCTTTTCAGCACGATGTAAAGGTTTTATTTTATGAAGTCGTTCAAGTTTATTTGATGAATTTTCCTATAGTCAAATAAACCGTAACACTGGCCAGAGTCTTAATCCGTGTTATTTTTTGCAGTTTCTTTCTAAGAACATTCGCTTGTAGTTGTCAAGCCGAAATTAGTGAGGGCTGATAATTGCTGTCCCTGTATGACTTCACAGTTTAAAAATATTAATTTAGATAGTAACTTCTTTGAAGGGTTCAACGAGTTTCAAGCAGAAAGCTTATAGGAGGTCAATTTTTTTATTTTTTTGTCTACCTTTGCTGATCTGATTGTCTTGCCCCATTTGGTTGTTAGAGAATAATATATATAATATTCTGAGGCCTCACCTAATAGTTTAAGCTTTTAGGTGATATGTTTTTTTGACATGATATTAGAGTCTTATTGACCTAGCGGTCATGAGTTCGAATCTCACCACCCCTATTCTATGTGATAAAAATCAAGCACAAAATAATATAGGTCGGTGAAAGTTTTAAGTCCAAAAAGTTTTCATTTGAGGGTGTGTGTTAGAGAATAATATAAATTATATTCTGGAGTCTCACCTAATAGCTTAAGCTTTTAAATAAGATGATTCCTTAACATTGATAATCATTAGATTTTTTTTTTCATTTAGAAAAAATATTGCATGCTCGCCCAAGTAAATAAATTTTATAGATGCTACTAGAAAGAACATTGTTTACGGCACAATTAATGCTAATTGATGCCTAGCTACACGGGTTCTTGATGATTGAAAAAAAAACGGGTGGCCATATAAGACATCTCTTTTACAATAGAAGGTTTTTTAAACTTCATTTGCATGGCTGAAAGTAAGAGAATAAAGTAAAACATAGTTTTTTTTTTGGGTAAGTCCATTATGCTTCCATTTGACAACAGATAAAAAAATGTTGCATTCTTACAAAGTGAATAAAATTTATTACTTTTACTTTAAAATTGTTTTTTTGCTGCATTGATGGTATATAAAATGTTATTATAATTATATTTAAAATGTTGATATGTTATTGATAAATAAAAACAATAAAATTATTGTTGCATTTATAACTTCAAATTTAACATATTATTAAAATTTTTAATAATTAATGAAGCTCACTCCTGAAGTAATTTATTGTTTAATTACAAGGTTAAAGATATTAGAGAATAATATAAATCAAATTATGGGGTCTCACCTAATAACTTAAGCTTTTAGGTGAGATGGTTCTTTGACATGGTATCAGAGCCTTGTTGACCCAACAGTCACAAGTTCGAATCTCACGACCCCCATTCTATTTGATAAAAATCAAGCACAAGGTAATGTGAGTCTGTGCAAGTTTCAAGACCAAAGAGCTTTTACTTCATGGTGTGTGTTAGAGAATAATATAAATCATATTATGGGGTCTCACCTAATAACTTAAGCTTTTAGGTGAGATGGTTCATTGACAAAAGAAAATGCCAAAAATAATTAGCGTAGATACATAAATCAAGAGCTTCTTTCACGTTATAAAATCAAAACACAATAATAAAAATATATATGTTGAGTTTGATTCTTAATCCTTACCTAGCTAATGATCAACACTTTTTATTATATCAAGGAGAGACTTCATGCTCTCAACCATCAATGTGCTTCCAAAATCATCATAATTATCATCTCTATTGTTCGTACAAGATCATGGTGCAACTGACTCAAACTATGTCAATCATCATCTTATATCTTTTGTAAATGGACAACTGACAATTGGGCATGCTTCGTATCAAATAAAGAAAAAACATTTCCCCTCAATTTATATAATGCATGTATAGTGACTATACATGTATAAAAGAGAATTGCACTTATTTCACGTCATCAGAGCTAAATTTACTTTGTTTTTTTTAATGCAAGTTGCATTTGATACAAATATAAATAACAATAAAAATTAAAAGTCAAAACTAAAAGTATAGATACTTCAATACAAACAAAAGATTAAAAACTATCACAAAAGAACCAAAAAAATCAAGGTATCGAAATTAAACCATAAAATAAAAAAATAAAAACAGAAATACAAATTAATAAATTACATATATTAAAACCAGATTAAATTTTTATTTATTCCAGTGATGGAGCGCGAGTTTATGACTCGTCTTAAATTAAAGAGAATAAAAAAGCAACAGCATGATTTGAATCCAAAACCAGCGCAAAATTAATTAATAGAACTATATATCTTAATTTCAATAGCATTCCATCTCACTTTTTTTTTTTTTATTAAAAGCCTTGCTGGATCTTGGATGACAACCCTCTCTTATTATATTATAAAACAACAAAATAAATTAAAATTATTGAGATTTTAATGTATTTTATTTTTAAAAGTTACTCCATACATAAATACTAATTTATATGTGTTTGTAGTCTTTTCAGCACGATGTAAAAAAGGTTTTACTTTATGAAGTCGTTCAAGATTATTTGATGAATTTTCCTATAGTCAAATAATTTAGGTCAAGATTTTGTGGTTTCATGACCTGTCAGTTCGAGCACACGGTTGTTTGTAATCTTCAACCTTTTCATATATAATTCTTCCTTCAAATTCAACACAAGAGGTAAAATACTCAATCAAGATGAACGGCATTCACTAATAATTATAGCTTCAAATTTAACATATATTTTTTTTTAATAATTAATGAAGCTCACTCCTGAAGTAATTTCTTGTTTAATTACAAGGTTAAAGATGTTAGAGAATAATATAAATCATATTATGGAGTCTCACCTAATAGCTTAAGTTTTTAGGTGAGATGGTTTCTTGACATGGTATCAGAGTCTTGTTGACCCAATAGTCACAAATTCGAATCTAACCACCCCCATTCTATATGATAAAAATTAAACATAGGGTAATATGAGTTTGTGCAAGTTTCAAGCCTAAAGAGCTTTTACTTGAAGGTATGTGTTAGAAAATAATATAAATCATATTACGGGGTCTCACCTGATAACTTAACTTTGTAGGTGAGATGATTCATTGACAAAAAAAAATATCAAAAATAATTAGAATAGATTCATAAATCAAGAGCTTCTTTCACGTTATAAAATCAAAACACAATAATAAAAATATATATGTTGAGTTTGATTCTTAATCCTTACTAGCTAATGATCAACATTTTTTATTATATCAAGGCGAGACTTCATTCTATCAACAATCAATGTACTTCCATCTGACTTTTTTTTTTATTACGAGCCTTGCTGGATCTTGGATGACAGCCCTCTCTTATTATATTATAAAACAACAAAATAAAATAAAATTATTGAGATTTGAATGTATTTTATTTTTAAAAGTTACTCCATACATAAATACTAATTTATTTGAGTTTGTAGTCTTTTCAGCGCGATGTAAAAAAAGGTTTTATTTTATGAAGTCGTCCAAGATTATTTGATGAGTTTTCCTATAGTCAAATAATTTAGGTCAAGGTTCTGTGGTTTCATCAGCTGTCAGTTCGAGCACACGGTTGTTTGTAGTCTTCAACCTTTCCATATATAATTCTTCCTTCAAATTCAACACAAGAGGTAAGATACTCAATAAAGATGAACGACATATTTTACCACGAAGGCCGGGAATTTTTTATTTTTTATTCGAAAGAAAAACCCTACCGATCATCGACCACCATCGCTCTATATAAGGCAAAGCCATCAGCCTATACCTTCTAAAAGAACAAAACAAAGCAAAAATTTGCCGAGAGAACGATCTGCAGCTCTCTTTTTTTCTTTAGTAACCATGCATCGCACATTTCTCCGCCACTGCCACCGGACCCTGGTAGCAAATCGTGCTGCCAAACCTTGTGATGTTTTCATAAACCACAGAGGGATCGACACAAAGAGAACAGTTGCTACTTTGCTTTATGATCACCTCTACCGGTTAAACCTCCATCCTTTCCTGGACAGCAAGAATATGAAGCCAGGAGATAATGTTGAAATTCTGAAAGAATTCTGGAAAAATTGGAAAAACAGCTACTGTAGCGATTTGTACGGACAAAAGTGGATTTAAAGAACACAAACACGCACTGTAGCAATCAAATTCTGGGAATGAACTATTTTCCAGAATTTTATGGTAATTTTCCAGAAAAGAAAGAACTTAAGAATTATGTAAATTTGAGAATCAAAACAACAAGAACATGGGCAGAATATTTCGTTATGGTTACTGCCATCCCATCAATTTTATTTATATAAGAATCAGAAATTACAACGGCTAGTGTTTCAAAAATCAGTTACAATTTCCTATTGATCAAAGTTTTGACTATAAGCTGAAATTGACTAAAACATTGACTCAGAACTCTTAAACATCCTTATTACAATGTGAATTCAATCATAACAATTGATTCTTCAATCTTCAATTCTCCTGCGCACCTGCAGCCTGTCAGCTTCTTTGGCAGGTCTGGAATCAACCTCAGATTTCAACACTCCCCCTTGATTCCTGAGCTGCACATTCGCTTAGTTGGCTCTCCTTGATCAAAGTTCAAATCCTTTAATGCTTTCCTTAACCAAACCAGTTGGTCTGCAGTTACACATGCTGTAATGTAGTGTAACTGACTAGTGTTTTGCATGAACCTTGTGTTGAGTATAACAGAGAATACTATGTCTGGTTGAGTGAAAGATTGATAGAGTAGTCTGCTAATTTGCATTCTATAAGTTCTGCCATTTGCACAGGTAGCACCATCTTCCTTGGTGAGTTTCATTTCCAGCACCATTGGTGTGCTCACAACTTTGAATTTTTCCATTGCAACCTTGTTCAGTAGCTTTGTGGTGAACTGTTTTTGACACACACAGCAGCCTTCATCTGATTGTTTTATTCCCAAAACATAGGCTAAAAATCCAAGTTCATTTATTTTGAACTTGTCTTTCATATTGGTTCTAAATTCAGCAACCAATTCTTCATCATCACCTGTGCTCAACAGGTTATCCACATAGACTGAAACAACTAATGAGTGATCATTCACCTTCTTTTCATAGAGAGTGGCTTCTTCAACATTTGTAGGTTCAATTTCAGCTAATTTACATCTGTCATAGATGTCACTTAGAAGTATTGTTCCTCTCACGGTTAGGTCCTCTTCTTCCTCTGCTATTTCTTCTTCAGTAGGTCTGTCTTCTAAGTCCATTACCTCTTCTGTTTCAGTTGTGTTGCTTTGGTGTTCTAGCTGTTTCTCAAAACTAAAACATCTATTTGACATTTTTGTAGTGAATAAGAGAGCACCTTGATCATCTTTGATCATGCATATGTCATCTATAAACAGCAAAGAGTATCTATCCTCAAGTAGTTGACCAACACTTATGAGATTTTGGTCAATTTCTGCTACATACAAGATGTTGTCAAACTTCTTTGCACCAATTAAAGTGTCAATTTTAACTTCCCCTTTACCCTCAACACTTACATACTGCCCATTTGCAACTTTAACTCTAGATTTGTAGTTTAAGTCTAAATTTTCGAACAAACTTACTTCTGCAGCCATGTGGTTTGAACAACCACTATCAATAAACCAAGTTTGAATATTTACCTCAGTTTTGTTGCAGTTGTGTGCTTCAGTGGCTGTGAATAACATTTCCTTTTTGGTCTCCTCCACTTCAGCAACCTAAGCTTGATTTGCATTGTCTTCATTGCAGAATTTTTCAATGTGACCAAACTGCTTACATTTTCGGCATTGTGCATTCTTGAGCCAACAAGATGACTCAAGATGATTGGTTTTCTGACAGTACTTGCAGGTGGGAAGTTGCTCTCTTCTTTCCTTCCACCTTGCATTGAAGTTGTTGTTGGCATTATTTGACCAATTTTTGTTCTGCCATGATTTTCCAGAATTGGTTCTGTTTTCTGGGTTCTTGAAGAACACTTGTTGCTGCCTAGTTCTTCCTTTAAATCCTGCTGCAAAGGCCTCTTCACTTGTATTTTCTTGCCTAAATGCTTGCCTTTGTTCCACAGCTTGCAAGGCATTGATTAGCTCTTGAAGACTCATGGAAGTAAAGTCTTTTGAATCTTCCAAAGAAAATATCTTGTTCTCAAATTTTTCGGGTAAGCTTACTAGCACCTTTTCAACCACCCTTTCTTCTTGAATTTCTTCTCCAAGTAGAGTCATTTGGTTTACAATCTTGGACACATTCGATGAAAATTCTTTGATTGTATCTGAATCTCTCATCTTCAAGGCTTCAAATTGCCTTTTCAAATTCAGGATTTGCATCCTCCTTGACTTCTCATCACCTTGAAATTCGGATTTCAGCTTATCCCATGCATCCTTTGCAGTTTCACAGGCCATTATCCTTGTGAAAATGTCCTCACTTACTGCATTATGAATGCAAGTAAGAGCCTTTAACTTCTTTGCTCTTTGTTCATTGAAGTATTTAAGTTGATTCATTGTTGGATTGTTATTCAAGGGAATTGGTTCCCTGTCAGCCTCCACATCTTCCCATAGGTCAAAAGCCTTCAGATAAATCTTTATCTTCACTGCCCATACTCCATAATTCACTCCTGTGAAGATTAGAGTTTTTGACGAGAATGATGAATCCATCTCTGTCAAAACTTGCTTCTTGCACTCTTTTCCTTCCAAAGATTCCACGGAACAAAGAACAGGAATAATAATTGAGAAACTCTTTCAATTATTAGTCCTTTAAAGAACACTTCAAGACTGACTTCTTGATTGACGAATTCTTGGAATTTCTGGAAAAATGCAATCTTCCCTTTCAAGGTTTGATCAATCCTTGAATTCTTTTCACTCGTGTATTACTTTCAATCCCTTCAAAGACCTAATTCTGCTCTGATACCATGTTGAAATTCTGAAAGAATTCTGGAAAAATTGGAAAAACAGCTACTGTAGCGATTTGTACGGACAAAAGTGGATTTAAAGAACACAAACACGTACTGTAGCAATCAAATTCTGGGAATGAACAATTTTTATAGAATTTGATGGTAATTTTCCAGAAAAGAAAGAACTTAAGAATTATGTAAATTTGAGAATCAAAACAACAAGAACATGGGCAGAATATTTCATTATGGTTACTGCCATCCCATCAATTTTATTTATATAAGAATCAGAAATTACAACGGCTAGTTTTTCAAAAATCAGTTACAATTTCCTATTGATCAAAGTTTTGACTATAAGCTGAAATTGACTAAAACATTGACTCAGAACTCTTAAACATCCTTATTACAATGTGAATTCAATCATAACAATTGATTCTTCAATCTTCAATTCTCCTGCGCACCTGCAACCTGTCAGCTTCTTTGGCAGGTCTGGAATCAACCTCAGATTTCAACAGATAAGCTGTTTGATAATATCAATGGCGCAATAAGGAAATGTAAGGTTGGTGTAGCTGTTTTTTCTCCTCGGTACTGTGAGTCGTACTTCTGCCTCCATGAATTAGCTCTGATGATGGAGTCGAGGAAGAAGGTAATTCCTATCTTCTGTGACGTCAAGCCCTCGCAACTTCGAGTAGTGGACAATGGAAAATGTGCAATGGAGGATATACGGAGGTTTAACTGGGCTCTCGAAGAGGCTAAGTACACTATAGGACTCACTTTCGACTCCTTGAAAGGGTAAGGAACACCATAACTTTCTTTCTCTTGTTTGGAATATGGAGACTGGATTCTCATTTTCAAACTGAACAATTTACTGTGAATTTTGGTTTCTTTTTTCCTCATGTTTTTATGATTTCCAGGAACTGGTCGGATGTTGTAACGAGCGCATCGGATAATGTCATCAAAACCTTATCTGAGATGGAGGGCAAAAAGAAGATGCAGCGCCGTAAAACCCCTCCAATATTGCATGTCTAGTACATGTCTCTTTAATTGAAGATGAAGGTTTCCAACGAGACAGAGAGATCATCCATTATGAAGTTGTTTCTGCCTATTTGTATTTCAATTTGTGTTACTAAGTTGTAAAATATATATTGCATTTATATGTAAGAATTAACGTGGAGCTATGACATGTAATAAGATTAAATGTATTGTTTGTTAGCTAGGCTTGTTAATGAATAATGGAAGAATTTTCATCAAATTTCACAAAATAGACATCATGTTGTTTTTTTGTAGAAAATATAATTTTATCCAACAATATGTTGGCGTGAGTCACGTAATCAGTTAGCCTAGACTTGAGAATCTCTTCCTCTTAGGAAAAACATGATCGTAGCCAAAGATATTGTATATGCATTAAATACCTTCCTAAAATAGGTCCCCTGTATTACTATATCTTGTACCCCATTCTACAGAAATGAGGAAGAAAGAAAAGCTAATTTTGTCATGGTATCAGAGTAGGATCTTGGGTTTCCTGTTTTTTGATTAGACAAGGGTCATTTTTTTTCCTTATTCTTCTTCTCACCTAGCCTCCATGGATGATTCCACTGAAATGATCCTTGATAATCTAGCGTAAAAAATGACAGAAGTCCTGATAAAGGTCTAGACCTCTACAAATGATTCTCCAACAGTTCCCAGCAACATCAAGTTGGATGGATCAAACTATGGATTATGGTCCCAGGTGATGGAGATGTACATCGCTGGAAAAGAAAAACAGGGGTACATCGATGGAGATTGTTCCCAACCACCACAAACAGACCTCTCCTTTCGAAAGTGGCGCACTGATAACGCCGTGGTGAAAGGTTGGTTGATCAACTCCATGGATCAGTCCCTCATCGTGAACTTTATTCGCTATGCAACTGCTAAACAGGTATGGGATTTCGTTGCCATAACATACTTTGATGGACCGGATACCTCACAAGTATATGAACTCAGACGCCGCGTATCTCGATTGAAACAAGCAGGTGGATCTATAGAGAAATACTATAACATCCTATAGGGTCTATGGCGGGAAATTGATTTTTGATTTTTGCGTCATCAAACTAGCAGTCATGAATGACATATTTGGCTTTGGCATAAGCGTTTAGGGCATCTGTCCTTTGGCTATCTCCAACATCTATTTCCATCACTTTTCTCACGGGTGCAACATGCTAATCTCACCTGTGATACATGTATCAAGGCTAAAAGCCACCGAGTCTTTTATCTAGTTAGCTTGAAAAAACCAATACTTCATTTGTGTTGATACACTCAGATATATGGGGACCATCCCCAAAAATTGCTTTGACTGGTCACCGTTGGTTTGTAATTTTTGTCGATGATTGCACTCGAATGACATGGCTCTATCTATTTAAAACCAAAGATGAAGTTTTTTCCGTGTTCCAAGCATTTCATGCCATGGTTCATAATCAATTCTCCTCTAAGATAAAGATACTTCGTTCCGATAATGGGGGTGAATTAATCTACCAAAGATTTCAAGCCTATTTCCAGCAACATGGCCTCCTCCATGAGACCTCATGCTCCCAAACACCACAGCAAAATGGCGTTGCCAAAAAGAAAAATCGGCATATACTCGAAACAGCCCGCGCTCTGCTCATGGGAGCAATGGTACCCAGTGGTTATTGGGGGGATGTTGTGGCTACTGCTATGTACCTAATCAACCGTATGCCATCTAAAATCTTACACTTTAAAACCCTTTTACGCACTTTTTCTGCTCATATATTTGTGCCTTCCATATTGATGCTTCCCCCTAAGATCTTTATGTGTGTAGCGTTTGTCCATCTTCACAAGAACCAACGCTAAAAACTAGAACCATGTGCTGTCAAATGCTTATTTCTGGGGTATGGTCAGCATAAAAAGGGCTTCCGATGCTATGACCCCAAAACAAACCGAACCTACATCACCATGGATGTTACATTTCTCGAGTCTAAATTTTGTTCCCTTCACCTATACCCAATTCTCCACTTCAAGGGGAGATTAATCAAGTGGAAGAGTCAAATTGGCTGATATACATTGGAACTGGAATTGCTGGAACTAGGCATGATAGCCATGAGCATGATGAACACGCTGGAACTGTAATTACTGGAACTGGAACTGAAACTGCTAGAACTGAGCATGACAACCATGAGCATGATGAACACACTGGAATTGGAACTGGGCATGACAGCAACAATGAACACAGTCATGAGCATGACAACACTACTGGACATGGAGCTAAAAACAGAGAGAATGAACTACAACTTGAGCAAGTTGACAGCAGCACCGAAACTGGAACTGAAAATAGAGAGAATGAATTGCAATTTGAGCAGATTGACAGCAGTACCGAAACTGAAGAGAATGAATCACAAGGTGCAGTGGGAAATGTCATACAATCCCCCCAATCTTCAGTTCCCAAAGACCCTCTTAGTGAGAATGTCATTAAGGTAAGTACCCTTACTGCGGATGAACATACTAATATTCTGGACTCCATTGTTAGTTTTGTGTTGCCATATAGACACAACCATGGGAAACCACTGAAAAGATACTCTCTAGAAGAAGAAAAAAAGTCCAAATATCCAATAGCAAACTATGTATCCACTCAAGGTCTCCCTAAACTACTCGGGACCTTTACTCAAACATTATCTTTGTGCCATGTTACCAGTAGTGTTGAAGAGGCGTTATTAAATCCGAAGTGGGCAAAAGCAATGCAAGAAGAGTTGGAAGCATTGAAGAAAAATAATACTTGGAAATTGGTTCAACTACCGAAAGGAAAAAAATTAGTGGGATGCATATGGGTTTTTTCTATAAAGTACAAAGCAGATGGGTCAATTGACTAATACAAGACGAGACTAGTGGCAAAAGGCTTCACTTAGACGTATGGTATAGACTACATGGAAACATTTTCACTGGTAGCTAAATTAAATACCATTTGAGTACTACTATCTCTTGCAATAATTTTGTACTGGCCGCTACACCAACTAGACGTAAAGAATGCTTTCCTTCATGGCAATCTCGTCGAAGAGGTATATATGGATATTCTACGGGATATACAAGATCTGTTGAGACCAAGGTAGTTTGCAAACTAGAAAAAGCACTGTATGGGCTAAAACAGTCATCGCGAGCATGGTTCAGCCGATTTAGTTCGGCCATGAGAAAGTACGATTATCATCAAAGCAACTTAGATCATACCCTCTTCTTGAAGCATCGACAAAGCAAAGTGACAACACTAATAGTCTATGTGGATGACATAATAATTATAGGAGATGACACCAAGGAAATCTCAAAGCTACAGGAGCAGTTGTCTACTGAATTTGAAATGAAGAACCTAGGAGACCTGAAGTATTTTCTGGGAATAGAGGTGGCAAGGTCGAAGGAGGGCATATTTCTCTCTCAGAGTAAGTATGTAGTAGACCTGCTGACAGAAGCAGGATTACTCGACTATATGCCTGTGGATACACCGATTATACAGAACCATAGTCTTGGAGAATATTTGGACCAAGTGTCGGCAAACAAAGTGAGATATCAGAGACTAGTGGGGAAACTTATTTATTTATCTCACACTCGTCCAGACATTGCTTACGCAGTTAGTGTAGTAAATCAATTTATGCACAATCCGAGTGAAGAACACATGGGTGCTGTAATTTGAATCCTTCACAATTTAAAGTCATCACCAGGAAAAGGACTAATGTTCTCCAAGAACAACTATCTAAAAGTTAAGGGTTACACGAATGCTGATTAGGCAGGAAATATCTTTGATAGAAAATCTACCTCGAGATACTTTACATTCATGGGAGGAAACTTGGTTACATGGAGGAGTAAAAAGCAGAAGGTGGTGGCATGGTCCAGTGCTAAAGCAGAATTTTGAGGCATGACAAAAGGATTATGTGAGCTTATTTGACTTAAAAGGCTACTAACGGAGGTTGGTTTCCCACCTGACTCTGCAATGAATTTATTTTGTGATAATAAAGCAGCCATCGACATATCACACAACCCAATCTACACGACCGTACCAAGCACGTGGAGGTAGACCGACACTTCATCAAGCAGAACTTGGAAGAAAATATTGTTGAGTTCCTTTTTGTCAAAACTGAAGATCAGCTGGCTGACATTCTTACTGAGACAGTCTCTAGTAGAAACTTTTACAACGCACTCAACAAGTTAGGTGTTAGAGATATCTACTCACCAACTTGAGGGGGAATGTTGTCGTGAATCATGTAATCAGGGAGCCTAGACCTGAGAATCTCTTCCTGTTAGGAAAAACATGATCATACCTAACAACATGATCATAGCCAAAGATATTGTATATACATTAAATTGCTTGCTAAAATAGATCCCCTGTATTACTATATCTTGTACCCCATTCTACATAAATGAGGAAGAAAGAAAAGCTAATTTTGTCACAATCCTCTTCTATCCTTTTGTAATTACATACTATATTTCGTAACCCTGCACCTCTCGGAATCCAATATTAAACAATTAAATCTTCAAGTTTAATTTATTAGGATGACAAAAAGATTATCTGCTTACAAGTTCAGTACCGAAAACACATCCCTGTTACAGTAAAAAAATTGGCATTTAATTATAGGGCTTGCTTAGCAGTTCTCATTTTCAAATTAAGCCTTCTGTTTGAAATCTTTTTTTTTTATCATTCGAGTTGTTGTCGATGAAGCACAAGTTAACTCTGGCTTTCCATACCCTCCACCAAATACCGCAATCTAGCCTTCATTCATTCACTGTCAAATGAGACATTGACCTTATTATCTTCAAATGAGACATTTCCCCACCTTCGGGTTCAAGTTCATGTCTCTGATTGACTCTCTTCTCAAGGTAAAAGGAAAATTCTAATCTGACTTGAATTAATCCATTACGTTTGCAGAGGTGTAACTGAGTAAAGAAATGATAGCTGTAGATCCCAGAAAAGAAAAGAAATAATATAAGTTTTATTTTCATTTGGTTTGATGCCTAGCATAGATACTCCATCGGCCTCATCATACTACAGCAAGCTAATGGAAGCAATATTAACAAAATTAAATAATAATTTAAATTATGAAAAAGACAGTGTAATTACGTTGTGGGCAACCATAAATGGAAAAACAATTGGTAACATGGCACAGCTGTTGGTCATTGTTTCTTCTTCTTGTCAATGAGAATATTCAACCACGCTGATGACTGAATTTTTTTTTTGATTAACGCGGTTATCCGTATCAATTTGCATGAGATCTAAAATTAACGATCATGTATATTTTTAATGATTGTTATATTAATAATTATAGAGCTCGATCTTGAAAACACACAGTAACAAACACTAAATTTTTTTTTATCTCAAGTATAGTGGTTGTACTCTAAGTGTTTTAATATTCCTAGGACTTGTTGTTAAAGAATTTTCTCATCTAAAAACTTTTTAAAAATTTATGCTTTTAGGTGAGATAGTTCCATGACATGGTAACCATATTGATACAGCGGTAACGAGTTCGAATTTTACCATCTCCATTCTAATTGATAAAAATCAAGTACAAGGTAGTGTGTAGCTATACAAGTTTCAAGCCCAAAAAACTTTCTTTTGAGGGGTATATTAGAAAATAATATAAATTATATTCTGAAATTTCACAATAATTTAAGTTTTTAGATAAAATAATCACATAAAAATAACAAATACTACGTATACGTTCGAGCACAATTTACGTGGGCAAAATATTGCAATCTCAGAGGAGGCCAATTGAGCGTTTTTTGTAATCTTGACCGTTCACTGTAGAATAGATGGCTATGGGCTGAATTGATGCAATGGTCAAAAGAAATCACCAACCCCACATATTCCTGTGAAGCATCAATGCTCGAGCTATTTACTTTTTTTCTACGATTCTATATTGTGTTTAAAAGAATTTTTTTAAAATATTTTGTTTTCAAATATTATTTTTTAATTAATATTTTAATATTTTTAGATCATTTTAAAATTAATATTAAAAAATTACAAAATATTATTTTAATATGTTTTTAAACAAAATATAATTAGAACAGTTGCTACTTTGCTTTATGATCACTTTTACAGGTTGAACCTGCATCCTTTCCTGGACAGCAAGAATATGAAGCCAGGAGATAAGCTGTTTGATAATATCAATGGCGCAATAAGGAAATGTAAGGTTGGTGTAGCTGTTTTTTCTCCTCGGTACTGTGAGTCGTACTTCTGCCTCCATGAATTAGCTCTGATGATGGAGTCGAGGAAGAAGGTAATTCCTATCTTCTGTGACGTCAAGCCCTCGCAACTTCGAGCAGTGGACGATGGAAAATGTGCAATGGAGGATATACGGAGGTTTAACTGGGCTCTCGAAGAGGCTAAGTACACTTTAGGACTCACTTTCGACTCCTTGAAAGGGTACAGAACACCATAACTTTCTTTCTCTTGTTTGGAATATGGAGACTGGATTTTCTTTTTCAAACTGAACAATAATTTACTGTGAATCTTTACTGTCAAGTTTTTGTGATTTCCAGGAACTGGTCGGACGTTGTAACGAGCGCATCGGATAATGTCATCAAAACCTTAATTGAGATGAAGGGCGAAAAGCAGATGCAGCGCCGTAAAACCTCTCCCATATTGCATGTCTAGTACATGTCTCTTTCATTGAAGATGAAGATTTCCAAAGAGACAGAGAGATCGTCCATTATGAAGTTGTTTCTGCCTATTTGTATTTCAATTTGTGTTACTAAGCTGTAAAATATATATTGCATTTATATGATTAAATGTATTTTTTGTTAGCTAGCCTTCATTCATTCACTGTCAGCAGCCCTCTTTTGCAAGTTCCCTCCGTTACTAAACTGTTCTTCAGAAAATTTCACATAAATTTTTTTTAGCACCGTTAGAGAATAATATAAATCATATTATGGAGCCTCACTTACAAGCTTAAGTTTTTAGGTGAGATAGTTCCTTAACATGGTATCAGAGCCTTGTTGACCTAGCGGTCACGAGTTCGAATCTCACCACCCCTATTCTATTTGATAAAAACCAAGCACAAGGTGATGTGAGTCTGTGCAAGTTTCAAGCTCAAAAGGCTTTCACTTGAGGGGGTGTGTTAGAGAATAATATAAATCATATTATGGGGCCTCACTTACAAGCTTAAGCTTTTAGATGAGATTGTTACTTAACAGACACATTGATAGACCATGTTTGATTCCAGCTTCTGACCTTATTATCTTCAAATGAGACATTTCCCCACCTTCTCCTTCGGGTTCGAGTTCGAGTTCATGTCTCTGACTCTTCTCAAGGGAAAAAGAAAGTTCTGATTTGAATGAATCCATTACGTTTGTTGAGGTGTAACTGAGTAAAGAAATGTTAGCTGTAGATCCCAGAAAACAAAAGAAATAATATAAGTTTTATTTTCATTTAATTTTATTCCTAGCACAGAAAGCTAATGGAAGCAATATTAACAAAATTAAATAATAATTTAAATTATGAGAAAGTGTAATTACGTTGTGGGCAGCCATAAATGGAAAAACAAATGGTAACATGGCACAGCTGGTGGTCATTTCTTCTTCTTCTTGTCAATGAGAATATTGAACCACGCTGATGACTGAATTTTTTTTAATTAACATGGTTATTGAGATTAACTTGTATATATATTAATTAATATTATAAAATTTAAATTAATAATCATATAAATCTCTAATAATAATCGTATCAATTTACGTGGGCAAAGTATTGCAATCTGAGAGGAGGCCAACGGTACGTATTTTGTAAGCTTGACCTTTCACTGTAGAATAAATGGCTACGGCCTGAACTGATGAAATGGTCAAAGGAAATCACCATCACCACAAAGTCCTGTGAAAGTCAGAACTCGACAAAGGCATCATTAATTCAGATGCTCGAACCATTTACTTTCTTTCTAGATTCATTTGGTGTGGGTGTTTTAAAACTGTTTTTAAAAAAGTATTTTTTAAAATTAATTTTATCAGTGTTTTCATATCATTTTAATAAATTAATATTAAAAATAATCTTAGAAAAATAAAATAAAATTATTTTAATATATTTTTTGAAATAATCTATCATAATTTTATTTTAGATTGTGCCCACAAGTATTCAAAAGGTTTAAGCTTCGAGGAAGAAAGAAAAGGATCCATGTGATCCGACCTTTGAGTAGACGAAAAAGATCGTCTTTCTGCTTCTGAATATTGTGTCTATGCCATATTTTGCATTAAGTTAATTGTCGTGCACACTGCTTTCTGTTGCAGTCCATCGGACACACTGCTTCCACATTAACATTTAATTCTTTTTTTCAAATTTCGCATATTTTCCTTTATTTACTTATTTTATGACTTGGTTTGTTTTTTTTGGCCTTTGGTTGTAAATCTTTCTATATTTTCATACATCTTCTTCCTCTTTTGGTCGTATATCCTGCTCTATTATATTTCAAGTATCTTTTAAAAATATTTGTGGTTTTTTATCCAGCATAATTAATTTGTTCTATGCCAGCATACTTGATAGGCTTTTCTCATCTTCCTTTGTTCAATTATTTAGATTGCTACATAAGTTTTTGTTGCCATTACCTTGCTCCTTTTTTAATTATTCAAATAAAAAATCAAATCGTCTTATTTTTTTGGTCTACCTTTGTTGATCTGATTGGGTTTAATTTGCTTCACTTTAAAAAGATAAATAGTTAGTTTTGATAGGGAAAAATATTGTTGAACACCCACTTTAACAAGAAAAAAAAAACAATTCTAGGCCCCACTTGGCCATATAAGACATCTCTTTTACAATAGATTTTTTTTAAAACTTCATTTGCATGGCTGAAAATAAGAGAATAAAGAAAAACATAATTTTTTTGGGTAAGTCCGTTATGCTTCCATTTGACAACAGATGAAAAAAATATTGCATTCCTACAAAGTGAATAAAATTTATTACTTTGACAAAATTGTTTTTTTTGCTGAATTGATTGTATATAAAATGTTATTATAAATATATTTAAAACATTGATTTGTTATTGATTAACAAAAAAAAAAAATAGAATTATCGTTGCATTTACAGCTTCAAATTTAACATGTTATTAATTTTTTTTGATAATTAATGAACCTCACTCCTGAAGTAATTTATTGTTTAATTACAAGGTTAAAAAAAATACCAAAAATAATTAGCGTAGATACATAAATCAAGAGCTTATTTCACGTTATAAAATCAGAACACAATAATAAAAATATGTATGTTGAGTTTGATTCCAAATCAAAACAATGTATAAGATCGAATTAAAGATGCAGTGTTTATTTAGAAAAAAATTAAATTCAACACAACTAACCTATCTGACTTCATCCAAAATCAATGCCATGATAAAATGGTCACTAAGTAGACAAAAAAATTGTTATAAATTTAAAAAAGAGTATTTTCTGTTTCAAGAACTCCATTTTATTTTTTTGACCTCCATTTTGTTCCTTTTTTGGAGGCACTAATTTTCTATTTTATTTTATATGAGTGTTTTTTTGCAATGTTTTGTTCCTCCAGCTTTCATCTATACAAACATGACTAGCCGACGACAACGCTTACAATCATCGCATGCAATTAATAATGAAAAAGATTCTCCTTGTAAGACATCAGAATTAAAAAAATGGAACTCATGTCTACTTAGTTGGTACATAAACACAGCCTTCCAGATTGAACACAAATCGTAATCCTTACCTTGCTAATGATCAACGCTTTCCATTATATCAAGGCGAGACTTTATGCTCTCAACCATCATTGTGCTTCAAAAATCGGCACAATCGTCACTCTTTGGTTTTATACGGACAATCAATCCTGCTCATCACAATCATCATCTCTATTGTTCGTATAAGATTGTGGTGCAACTGACTCAACCTGTGTCAATCATGATCTTATGTTTTTTGTAAATGGACAATGACAATTGGAAAAGCTTTGTATCAAATAAAGAGAAAACATTTTCCCTCAATTTATACTATTCATGTAAAGTGAACTTTCTATATATATATATATATATATATATATATATATAACAGAAGGTTCACTATACATGCATAAAAGAGAGTTTCACTTATATCAATGCCATCAGAGCTAAATTTACTCTGTTTTTAACGCAAGTTAAATTTGATACAAATATAAATAACAATAAAAATTAAAAGTCACAACTGAAGAAAAGGGAGGCAAGAATAAAATCTTGTGTATTGTGTATATTCTTTACAGAGAGTAGTTTAAATATAAAAACAGAATAGGAAAATATTAATTACGTAGTTGTATTTCTATTTTTGATTAGACTTCTAGTTTCCTAATCCAGCAAGGCTTCTGCGAGAGCTTTCCTTGTAACACCAGGACTTCTTGCTTTCTTTCCCTTGCACTGTCACTGGTTCAATTGGTTCAATACTCCCCTTCAAGCGGGATCAAGGGGATCAATTGATCCAAGCTTGGATAATAATTGTTGAAACTGAACCGACGGCAGAACCTTGGTAAATATATCCGCTAGTTGATCATGACTGCGAATATAGGAAGGTTTAATTATCTGCAGCTGAACTTGTTGACGAATAAAGTGGCAATCAACCTCAATGTGTTTTGTTCTTTCATGAAACACGGGATTGGCTGCAATATGCATGGCTGCTTGATTATCGCAAAACAACGTCATTGGAATTTTACTGGTAATTCCCATATCAAGTAGCAGGCTTTTAAGCCAAATTAATTCACACGCAGCTGATGCCATAGCACGGTACTCGGCTTCAGCACTAGATCGTGCAACAACGTGTTGTTTTTTGCTACGCCAAGAGATCAAATTTCCTCCAACAAAAACGCAGAACCCAGTCGTTGATTTGCGATCAAGAGCATTGCCAGCCCAATCGGAATCACTATAACCAGTGATTTGAGTATGACCATTATTAGTCATCACTATACCTCGACCAGTAGAGCCTTTTAGATAGCGCATAATTCTTTTGACGAGATTTAAGTGGAAAACTGTAGGCGCATGCATAAATTGGCTAACAAGGCTTACCGCGTAGGTAATATCGGGTCGAGTTATCGTCAAATATATCAGCCGACCCACAAGATGCTGATAGTAAGTAATAGACCGGAGAGGTTCACTGGTGGTGTCAAGCTTCAATTTACTGTCCAATGGGGTAGGCACAGGTTTAGCATCCATCATTTCCGCATCTTTAAGCAAGTCGAGAATATACTTGCGTTGGTTGAGAAATAACCCTTTGTGTGAAGAAGCCATCTCGATCCCAAGGAAATATTTTAAGTTACCGAGATCGATAATGGGAAAGTGTTGCTGCAGAGTAGTTTTGAGGTGAGCAATTGATGTGCCATCATTTCCCACAATAATGAGGTCATCAACATATATAAGGACCATGAGTTTGATCTCTGGTAGAAGATGAATAAATAAACTGGAATCCGCATTACTTCGAGTGAATCCAATTTTTTCAAGAACAACACTTAACTCTGCATGCCACGCACGAGGAGATTGCTTTAACCCGTAAATGGATTTGTGAAGACGACAGGCTAGGCTAGAATCTGAACTTTGAGGATGACCAGGAGGCAATATCATGTAAACTTCTTCTTCAAGATTTCCATGTAGGAATGCATTTTTGACGTCCATTTGACACATCATACATCCGTTATTAACAGCCACCGAGAGCAAAACACGGATTGTGTTCATTTTTGCGACGGGTGCGAATGTTTCTTTGTAGTCCACCCCAAAAGTCAGAGTATATCCCTGAGCTACAAGACGTGCTTTGTATCTTTTAATTGTCCCGTCAGATTTGAATTTGGTTTTGTATACCTAGCGACTTCCCACTGCATGCTTATCCTTGGGAAGCTTAACTATACTCCAGGTTTTATTTTGATCAAGAGCCTGCAACTCTTCATTCATAGCCTGTCTCCATTCTTCCTGTGAATTTGCTTCCTGAAAATTACGGGGTTCATGCACACTGGATATAGAATTAAGAAAGGCAGCATGCGAATTGGACAATTTTTAATATGTAAGATAGTTAGAGATGGGATGCTTTGCTGCATAAGTAATAAAATCCTGTAACCGTGTTGGGGGAACACGATTTCTGTGTGGATTTCATCGTGGCTGTGATGCTTCCACCTCAGTATTCATATCAGGATAAGTGGCAAATGTTTCCACCTTAGAATTCATATCAATGCTAGGGACTGGCCTCTCATTGGAAGATACATCATAGGTGCCTTGATCTTCCTCTGTGGTGTGTGAAATTTCAGAATCCACATTAGCTTCAGAAGGGCTAGCAGCAGGAGAAGAGAGGATGTCAGTTGCAACAACAGTAGGCAATGTGCTTGGAGGAGGAATCATGTCGAGAGGAGCTGGACTTGGCAGGGGAAATAATTCTGTCAATTCTTGATGCTGATCAGGAGAGAAATATGGGCAGCTTTCTTCAAATCTAACATCTCTCGATATAAATAATCTTCTAGATGGAGGATGATAGCATTTATATCCCTTCTTTGCTGAAGAGTATCCCAGGAAGAGACATTTAGCAGCCCTTGGATCAAGTTTGTCTCTATGTTGTGATTGAAGATGCACAAAACATATGCACCCGAACACTCGTAGGTGAGACAAATCTGGTTTGTTCTTCTGCAAAACTTCAAGAGGTGACAGAAAAGATAAAATTCGGCTAGGTAGACGATTAATTAAAGAAGCAGCAGATAAAACCCCATGAGACCAAAACTTTTTAGGAACATGCATTTGTATCATTAAAGCTCTCGTTTTTTCCAAGAGGTCTCTATTTTTCCGTTCAGCTATCCCATTTTGTTGGGGTGTACAAACACAGCTTAACTGATGTAAAATGCCATGAGTAGCTAGATAGTGTGTCATGTTTTTGGACAAGTATTCGGTGTCATTGTCAGATCTAAGAGTCTTAATTTTTGCAGAAAATTGAGTCATGATCATGGCATGAAAATTCTGAAAACATCCATAACTTCACTCTTATGTTTTAACAAATAAATCCATGTAACACGGGAGAAGTCATCTACAAATGAAATAAAAAACTTGTAGCCATCAATTGACTCAAGAACTGGTCCCCAGATATCTGAGTGGACAATGTCAAAAGACCTATTAGCTCTAGATGATGAAGACGGGAAAGGAAGTCTGGTGGATTTTGACAGATGACATGTATCACATGCAACATTTTTAATCTCCAAGTGGGGCATTAGCTTTGTGAGTACATTGTCTGAGGGATGAGCTAGGCGTTGATGCCATAGATAGTGCTCCTGTCGAATAGAAGAAAAAACAGAGGAAATAGGGGCTGGATGGTGTTTGTTATGCTGAGGAAGACTTGACAGGTAGTATAATCCTTGAAGAAAAAAACCTTCACCAATCGTCTTCTTGGTGGCGAGGTCCTGAAAAATAACTCGATGAGCATCAATGATAACTCGGCATTTTAGTGTTCGAGTAATTCTACCAATAGAGAGTAACTGAAAAGGAAAGGAGGGAACATATAAAACTGAAGATGCAATTTTAAGAGACAAGATATTAGCCTTTCCTTGTCCTTTGGCAGAGGCTTGATTTCCATTTGCAACAGACATGTGTGTTGGGGAAGAGACTTCTTCGAAATCATATATATTACTCAATTTATTAGTGATATGATCAGTGGCACCTGAGTCTATGATCCAAAAGTTATGCACACTACTAGCAACTAAGGTAATTTTAAATGCAGTTAAAATACCTTCTGAATTTTCCTTAGCAGAATTGGTGAGAAATTTGGCAAATTTTCCAATCAGTTCTTCGGTACTGGAGGCTGAAGTTGATGTTCAGCAGCCCGTGTCACCTTTTTCTTTAAGGTAAGAAGAAAACTCACTGAGAAGAGCTGTTGGATTGACTGAAAAATTTGCAGCAGCAGCAGTCATATTAGCCTTGGGCTCATAGTCTCCAAAGAAATTTGCAGCAGCAGTCATATGAGCCTTGGGGTCATAAAATTTCTTCCCTTTATCAAAGTTTGGCTTTAGCTCTAGATGGAGAATCCAGAATCTTCCAACAGAGTGACCAACGTTATGACAGTGGTGGCATTTCAACTCAGGTTTTTTGCCCTTGTAAGATCTGTCATATCTATTTGTTGCATAGGCACGAGATTCTGCTACTGGAATTTTTAGATTAGAGCACATAACCTTTCTGCGAGCTTCTTCTCGTTGGATAGTTGCGCACACAATGGTGAGTGATGGTAGGTCTGGATTCATAAGGATTCTGCTGCAAAGATCTTCATAGTCTGCACCAAGACTTGCTAACAGTTGAAAAATCTTGTCCTCTTCATCTCGTTTTTTTAATTCCTTTGCATCAGTAGTGAGGGGACGATAAAGAGCTAATTCGTTCCACATACCTTTCATAATCCCAAGCAATTGCACATAAGGTCTCCCATCTTGCTGTAAATTAGCAAAGTCCCTTTTGATCTGGAAAATGCGAGAAGCATTATTTTGATTCCCATACATCTCTTTTACTGATTCCCATAATTCTAAGGAAGATTCAGAATAGCTAAAGATCTCTGTAACTTGGTTTTCCATGGAATTGAGCAGCCATGACATGACAAGTTGATCTTTGCATTGCCAAGCTTCATAGTCTTTTGAAGAAGACTCAACTGGTTTAATATGGCCATTAATGTAGCCAAACTTAGATCTTCCACCACGAGCAATTGTAACAGCCCTTGACCAAGGAAGATAATTATACTCATTCAGCAGAACTGATCCTAGTCGTTGGTTGGGATTTGGCTCCCCTTCCATGATACTAGGTAGTTTGTGAGTGCTGTCAGCACCATCACTTTTGAGTGAGTCTTCCATAGAAAGCCCCTTTAATTTTTGTGTGTTTTTTGAACAATCAATTGAGCATCAGCTCTGATACCATGAAGAAAAGGGAGGCAAGAATAAAATCTTGTGTATTGTGTATATTCTTTACAGAGAGTAGTTTAAATATAAAAACAGAATAGGAAAATATTAATTACAGAGTTGTATTTCTATTTTGATTAGACTTCTAGTTTCCTAATCCAGCAAGGCTTCTGCGAGAGCTTTCCTTGTAACACTAGGACTTCTTGCTTTCGTTCCCTTGCACTGTCACTGGTTCAATTGGTTTAATAACAACTAAGAGTATAAATACATAAATACAAACAAAAATTAAAAACTATACTAGAATAACCAAAAAAATCAACGTATCAAAATTAAACCATAAAATAAAAGAATAAAAACCAAAACACAAAACAAGAAATTATGTATGTTAAAATGAGACAATTTTTTTTTATCCCAAGGACAGAGCACGGATTTATGGCTGGTCTTAAATTAAAGAAAAAAAGAAGCAACAAAGTATGATTTGAAACCAAAACCAGCGCATAATTAATTAATAGCAAGAATATATGTTAATTTCAATAGCTTTTCCATCCCTTTTTTTTTTTTTTATTAAAAGCCTTGTTGGATCTTGGATGACAGCCCTCTCTTAATATATTATATAATAACAAAATAAATTAAAATTGATGAGATTTGAATCTATTTATTTTTAAAAGTTACTCCATACATAAATACTAATTTATATGTTTCTGTAGTCTTTTCAGCACGATGTAAAAAAGGTTTTATTTTATGAAGTCGTTCAAGATTATTTGATGACTTTTCCTATAGTCAAATAAACCGTAACACTGGCCAGAGTCTTAATCCGTGTTATTTTTTGAAGTATCTTCCTTAGAACATTCGCTTGTATTTGTCAAGCCGAAATTAGTGAGGGCTGATAATTAAACTAGCTGGGTACTGAGCTGTCCCTGTATGACTATTCACAGTTTAAAAATATTAACTTCGATCATAACTTCTTTGAAGGATTCAGCGGATTTCCATTAGAAAGCTTATAGGAGGTCAAGGTTTTTTGGTTTCATCACCTCTCAGTTCGAGCACACGGTTGTTTGTAGTCTTCAACCTTTTCATATATGATTCTTCCTTCAAATTCAACACAAGAATAACCCTACCGATCAACGACCACCATCGCTCTATATAAGGTAAAGCCATCAGCCTACCCTTCTAAAAGAACAAAACAAGCTATAAGAAACAAAGCAAAAGAAAAAAAGAATCTGCTGAGAGAACGAACGATCCCACAAGCTATAAAAACTCTTTTTGTTTTTTTCTGTAGTAACCATGCATCGCACATCTCAATTTCTCCGCCGCTACCACCGGACCAGGGTAGCAAATCGTGCTACCACACCCTGTGATGTTTTCATAAACCACAGAGGGATCGACACAAAGAGAACAGTTGCTACTTTGCTTTATGATCACTTTTACAGGTTAAACCTCCATCCTTTCCTGGACAGCAAGAATATGAAGCCAGGAGATAAGCTGTTTGATAATATCAATGGCGCAATAAGGAAATGTAAGGTTGGTGTAGCTGTTTTTTCTCCTCGGTACTGTGAGTCGTACTTCTGCCTCCATGAATTAGCTCTGATGATGGAGTCGAGGAAGAAGGTAATTCCTATCTTCTGTGACGTCAAGCCCTCGCAACTTCGAGCAGTGGACGATGGAAAATGTGCAATGGAGGATATACGGAGGTTTAACTGGGCTCTCGAAGAGGCTAAGTACACTGTGGGACTCACTTTCGACTCCTTGAAAGGGTAAGGAACACCATAACTTTCTTTCCTCTTGTCTGGAATATGGAGACTGGATTTTCATTTTCAAACTGAACAATTTACTGTGAATCTTTACTGCCATATTTTTGTGATTTCCAGGAACTGGTCGGACGTTGTAACGAGCGCATCGGATAATGTCATCAAAACCCTGATTGAGATGGAGGGCGAAAAGCAGATGCAGCGCCATAAAAGCACTCCAATGTTGCATGTCTAGTACATGTCTCTTTCATTGTAGATGAAGATTTCCAAGGAGACAGAGAGATCGTCCATTATGAAGTTGTTTCTGCCTATTTGTATTTCAATTTGTGTTACTAAGTTGTAAAATATATATTGCATTTATATGTAAGAATTAACGTGGAAGTGTGAAATGTAATAAGATTAAATGCATTGTTTGCTAGCTAGCCTTCATTCATTCACTGTCAGCACCCTCTTTTGCAAGTTCCCTCCGTTACTAAACTGTTCTTCAGAAAATTTCACATAAAATCTTCTTAGCTCGTGAGCCACATTGATAGACCAGGTTTGATTCCAGCTTCTGACCTTATTATCTTCAAATGAGACATTTCCCCAACTTCTCTTATGGGTTCGAGTTCATGTGTCTGACTCTCTTCTCGAGGGAAAAGGAAAGTTCTGATTTGAATCAATCCATTACGTTTGTTGAGGTGTAACTTAGTAAAGAAATGATAGCTGTAGATCAAGAAAAGAAAAGAAATAATGTAAGTTTTATTTTCATTTAATTTTTTTATCTCACGTGTTATGGCTGTAACATTTACGTATATATTTGAGCACAATTTACGTGGGCAAAGTATTGCAATCTGAGAGGAGGCCAACGGTACGTATTTTGTAAGCTTGACCTTTCACTGTAGAATAAATGGCTACGGCCTGAACTGATGAAATGGTCAAAGGAAATCACCATCACCACAAAGTCCTGTGAAGGTCAGAACTTGTCAAAGGCATCAATAATTCAAATGCTCGTACCATTTACTTTCTTTCTAGATTCATTTGGTGGGTGTTTTAAAAGTGTTTTTTAAAAAATATTTTTTAAAATTAATTTTATTAGTGTTTTTATATCATTTTAATAAATTAATATTAAAATAAAATAAAATTATTTTAATATATTTTAAAAAAATAATCTATCATAATTTTATTTTAGGTTTTGACCACAAGTATTCAAAAGGTTTAAAAGGTTTAAGCTTCGAGGAAGAAAGAAAAGGGGGATGTGTGATCCTACCTTTGAGTAGACTGAGAAGATCGTCTCTCTGCTTCTGAATATTGTGCTTATGCCATATTTTACATTAAGTTAACTGTCCTGCACACTGCTTCCTGATGCAGTCCATCTGCCACACTGCTTTTTATAGATAGATTACGGTTGTTTTTGAAAGTGTTTTTTGTTTATATTTATATAAAAATAATATATATTTTTTAAAAAAATTATTTTTGACATCAGCATATTAAAATAATTTAAAAATACCAAAAAAATGAAAAATAAAATTGAATTTTGGCCAAACACCGGTTTGACCGCAGTAACATTAATTATTTTTTTCAAATTTCGCATATTTTCCTTTAATTACTTATTTTATGCCTTGATTTGTGTTTTTTTTGGCCTTTGGTTGTAAATCTTTCTCTATTTTCATACATCTTCTTCATCTTTTGGTTGTATATTACATATATCTATAACAAAACGGATTTCACTGTTCATGTACTGTGCACACACACTCATTGTCACTGTGGACATGAAATTTGTCTCCCTTCTTCGCAGGTGCACGTCCATCTTTTTTTTTTCTTTTCTGTTTGTAAACAGTGTTTTATCGCTTTTGCCCCTGATAATAAGACAAAAAACGGTTTCGGCTGAGGGGCACGGCTGTCATTGCACGCGGCCGGTTCGGTCCGCCGCAGGTTTTTTTTTAATATTTTTTAAAATTGCTAAATACGGTTATAGCCCCTAATAAGACAAAAACATTGACTTGAGTACAGGGGCATTACAGTAATTGACCCTAAATTTTTTTGTTTTTTATTCCGTGGCTGTCAGGGCGTGAGGAGCACGCGCCCGTCGGTTTTCCGCCTCATGCCCTGTTTAGGTGGCGCATGCGGCGTCATACGGTGGCCGGAAATGTCTTCCGGTGTAGTTTTTGAAGCACCTCCGCGTGGCCTTCCTCCCGCGGTGGCGCGTGTAACCTAAAAATGTCTGTGGACGCGGCGGATGCCGGTTAAAGCCGCTGGCCACGTTTCTCTCTCTCCTGCACGTAAAAGTGCAGGAAAGTCCCCCATTGTTTGTTACTTTTCACTTCGGTCCTTCTACTTTTAATTTTGTTTTTGGTCCTGATTTCTATTATATAAGTTTTGATTTAGTTCGATTGGGTCCTCCGATTTTAATTGATTGAATGTGCAAGTTTCACTTCGGTCCTCCCACTTTTAATTTCCGGATTGGCTGTAAAAGCTCAATAAATTCGGTACACAAGTTTGAATTTTTTTCAACTTTGTCCTTTAATTTAAATTGATAATAAATGTGATTTTCATTTCAGCCCTTAGAATTTTAATTTTTGAATTTCATCCCTTTATATTTGATTTTCATTTCAGCCCTTATACTTTTATTTTTTTATATTTCTAGAATAATCTCTACTTTTGTCCATGTATATATAAGTGTACTTAACACAATAATAATAATAATAATAATAATAATAATAATAATAATAATAATTTAATGGTTTTTCTTGCTTACTCTTTTGTTAATGTTTTTTTTTTCTCCAAATGATTTAATAATTTTTATTGTTTTGACAGTAATGACAATGATTTTTTTTTCTTTTGTTAAAGTTTCTGGGATATTTTTAGTCTTTCATTAATTATATGTTCTAATATTTATTAAATATTATCGCATAAGAATATATATAGGGAGAAGAAAACATGACCTAAGATTTTTTGAATAAAAAAAATTAATATCAGTATTCATAAATACATTTAATATAATAATATAATGAATAAATCGGATAACATAAAAAAAAATTGTCTTCGAATTTTAATTTTGTACTTAACACAATAATAATAATAATAATAATAATAATAATTTAATTGTTTTTCTTGCTTACTCTTTTGTTAATACTTTTATAAAAAATTACTTGCGTTATCTGCAATTACAAAATATACAAACCACTTTCCAGTTCGATTCTACAGATTTTATCAATTATAATTTTTCTAATTAAATATTAAATTAACAAATATCATACATATAAAAGTAATCAATTTTCTACATAGATAAAAAAGCCCCGGCGCATCACGCGGGCATACCGCTCGTCTCGCTCTATTATATTTCAAGTATCTTTTAAAAATATTTGTGGTTTTTTATCCAGCATAATTAATTTGTGCTATGCCAGCATACTTGATAGGCTTTCCTCATCTTCCTTCGTTCAATTATTTAGATTGCTACATAAGTTTTTGATGCCATTACCTTGCTCCTTTTTTAATTATTCAAATAAAAAATCAAATCGTCTTTTTTTGGGAAAGTCCGTTATGCTTCCATTTGACAACAGATGATAAAAATATTGCATTCCTACAAAGTGAATATAATTTATTACTTTGACCTTAAACTTGTTTTTTTGCTGAGTTGATGGTATATAAAATGTTATTATAATTATATTTAAAACATTGATTTGTTATTGATTAACAAAAAAAAAAGAGTAATCGTTGCATTTACAGCTTAAATTTAACATGTTATTAATTTTTTTTTTATAATTAATGAAGCTCACTCCTGAAGTTATTTATTGTTTAATTACAAGATTCAAGAAAATACCAAAAATAATTAGCGTAGGTACATAAATCAAGAGCTTCTTTCACGTTATAAAATCAAAACACAATAATAAAAATATATATGTTGAGTTTGAGTTTGATTCCAAATCAAAACAATGTAAAAGATCGAATTAAAGACGCGGTGTTTATTTAGAAAAAAAATAAATTCAACACAACTAACCTATCTTACTTCATCCAAAATCAATGCCATGATAAAATGGTCACCAAGCAGACAAAAAATTTGTTATAAATTTAAAAAAGAGTAATTTTTGTTTGAGTAACTCCATTTTATTTTCTGACCTCCATTTTGTTCCTTTTTTGGAGGCACTAATTTTCTATTTTATTTTATATGAGTGTTTTTTTTTGCAATGTTTTGTTCCTCTAGCTTTCATCTATACAAACATGACTAGTCGACGACAACACTTACAATCATCACATGCAATTAATAATGAAAAAGATTCTCCTTGTAATACATCAGAATTAAAAAATGGAACTCATGTCTACTTAGTTGGTACATAAACACAACCTTCCAGACTGAACACAAATCCTAATCCTTACCTTGCTAATGATCAACACTTTTCATTATATCAAGACAAGACTTTATGCTCTCAACCATCAATGTGCTTCCAAAATTGGCACAATCGTCACTCTTTGGTTTTATACGGACAATCATTCCTGCTCATCACAATCATAATCTCTATTGTTCGTATAAGATCGTGGTGCAACTGACTCAACCTGTGTCAATCATGATCTTATAGTTTTTTTGTAAATGGACAATTGACAATTGGGAAAGCTTTGTATCAAATAAAGAGAAAACATTTTCCCTCAATTTATACGATGCATGTAAAGTGAACTTTCTATTATTAGTGATTTATATATATATATATATAACAGAAGGTTCACTATACATGCATAAAAGAGAGTTTCCCTTATATCATGCCATCAGAGCTAAATTTACTCTGTTTTTAACGCAAGTTGCATTTGATACAAATATAAATAACAATAAAAATTAAAAATCAAAACTAACAGTATAAATACATAAATACAAATAAAAATTAAAAACTATACTAGAATAACCGAAAAAATCAAGGTATCAAAATTAAACCATAAAATAAAAGAATAAAAATCAAAATACAGAACAAGAAATTATATATATTAAAATGAGACTAATTTTTTTTATCCCAAGGACAGAGCACGGATTTATGGCTGGTCTTAAATTAAAGAAAAAAAGAAGCAACAAAGCATGATTTGAATCCAAAACCAAATCAGCGCATAATTAATTAATAGAAACAATATATCTTAATTTCAATGGCTTTTCCATCTCGCTTTTTATTTATTTATTAAAAGCCTTGTTGGATCTTGGATGACAGCCCTCTCTTAATATATTATATAATAACAAAATAAATTAAAATTGTTGAGATTTGAATCTACTTTATTTTTAAAAGTTACTCCATACATAAATACTAATTTATTTGAGTTTGTAGTCTTTTCAGCACGATGTAAAAAAGGTTTTATTTTATGAAGTCGTTCAAGATTATTTGATGAATTTTCCTATAGTCAAATAAACCGTACCTCTGGCCAGAGTCTTAATCCGTGTTATTTTTTGCAGTTTCTTTCTAAGAATATTCGCTTGTATTTGTCAAGCCGAAATTAGTTAGGGCGGATAATTAAACTAGCTGGGTACTGTGCTGTCCCTCTATGACTTCACAGTTTAAAAATATTAATTTAGATCATAACTTCTTTGAAGGGTTCAACTAATTTCAAGTAGAAAACTTATAGGAGGTCAAGGTTTTTTTTTTGTCTATTAACGGTAACTTTCCATACATAGTTGCCAACGGCAACATTCCATTTTAATTGTACAGAATTACATTCTGGAAATAGTTTAGGGATTCCATATTGATTGTATAATGATTTTCAGCATTGATCTTCGGATCCTGTACATCCCTTTGCTTTATATATACGATGTAATATGTAAAGAAATACACAAGGAAATCAACTTCCATTTTCCACACACTGCGTCTTCCTCTGTTCCTCTTTTATCCATCTGGTCTTGCCGTGTCCATCTTCAATCAATCTCTAAGTTCTAACATGGTATCAGAGCAGGTTTACTGCATATCATTTTGATTTTTTTTCTCTCCTTTTTCAACCATGGCAGACAACCCAATCTCAGCAGAAATCTCTGCAACACCACCATCAACTCAGAATATATCTTCACCATATTTCCTTCATTTTGCAGATCACCCATGTGCTATCTTAGTCTCTACTCTTCTTAATGGGGACAATTACCCTACTTGGAAGAGAGCCATGAAAATGGCATTGAATGCAAAGAACAAATTAAGCTTCATCGATGGCACCCTCTCCAAGCCAACAACCTCAGCAAGTGAAACCCAACTGTGGGAACGTTGCAGTGACATGGTTTTATCGTGGATCCTCAATTCCATTGATAAAACCATTGTCAACAGCTTGATTTATCACGATTGCCCCCGTGATGTATGGCTTGATCTTGAGGATCGCTTCTCCCAAAGCAACAACCCAAGGATCTACAAACTGAAACGTGATATTGCCACCTTGACCCAAGGTTCCATGAACATCTCTGCATATTTCACGACCATAAAAGGCTTCTGGGATGAACTCTCCATGCTCACTCTCACACCCCAGTGCACATGTGGTGTCTTGAAAGAACTAACCCATATGCACGACACCGAAAGGGTGTTCCAATTTCTAATGGGTTTGCATGATTCATATGCTTCGATTCGAAGCCAAATCCTAGCCATGGATCCATTGCCAAATGTTAACAAAGTGTATTCTATTCTGCATCAAGAGGAGAAGCAACGATTGCTTCATATCCCAAATTGCTTCTATTGAACATACTCGCCATGGCAGACACCTCACAATTTCTCCCACCGTTTTGTGACAAAGAAAGGACGAGGGCGTGGTCGCCCAAAGTGCGACTATTGTGACCGTGATGGTCACCTGGAGAGCCAATTGCTACAAATTAAATGGTTTTTCCTGGAAATAAAACCCAATCTCATGGAACAATTAGTAAGTTTTCTAATCCTTCCAAGGCTGCCAATAATGCCACAGGTCCTTTCAAATTCTGAAATTCCTATTCCGGGGCTCACAAGTGACCCGATACAATCGGCTTTTGGATTTTTTGTCAACACCGAACACTAGTTCGGCCAATTTTTCGTCGGTAATCTCATCTCTTGTAATTTCCGCCTTGTTTTCTAACCATGAATGGATTATTGATTCGAGAGCCTCGATCACATGACTTCAAATTTATCATCCCTTGATAATACTCAAACTCTTACTCAATCATGTCTCGTTACACTCCGAATGGTGACATTATCTCCATCACTCATACCGGCACATTACGCATTTCCCCGGATATTATTCTTTCCAATGTTTTATATGTGCCTTCATTTAAATTTAATTTATTATCCATTAGCAAAATCACTAAAGCTCTTAATTGTGTCGCCATATTTTTTTCTGACTTTTGTGTGTTTCAGGACCTATCAACGAGGAAGCTGATTGGAACGGGTGAAGTACGGGATGGACTTTACTACTATAAATCCTTTTCCCCTTCCGCTTTTCACTCTCAATGCACTCCTAGTTCTACCCTTTGGCATCCACGTCTTGGCCACCCTTCTATTTCAAATATTCCAAAAAATTTAAACATTAATAAATCGCATTTCTCTTGTGATGTTTGTGCTTGAGCAAAACACACTCGATTACCTTTTTTTTTAAATATCAATAAAAGCACATTTTGTTTTAATCGAATTTATTGTGATATATGGGGTGGTTATCCTACAGCTTCACTTTCAGGTGCTCATTATTTTTTAACTATCGTGGATGATTACTCACGCACTACATGGGTTTACCTAATGCATATGAAATCTGACACTTTTCATTGTCTTACAATTTTTTTTTCAATGGTTAAAAATCAATTTAATTGTACCATTAAGCATATACGCACCGATAATGGTCAAGAATTTCTATCTAATAAAATTCAAAATTTCTTTCATGAAAACGGCATTTTTCACGAGCGCACATGTGTCGATACACCTCAGCAAAATGGTGTTGCTGAACGTAAGCATCGCCACCTTCTTAATGTGGCACGATGTTTACGATTTCAAGCCAACCTTCCCATTTCTTTTTGGGGTGAATGCATTCTCACTGCTACTTATTTAATTAATCGCACTCCTTCCCCCAGCCTTAATCACAAGTCTCCTTATGAGCTTCTTTTTAACAAACCACCTTCATATACGCATTTAAGAGTTTTTGGATGTTTGTGCTATGCCCAAACCACTCGTCAACATCGTGATAAGTTTTCTCCTCGTGCTATACGATGTATTTTTTTAGGATATCCCACACATCATAAGGCTTACCGTGTTTATGATCTTGAAAATAAAAAAATTCTTATCTCCCGCGATGTTACGTTTGAAGAAAATGTTTTTCCTTATCACCTCAAACCTGTCAACCCTACACCACCTATTGTTCTTCCCCTTCCCATCCATGAAAATCCCTCCCACAACTTATCCACACAACCCGACTCGTCCCCTTCTCTGCAACCCTCCCAAGAACCTTCTCCCACATTATCCATCTCACCAATCCCTTTAAGACCAAAACGAGCAGTCACTCGCCCCACCTACTTGAATGATTACCTTTGCTCTTCTTTTACACCGTCCTCCACGGCTTCACACGTTTCAAGATCTTCCACAGGTACAGCTCACTGTCTCTCTTCTTTTTTATCTTATCATCGCTTCAATAATAAACATCTTGCTTTTCTTTCCGCTATATCTCAACATATTGATCCTACATCATATTCCCAAGCTGTACGTCATTCTCATTGGTGTGATGCCATGACAGCTGAAATCCAAGCTCTAGAAGCAAACAACACTTGGACTCTTCAACCCATTCCGTCTGGAAAAACACCAATTGGTTGTAAGTGGGTGTTTAAAACAAAATTTCGAGCTGATGGCTCCATAGAACGGCACAAAGCCCGCTTAGTGGCCAAGGGATACACCCAAATAGAAGGTTTGGATTATCATGATACTTTTGCTCCTGTTGCTAAACTTGTTACCGTGAGATGTGTTCTTGCAGTGGCTGCCGCTCAACGTTGGCATCTTTTTCAGCTAGATGTCAACAATGCTTTTCTCCATGGTGACCTTGATGAAGATGTTTATATGCTTCCCCCACCAGGTTATTGCGCACAGGGGGAGACTCGTGCCTGTCACCTTCACAAATCAATCTACGGCCTCAAACAGGCCTCTCGAAATTGGTTCTCTAAATTATCATCTGTTTTACTCACTGCAGGCTTCACTCAATCACAAGCCGATCACTCTCTCTTCACACGCCTTCGAGGGCAATCTTTTACTCTCATACTAATTTATGTTGATGATATTCTCTTGGCAGGCAACGACCTTGCTGATATCAATAATTTCAAAGTCATGCTTGCTCAACAATTTAAACTCAAGGACCTTGGCACATTAAAGTACTTCCTTGGCTTAGAAGTTGCTCACTCTCCCGCTGGCATATTTCTCAATCAACGTAAATATGCCCTCGACATCCTCACTGATAGTGGTCATACTGGTGCCCGTCCTGCTTCCTTTCCCATGGAACAACATCTCAAGCTCAATAATACTGATGGTGACCTTCTCTCTGATCCCAGCTCCTTTCGGTGATTAGTTGGCCGTTTGTTATACCTCACCATCACTCGTCCCGACATTGTGTTTTCTGTAAACCTTTTGAGCCAATTTATGCATAAGCCAAGACAACCACATTATAATGTTGCCGTTCGTATTCTCCGCTACATCAAATCATCCCCAGGTCAAGGCTTATTCTTCCCTACGGCCAACACACTTCAAGTCTCTGCCTATTCAGATTCCGATTGGGCTAGTTGCCCACTCACTCGTCGCTCCACCACTGGTTTTTTCATTCAGCTAGGCACTAGCCCTATTTCCTGGCGTACTAAGAAGCAAACAACGGTCTCTCGTTCTTCGGCTGAAGCAGAATATCGAGCTCTTGCTTCCACTACTTGTGACCTTACATGGCTCAAAACACTTTTACATGATCTCGGTGTCCGTCATTCCCAGCCCATGCTTTTACACTGTGACAATCAAGCAGCTCTTCACATTGCTCAGAATCCCGTTTTTCATGAACGCACAAAACACATAGAAATTGATTGTCATGTTGTTCGTGAAAAATTACAGGACGGCCTCATCTCCACCAAGCATGTCCCCAGCCACAGTCAACTTGCTGACCTCTTCACTAAAGCCTTAGGATGTGAAGCATTCAAAACATTATCGCGCAAGTTGGGCATTACCGATCTCCATGCTCCAACTTGAGGGGGAGTATTAACGGTAACTTTCCATACATAGTTGCCAACGGCAACATTCCATTTTAATTGTACAGAATTACATTCTGGAAATAGTTTAGGGATTCCATATTGATTGTATAATGATTTTCAGCATTGATCTTCGGATCCTGTACATCCCTTTGCTTTATATATACGATGTAATATGTAAAGAAATACACAAGGAAATCAACTTCCATTTTCCACACACTGCGTCTTCCTCTGTTCCTCTTTTATCCATCTGGTCTTGCCGTGTCCATCTTCAATCAATCTCTAAGTTCTAACATTGTCTACCTTTGCTGATCTGATTGTCTAGCCCCATTTGATTGTTAGAGAATAATATAAATCATATTCTGAAGCCTCACCTAATAGTTTAAGCTTTTAGGTGAGATATTTTTTTGATATGATATCAGAGCCTTAGTGACCCAGCGGTCATGAGTTCGAATCTCACTACCCTTATTCTATGTGATAAAAATCAAGCATAAAATAATATAGGTCGGTGAAAGTTTTAAGCCTAAAAGGTTTTTATTTGAGGGTATGTTTTAGAGAATAATATAAATCATATTCTAGAGTCTCATCTAATAACATTGATAATCATTGGATTTTTTTTCCATTTAGAAAAAATATTGCATGCTCGCCTAAGTAAATAAATTTTATAGGTGCTACTAAAAAGAACATTGTTTACGGCATAATTAATGCTAATTGATGCCTAGCTACACGGGTTCTTGATGATTGAAAAAAAAAATGGGTGGCCATATAAGACATCTCTTTTACAATAGAAAGTTTTTTAAACTTCATTTGCATGGCTGAAAGTAAGAGAATAAAGTAAAACATAGTTTTTTTTTTTGGGTAAGTCCATTATGCTTCCATTTGACAACAGATAAAAAAATGTTGCATTCTTACAAAGTGAATAAAATTTATTACTTTTACTTTAAAATTGTGTTTTTGCTGCATTGATGGTATATAAAATGTTATTATAATTATATTTAAAATGTTGATATGTTATTGATAAATAAAAACAATAAAATTATTGTTGCATTTACAGCTTCAAATTTAACATATTATTAATTTTTTTAATAATTAATGAAGCTCACTCCTGAAGTAATTTATCATTTAATTACAAGGTTAAAGATGTTAGAGAATAATATAAATCATATTATAGGGTCTCACCTAATAACTTAAGTTTGTAGGTGAGATGATTCATTGATAAAAGAAAACACCAAAAATAATTAGCGTAGATACATAAATCAAGAGCTTCTTTCACGTTATAAAATCGAAACACAATAATAAAAATATATATGTTGAGTTTGATTCTTAATCCTTACCTAGCTAATGATCAACACTTTTTATTATATCAAGGCGAGACTTCACGCTATCAACCATCAATGTGCTTCCAAAATCATCATAATTATCATCTCTATTGTTCATACAAGATCATGGTGCAACTGACTCAAACTATGTCAATCATGATCTTATATCTTTCGTAAATGAACAAATGACAATTGGGCATGCTTCGTATCAAATAAAGAAAAAACATTTCCCCTCAATTTATATAATGCATGTATAATGACTATACATGTATAAAAGAAAATTTCACTTATTTCACGTTACCAGAGCTAAATTTACTTTGTTTTTTTAATGCAAGTTGCATTTGATACAAATATAAATAACAATAAACATTAAAATTCAAAACTAAAAGTATAAATACTTAAATACAAATAAAAGATTAAAAACTATCACAGAAGAACCGAAAAAATCAAGATATCGAAATTAAACCATAAAATAAAAGAATAAAAACCGAAATACAAATTAATAAATTACATTGATTAAATTATTTTTTATTCCAGTGACGGAGCACGATTTTATGACTCGTCTTAAATTATACAAGAAAAAAAATAGCAACAGCATGATTTGAATCCAAAAGCAGCGCAAAATTAATTAATAAAACTATATATCTTATTTTCAGTAGCTTTCCATCTCACTTTTTTTTTTATTAAGAGCCTTGCTGGATCTTGGATGACAGCCCTCTCTTATTATATTATAAAACAACAAAATAAATTAAAATTATTGAGATTTGAATGTATTTTATTTGTGGTCTTTTCAGCACGATGTAAAAAAGGTTTTATTTTATGAAGTCGTTCAAGATTATTTGAGAATTTTCCTATAGTCAAATAATTTAGGTCAAGGTTTTGTGGTTTCATCTGTCAGTTCGACCACACGGTTGTTTGTAATATTCAACCTTTTCATATATAATTCTTCCTTCAAATTCAACACAAGAGGTAAAATACTCAATCAAGATGAACGACATTCACTATTATTAAACCAAGAAGTGCCGGGAATTTTTTATTTTTTATCCAAAAGAATAACCCTACCGATCAACGACCACCATCGCTCTATATAAGGCAAAGCAATCAGCCTACACTACTACAAGAACAAAACAAGCTATAAGAGACAAAGCAAAAGAAAATCTGCTGAGAGTACGATCTGGAACTCTCGTTTTTTTTCCTGTAGTAACCATGCATCGCACATCTCAATTTCTTCGCCAATGCCACCAGAACCGGGTAGCAAATCGTGCTACCAAACCTTGTGATGTTTTCATAAACCACAGAGGGATCGACACAAAGAGAACAGTTGCTACTTTGCTTTATGATCACCTCTACCGGTTAAACCTCCATCCTTTCTTGGACATCAAGAATATGAAGCCAGGAGATAAGCTGTTTGATAATATCAATGGCGCAATAATGAAATGTAAGGTTGGTGTAGCTGTTTTTTCTCCTCGGTACTGTGAGTCGTACTTCTGCCTCCATGAATTAGCTCTGATGATGGAGTCGAGGAAGAAGGTAATTCCTATCTTCTGTGACATCAAGCCCTCGCAACTTCGAGCAGTGGACAATGGAAAATGTGCAATGGAGGATATACGGAGGTTTAACTGGGCTCTCGAAGAGGCTAAGTACACTGTAGGACTCACTTTCGACTCCTTGAAAGGGTAAAGAACACCATAACTTTCTTTCCTCTTGTTTGGAATATGGAGACTGGATTTTCATTTTCAAACTGAACAATTTACTGTGAATCTTACTTTCATGTTTTTGTGATTTCCAGGAACTGGTCGGACGTTGTAACGAGCGCATCGGATAATGTCATCAAAACCTTAATTGAGATGAAGGGCGAAAAGCAGATGCAGCGCCGTAAAACCTCTCCCATATTGCATGTCTAGTACATGTCTCTTTCATTGAAGATGAATATTTCCAAAGAGACAGAGAGATCGTCCATTATGAAGTTGTTTCTGCCTCTTTGTATTTCAATTTGTGTTACTAAGCTGTAAAATATATATTGCATTTATATGATTAAATGTATTTTTTGTTAGCTAGCCTTCATTCATTCACTGTCAGCAGCCCTCTTTTGCAAGTTCCCTCCGTTACTAAACTGTTCTTCAGAAAATTTCACATAAATTTTTTTTAGCACCGTTAGAGAATAATATAAATCATATTATGAGGCCTCACTTACAAGCTTAAGATTTTAGGTGAGATGGTTCCTTAACTTGGTATCAGAACTTGTTGACCTAGCGGTCACGAGTTCGAATCTCACCACCCCCATTCTATTTGATATAAACCAAGCACAAGGTGATATGGGCCTGTACAAATTTCAAGCCCAAAAGGCTTTAACTTGAGGGTGTATATTAGAGAATAATATAAATCATATTATGAGACCTCACTTACAAGCTTAAGCTTTTAAATGAGATGGTTTTTTAACAGACATATTGATAGACCATGTTTGATTCCAGCTTTTGACCTTATTATCTTCAAATGAGACATTTCCCCACCTTCTCCTTCGGGTTCGAGTTCGAGTTCATGTCTCTGACTCTCTTCTCAAGGGAAAAAGAAAGTTCTGATTTGAATGAATCCATTACGTTTGTTGAGGTGTAACTGAGTAAAGAAATGATAGCTGTAGATCCCAGAAAAGAAAAGAAATAATATAAGTTTTATTTTCATTTAATTTTATTCCTAGCACAGATAGTACATCGGCCTAATCACACTACAGCAAGCTAATGGAAGCAATATTAACAAAATTAAATAATTATTTAAATTATGAGAAAGTGTAATTACGTTGTGGGCATCCATAAATGGAAAAACAAATGGTAACATGGCACAGCTGTTGGTCATTTCTTCTTCTTCTTGTCAATGAGAATATTGAACCACGCTGATGACTGAATTTTTTTTAATTAACATGGTTATTGAGATTAACTTGTATATATATTAATTAATGTTATAAAATTTAAATTAATAATCATATAAATCTCTAATAATAATCATATCAATTTACGTGGGAAAAGTATTGCAATCTGAGAGGAGGCCAACGGTACGTATTTTGTAAGCTTGACCTTTCACTGTAGAATAAATGGCTACGGCCTGAACTGATGAAATGGTCAAAGGAAATCACCATCACCACAAAGTCCTGTGAAGGTCAGAACTTGTCAAAGGCATCAATAATTCAAATGCTCGAACCATTTACTTTCTTTCTAGATTCATTTGGTGTGGGTGTTTTAAAAGTGTTTTTAAAAAAAGTATTTTTAAAATTAATTTTATTAGTGTTTTCATATCATTTTAATAAAATAATATTAAAAATAATCTTAGAAAAATAAAATAAAATAATTTTAATTTATTTTTTAGAAATAATCTATCATAATTGTTTAAGAGAACGGTTGTAGTTGCTTTTAAAAATATTTTTTATTTAGAAATACATCAAAATGATATTTGTTTTTATTTTTTAAAAATCATTTTTGATATTAGCATAACAAAATGATCTAAAAACACCAAAAAAATGAAAAAAAATTGAATTTTGGCTAAACGCCGGTTTGACCGTAGTAACATTGATTTATTTTTTCAAATTTCGCATATTTTCCTTTAATTACTTATTTTATGCCTTGGTTTGTGTTTTTTTTTGGCCTTTGGTTGTAAATCTTTCTCTATTTTCATACATCTTCTTCCTCTTTTGGTTGTATATCCTGCTCTATTATATTTCAAGGATCTTTTAAAAATATTTGTGGTTTTTTATCCAGCATAATTAATTTGTGCTATGCCAGCATATTTGATAGGCTTTTCTCATCTTCCATCGTTCAATTATTTAGATTGCTACATAAGTTTTTGTTGCCATTACCTTGCTCCTTTTTTAATTATTCAAATGAAAAATCAAATCGTCTTAATTTTTTGGTCTACCTTTGTTGATCTGATTGGGTTTAATTTGCTGCACTTTAAAAAGATATTTTTTTTTTTAATTTTGATGGGGGGAAAAAATGTTGAACACCCACTTTAAAAAGAAAAAAAAAAAGCATTTCTAGGCCCCACTTGGCCATATAAGACATCTCTTTTACAATAGATTTTTTTTAAAACTTCATTTGCATGGCTGAAAATAAGAGAATAAAGAAAAACATATTTTTTTTGGGTAAGTCCGTTATGCTTCCAATTGACAACAGATGAAAAAAATATTGCATTCCTACAAAGTGAATATAATTTATTACTTTGACCTTAAAATTGTTTTCTTGCTGGGTTGATGGTATATAAAATCTTATTATAATTATATTTACAACATTGATTTTTTATTGATTAACAAAAAAAATGGGGTTATCGTTGCATTTACAGCTTCAAATTTAACATGTTATTAATTTTTTTTGATAATTGATGAAGCTCACTCCTGAAGTAATTTATTGTTTAATTACAAGGTTAAAGAAAATACCAAAAATAATTAGCGTAGATACATAAATCAAGAGCTTCTTTCACGTTATAAAATCAAAACACAATAATAAAAATATGTATGTTGAGTTTGATTCCAAATCAAAACAATGTAAAAGATCGAATTAAAGATGCAGTGTTTATTTCGAAAAAAAATAAATTCAACACAACTAACCTATCTTACTTCATCCAAAATCAATGCCATGATAAAATGGTCACTAAGCAGACAAAAAAATTGTTATAAATTTAGAAAAGATTATTTTTTTGACCTCCATTTTGTTCCTTTTTTGGAGGCACTAATTTTCTATTTTATTTTATATGAATGTTTTTTTTTGCAATGTTTTGTTCCTCCAGCTTTCATCTATACAAACATGATTAGCCGACGACAACGCTTACAATCATCACATGCAATTAATAATGAAAAAGATTCTCCTTGTAATACATCAGAATTAAAAAATGGAACTCATGTCTACATAAACACAACTTTCCAGACTGAACACAAATCTTACTCCTTAACTTGCTAATGATCAACGCTTTCCATTATATCAAGGTGAGACTTTATGCTCTAAACCATCAATGTGCTTCCAAAAATTGGAACAATCATCACTCTTTGGTTTTATACGGACAATCAATCCTGCTCATCACAATCATCATCTTTATTGTTCTTATAAGATCGTGGTGCAACTGACTCAACCTGTGTCAATCATAATCTTATATTTTTTGTAAATGGACAACTGACAATTGGGAAAGCTTTGTATCAAATAAAGAGAAAACATTTTCCCTCAATTTATACCATGCATGTAAAGTGAACTTTCTATTATTAGTGATTTATATATATATATATATATATATATATATATATATATAACAGAAGGTTCACTATACATGCATAAAAGAGAGTTTCCCTTATATCATGCCATCAGAGCTAAATTTACTCTGTTTTTAACGCAAGTTGCATTTGATACAAATATAAATAACAATAAAAATTAAAAATTAAAACTAAGAGTATAAATACATAAATACAAACAAAAATTAAAAACTATACTAGAATAACCGAAAAAATCAAGGTATCAAAATTAAACCATAAAATAAAAGAATAAAAATCAAAAATACAAAACAAGAAATTATATATATTAAAATGAGACTATTTTTTTTTTATCCCAAGGATAGAGCACGGATTTATGGGTGGTCTTAAATTAAAGAAAAAAACAAGCAACAAAGCATGATTTGAATCCAAAACCAGCGCATAATTAATTAATAGCAACAATTAGGGGTGAGTAAAAAAACCAAAAAACCGATTAAACCGAGAAAACCGAGAAAAAAAAACCAAAAAAACCGAAAAAACCCCCCAATTAATACGAGTATAAAATTCTGGAAAAAATCCGTTCGGTTCGGTATCGGTTTTGTACGGACAAAACCGATTGAACCGAACCGAACTGGTTCGGTTTGGTTGAACTAAGCACTATAAATACAACTTTCTCCCGTACACGACTTATTTCTTCCATTTCCCCTTTTATTGCTCTGAAAGACTGAATCTAAAAAGTGAAAAGTTGAAAACCATAGCAGCTGCTCGCCTCTCCCTCGATTACTTTCTCGGTTTCGCCTCTCCTCTCGCCTGTAGCCTTTTCCTCTCTCCCTCTGGCCTCTCGGTCTCTCCTTCCCTCTCGCCTGTAGCCTCTCCCTCCATCTGGCCTCTCGGCCTCTCCCTCTGGCCTCTCGCATGTAGCCTCTCTCCCTCTCGCCTGTAGCCTCTCCCTCCCTCTCGCGCTCGGCCTCTCTCTCTCACGCTCGGCCTCTATTTTTTATAAAGTTTGAATCTCTGTTTACAAAAGGTAAGTAAATAATTTACTCTGTTTTATTTCAATGTTTTAGTTAATGTTCATGGGTACCTTGCTCTGTGGGTACATCTGAAAGGAGTAAGTGAAAGGGAAATGTCATCCATTCCATATTAAAAGGTAAGGATGTTGTTGTTGCTGTGATTTTAGGTACTGGATATAATGCTACGTATGTGGAAAGTGCATAAGCAATACCAAAATGGCATGGCGATCAACCAAAATACGGCAAGATGGTCAGCAAAGTTTACTGTTCATGGTTTATTTTAATGCTAATTGTAAATTATCGAAGGGCTGAAATATTACAATGTAGGTTATAAACATGGAGTGGGTCAACTTTAGGTCATCTCATCTTCCACTAACCGAGTATGATCATGCAATGGATAGTGAAAGTTTAAATCCCGGTGAGAAGGTAATTTTCAATTTGAAGTTATTTAAGTCTAATTGTTTTTTTGTTGTTTCATGCCTAGCAAAAATCATACTGTTCATATTATGAATAACATACTATTTAGCAGCAAGGATTAATTTCAGAATAGCAATATTTGATGGATATTAAATATATCAGAAACTGGTTGTGATTTGCTGTGTTTTTGTGTTCCATTTTTCCTTTCTTAAGGTTCCTTAATATGTCAATTTCCATTTGGTGTATGTGGTACTTAATTTATCTCTTTGATACCTGCTCAAGATAGTGAAATTCAACTCTGACATTTCATTTTACAAGCCTGAAAATTGACAACATTTCCATCTGACAAAAACACAGCAAATCATACTATTTAGCAGCAAGGATGAATTTCTGAATAGCAAGATTTGATTGATGTTAAATATATCAGAAACTGATTGTGATTTGTTGTGTTTTTGTGTTCTATCTTTGCATCGTTATATCCTTTCTGAATAGCAACATTTTCATTCGGTGATTACAGGTGATAATTAATCAACTTATTTTCAATCTAATATTTCTATTATTATTTTTTTTTGTAGAATTTGGTGAAAAGTTAAATCTAGCAACGGATGATAATTTGTTCAAAACCGGGTGTATTCTTGAAGTTTTTTATGTTAATGTTGCTTCTTTATTTTGAAGCCCTTTGAAGGTATTTTCTGTAATTTAAATTTAAATTTGTTTACTTCTGTAGTTTTAATTAGTTCACCTCATGTTAAATTAAACAAAACAAAAGTATTAGAAAGGAAAAAAAAACTTAATAATCATTATATTTAAGTATTTAATACATTAATATTTGTATTAGTGCTAAAAAAATTAAAAATACTTTGGGATCTTACAAGAAAATCAATTTTTCTTTATATTAATTGCAAGCCCATTCGAAGGCCCATCAGAAAAGCCCATCAGAAAGCCCATCAGAAAGTCCAAAAATCAGATTCGATTTTTTTAATTTTTTAATCATAAAAACTGGACCGAACTGAACTGAAAATGGTCGGTTTTTAATAGGTTCGGTTCGGTTTCGTTTTTTTTTTTTAAAATAACAATTTTCGGTTTGATTACTTTTTTTTAATTAAAACTTAACCGAACCGAAAATGCTCACCCCTAGCAACAATATATCTTAATTTCAATAGCTTTCCATCTCACTTTTTTTTTTATTAAGAGCCTTGCTGGATCCTGGATGACAGCCCTCTCTTATTATATTATAAAACAACAAAATAAATTATAATTATTGAGATTTGAATGTATTTTATTTTTAAAAGTTACTCCATACATAAATACTAATTTATTTGAGTTTGTAGTCTTTTCAGCACGATGTAAAAAAGGTTTTATTTTATGAAGTCGTTCAAGATTAATTGATGAATTTCCCTATAGTCAAATAAACCTTACCACTGGCCAGTCTTAATCCGTGTTATTTTTTGCAGTATCTTCCTAGGAACATTCGCTTGTATTTGTCAAGCCGAAATTAGTGAGGGCTGATAATTAAACTAGTTGGGTACTGTGCTATCCCTGTATGACTTCACAGTTTAAAAATATTAATTGTGATCATAACTTCTTTGAAGGGTTCAGCGGATTTCAAGTAGAAAGCTTATAGGAGGTCAAGGCGTTATTTTTTTTTTTGTCTGCCTTTGCTGACCTGATTGTACGATGATTGTTAGAGAATTATATAAATCATATTCTAGGATCTCATCTATTAGTTTAAGTTTTTAGGTGATATGTTTTTTTGATATAGTATCAGAGCCTTATTGACCCAGCGGTCACGAGTTCGAATCCCACCACCCATATTCTATGTGATAAAAATCAAGCACAAAGTAATGGAGATCTGTGAAAGTTTTAAGTCCAAAAGGCTTTCATTTGAGGGGTTGTGTTAGAGAATAATATAAATTATATTCTGGAATCTTATCTAATAAGTTAAGCTTTTAAATGAAATAATTACTTAACATTCATAATCATTGGATTTTTCTTTTGTATAGAAAAAATAATATTGCATGCTCGCCAAGTAAATAAATTTTATAGGTGCTACTAAAAAGAACATTGTTTACGACACAATTAATGCTAATTGATGCCTAGCTACACGGGTTCTTGATGATTGAAAAAAAAAATAGGTGGCCATAGAAGACATCTCTTTTACAATAGAAAGTTTTTTAAACTTCATTTGCATGGCTGAAAGTAAGAGAATAAAGTAAAACATACTTTTTTTTTTTTTGGGTAAGTCCATTATGCTTCCATTTGACAACAGATAAAAAAATGTTGTATTCTTACAAAGTGAATAAAATTTATTACTTTTACTTTAAAATTGTGTTTTTGCTTCATTGATGGTATATAAAATGTTATTATAATTATTTAAAATGTTGATATGTTATTGATAAATAAAAACAATAAAATTATTGTTGCATTTATAGCTTCAAATTTAACATATTATTAATTTTTTTTAATAATTAATGAAGCTCACTCCTGAAGTAATTTATTGTTTAATTACAAGGTTAAAGATGTTAGTGAATAATATAGATCATATTATGGGGTCTCATCTAATAGCTTAAATTTTTAGGTGAGATAATTCCTTGACATGGTATCAGAGCCTTGTTGACCCAACAGTCACAAGTTCGAATCTCACCACCCCCATTCTATTTGATAAAAATCAAGCACAAGATAATGTGAGTTTGTGCAAGTTTCAAACCTAAAGAGCTTTTACTTGAGGGGGTGTGTTAGAGAATAATATAAATCATATTATGGTGTCTCATCAAATAACTTAAGTTTGTAGGTGAGATGGTTCATTGATAAAAGAAAATACCAAAAATAATTAGCGTAGATACATAAATCAAGAGCTTCTTTCACATTATAAAATCAAAACACAATAATAAAAATATATATGTTGAGTTTGATTCATAATCCTTACCTAGCTAATGATCAACACTTTTTATTATATCAAGGCGAGACTTCACGATATCAACCATTAATGTGCTTCCAAAATCATCATAATTATCATCTCTATTGTTCGTACAAGATCATGGTGCAACTGACTCAAACTATGTCAATCATGATCTTATATCTTTTGTAAATGGACAACTGACAATTGGGCATGCTTCGTATCAAATAAATAGAAAATATTTTCCCTCAATTTATATAATGCATGTATAGTGATTATACATGTATAAAAGAGAGTTCCACTTATTTCACGTTACCATAACTAAATTTACTTTGTTTTTTTAATGCAAGTTGCATTTGATACAAATATAAATAACAATAAAAATTAAAAGTCAAAACTAAAAGTATAGATACTTGAATACAAACAAAAGATTAAAAACTATCACAGAAGAACCGAAAAAATCAAGGTATCGAAATTAAACCATAAAATAAAAGAATAAAAACCGAAATACAAATTAATAAATTACATATATTGAAACGAGATTAATTTTTTTTTATTCCAGTGACAGAGCGCGAGTTTATGACTTCGTCTTAAATTAAAGAGAATAAAAAAGCAACAACATAATTTGAATCCAAAACCAGCGCAAAATTAATTAATAGAACTATATATCTTAATTTCAGTAGCTTTCCATCTCACTTTTTTTTTATTAAGAGCCTTGCAGGATCTTGGATGACAGCCCTCTCTTATTATATCATAAAACAAGAAAATAAATTAAAATTATTGAGATTTGAATGTATTTTATTTTTAAAAGTTACTCCATACATAAATACTAATTTATATGTGTTTGTAGTCTTTTCAGCACGATGTAAAAAAGGTTTTATTTTATGAAGTCGTTCAAGACTATTTGATGAATTTTCCTATGGTCAAATAATTTAGGTCAAGGTTTTGTGGTTTCATCACCTGTCAGTTCGACCACACGGTTGTTTGTAATATTCAACCTTTTCATATATAATTCTTCCTTCAAATTCAACACAAGAGGTAATATACTCAATGAAGATGAACGACATATTTTACCACGAAGGCCGGGAATTTCTTATTTTTTATTGGAAAGACTAACCCTACCGATCAACGACCACCATCGCTCTATATAAGGCAAAGCCATCAGCCTACACTTCTACAAAAGAACAAAACAAGCTATAAGAGGCAAAGGAAAAGAAAAAGAAAAAAAAATCTGCTGAGAGTACGATCTGGAACTCTTCTGTAGTAACCATGCATCGCACATCTCAATTTCTCCACCAATGCCACCAGACCCGGGTAGCAAATCGTGCTAACAAACCTTGTGATGTTTTCATAAACCACAGAGGGATCGACACAAAGAGAACAGTTGCTACTTTGCTTTATGATCACCTCTACCGGTTAAACCTGCATCCTTTCTTGGACAGCAAGAATATGAAGCCAGGAGATAAGTTGTTTGATAATATCAATGGCGCGATAAGGAAATGTAAGGTTGGTGTAGCTGTTTTTTCTCCTCGGTACTGTGAGTCGTACTTCTGCCTCCATGAATTAGCTCTGATGATGGAGTCGAGGAAGAAGGTAATTCCTATCTTCTGTGACATCAAGCCCTCGCAACTTCGAGCAGTGGACAATGGAAAATGTGCAATGGAGGATATACGGAGGTTTAACTGGGCTCTCGAAGAGGCTAAGTACACTGTAGGACTCACTTTCGACTCCTTGAAAGGGTAAAGAACACCATAACTTTCTTTCTCTTGTTTGGAATATGGAGACTGGATTTTCATTTTCAAACTGAACAATTTACTGTGAATCTTACTTTGTTGTTTTTGTGATTTCCAGGAACTGGTCGGACGTTGTAACGAGCGCATCGGATAATGTCATCAAAACCTTAATTGAGATGGAGGGCGAAAAGAAGATGCAGCGCCGTAAAACCCCTCCAATATTGCATGTCTAGTACATTTCTCTTTCATTGAAGATGAAGGTTTCCAAAGAGACAGAGAGATCGTCCATTATGAAGTTGTTTCTGCCTATTTGTATTTCAATTTGTGTTACTAAGTTGTAAAATATATATTGCATTTATATGTAAGAATTAACGTGGAACTATGACATGTATTAAGATTAAATGTATTGTTTGTTAGCTAGGCTTGTTAAAGAATAATGGAAGAATTTGGTGCCAAACATTTTCGCATCGAATTTCACAAAATAGACTTCATGTTGTTGTTTGTAGAAAATATAATTTTATCCAACAATCTATTGGCGCGAGTCAAGTAATCAGCCAGCCTAACTTGAGAATCTCTTCCTGTTAGGAAAAACATGATCGTAGCCAAAGATATTATATATGCATTAAATAGCCTCCTAAAATAGGTCCCCTGTATTACTATATCTTGTACCCCATTCTATAGAAATGAGGAAGAAAGAGCTAATTTTGTCATGGTATCGAGAGCAGGGATCTTGGGTTTCCCTGTTTTTTGATCGGACAAGGGTCGTTTTTTTTCCTTCTTCTTCTTACCTAGCCTCCATGGCTGATTCCACTGAAATGATCCTAGATAATCTAGCGTAAAAAATGACAGAAGTCCCGACAAAGGTCCAGAC
>CM055029.1:11970387-12076894 GCA_029204005.1 Salix udensis
TCTACGAATGATTCTCTAATAGTTCCATCAACATCAAGTTGGATGGATCAAACTACGGATTCTGGTCCCAGGTGATGGAGATGAACATCGCTGGAAAAGACAAACTAGGGTACATCAATGGAGATTGTTCCCAACCACCAGAAACAGACTCTTCCTTTCGGAAGTGGCGCACTGATAACGCCATGGTGAAAGGCTGGTTGATCAACTCCATGGATCAGTCCCTCGTCGTAAACTTTATTCTCTATCCAATTGTAAACAGGTGTGGGATTCCGTTGCCATAACATACTTTGATGGAATGGATACCTCACAAGTATATGAACTCAGACGCCGCGTATCTCGATTGAAATAAGCAGGTGGATCTATAGAGAAATACTATAAAAAGCTACAGGGTCTATGGTGGGAAATTGATTTTCGTCGACCAAATCCAATGAAATGCACTACTAATATACAGAAATACAACTCCATCTTACAGGAGGAACGAGTGTAGATGTTTCTTGATGGATTAGATGATCGACCGGATCATGTTCAAAGAGATATTCTTCGCATGAAACCCTTCCCTTTAATTGAGTAGGCATATGCTCACATCCGAAGGGAAGATCTAAGATAATCCTTCATGGTGACAGTAGTAGAAGTAGTGGCGAGTGGGGCTGTCATGGCCATTTAAGGCATGAGATCTAATCGGCGGCATCACCTCATCTCCCTGAAAACTGGACCATCTTCACGATCTAAAAGCCACTTTGATGGAAATAAATGTACTCATTGTGTACAAAATACACTCAGGAGACTTGTTTCAAAGTGCATGGCTATCCAGACTGGTGGCATGAATCGCAAGCCTGAAAGAAACAAAATGCTCCAGCAGCAGGTGGTGTTTTGGGAAAAGCAATAATAGCCACCATTGATTCTCGCCTATCTCTCATTCCATCAGCAGACTCCTTTACCTCAATTTCATATCAAGGTAATTATGGCTATGTATTTTCCAGCTCCAGTATCCATCATTATGAAGATGATTGGATTATCGACTCGAGCAACAAATCATATGACATATGATCTACAAAACTAATCCAACATAACTCAGCCAAGAAGGACTTGCATTGCCAATGCCAATAGGGCATCATATCCAGTCACAAGAGTTGGAATCGTGACTCTATCTCCCTCTCTCTCGTTATTCCATACACTCTTTGTTCCCTCACTCTCCAATAAATTGATGTCTGTAAGTCAAGTTACAAAAGAGCTTAATTATGTTGTGTTAATGTACTCTACTTTCTGCCTTCTATAGGACATTCTCAGCAAAGAGATTATTGGGCGTGGTACTAAGAGGGGGTATTACCTGGATGATCTCAGCCTGGGCAAAGCGAATCATGTGCATCATCAAACTAGCAATCATGAACGACAAATTTGGCTTTGGCATAAGTGTTTGGGGCATCCGCCCTTTGTCTCCAACATCTACTTTCCATCACTTTTCTCACGGGTGCAACATGCCAATCTCACCTGTGATACATGTATCAAGGCTAAAAGCCACCGATTCTCTTATCGAGTTAGCTTGAATAAAACCAATACTCCATTTGTGTTGATACACTCAGATGTGTGGGGACCATCCCCGAAAATTGCTTTGACTGGTCACCGTTGCTTTGTAATTTTTGTCGATGACTGCACTCGAATGACATGGCTCTATCTACTTAAAACTAAAGATGAAGTTTTTTCTATGTTCCAAGCATTTCATGCCATGGTTCAGAATCAATTCTCTTGTAAGATAAAGATACTTCGTTCTGATAATGGGGGTGAATTCATCAACCAAAGATTTCAAGCCTATTTCCAGCAACATGGCCTCCTCCATGAGACCTCATGCTCCCAAACACCACAGCAAACATAGCATTGCCAAAAAGAAAAATCGACATATACTCGAAACAGCCCGCGCTTTGCTCATTGGAGCAATGGTACCCAGTGGTTATTGGGGGGATGATGTGGCTACTGCTATGTACCTAATCAACCGTATGCCATCTAAAATCTTACTCTTTAAAACCCCTTTACGCACTCTTTCTGCTCATATATATGTGCCTTCCATATTAATGCTTCCCCCTAAGATCTTTGGGTGTATAGTGTTTGTCCATCTTCACAAGGATCAACACACAAAAGCTAGAACCATGTGTTGTCAAGTGCTTATTTCTGGGGTATGGTCAGCATAAAAAGGGCTTCCGATACTATGACCCCAAAACAAACCGAACCTACATCACCATGGATGTTACATTTCTTGAGTCTAAATTTTTTTCCCTTCATCTATACTCAATTCTCCACTTTAGGGGAGATTAATCAAGTGGAAGAGTCAAATTGGTTAATATACACTGGAACTGGAATTGCTGGAATTGGGCATGATAACCGTGAGCATGATGAACACGCTCGAACTGGAATTACTGGAACTGGAACTGGAACTGCTAGAACTGAGCATGACAACCATGAGCATGATGAACACACTGGAATTGGAACTGGGCATGACAACAACAACAGTGAACACAGTCATGAGCATGACAGCACTACTGGACATGGAGCTGAAAACAGAGTGAATGAACTGCAACTTGAGCAAGTTGACAACAGCACCGAAACTGGAACTGAAAATAGAGAGAATGAATTGCAATTTTGAGCAGATTGACAGCAGTACCGAAACTGAAAGAGAATGAATTGCAAGGTGTAGTGGGAAATGACATACAATCCCCCCAATCTTCAGTTCCCAAAGACCCTCCTACTGAGAATGTCATTGAGGTAAGTACCCCTACTGCAGATGAACATACTAATATTCTGGACTCCCCTGTTAGTTTTGTGTTGCCATACAGACACAACCGTAAGAAACCACCAAATAGATACTCTCCAAAAGAAGAAAGAAAGTCCAAATATCCAATAGCAAACTATGTATCCACTCAAGGTCTCCCCAAACTGCTCGGACCTTTACTTAAACATTATCTTCGTGGCATGTTCCCAGTAGTGTTGAAGAGGCGTTATTAAATCCGAAGTGGGCAAAAGCAATGCAAGAAGAGCTGGAAGCATTGGAGAAAAATAATACTTGGAAATTGGTTCCATTATCGAAAGGAAAAAAAATAGTGGGATGCATATGGGTTTTTTCTATAAAGTACAAAAGCAGATGGGTTAATTGACCGATACAAGACGAGACTAGTGGCAAAAGGCTTCACTTAGACGTATGGTATAGACTACATGGAAACATTTTCACTGGTAGTTAAATTAAATACCATTCGAGTACTACTATCTCTTGCAACAAATTTGTACTAGCCACTACACCAACTAGATGTAAAAAATGCTTTTCTTCATGCCGATCTCGTCGAAGAGGTATATATGTATATTCCATCGGGATATACAGGATCTGCTGAGACCAAGGTAGTTTGCAAACTAGAAAAAGCACTGTATGGGCTAAGATAGTCACTGCGAGCATGGTTCGGCCGATTTAGTTTGGCCATGAGGAAGTACGATTAACATCAAAGCAACTCGGATCATACCCTCTTCTTGAAGCATCAACACACTAATAGTCTATGTGGATGATATAATAATTATAGGAGATGGCGTCAAAGAAATCTCAAAGCTACAAGGGTCAGCTTTCTACTGAATTTGAAATGAAGGACCTAGGAGACTTGGAGTATTTTTTGGGAATAGAGCGTGGCAAGGTCAAAGGAGGGCATATTTATGTCTCAACGTACGTATGTACTAGACCTGCTGACAGAAGTAGGATTACTCGAATGTAAACCTGTGGATACACTGATTATACAGAACCATAGGCTTGGAGAATATTTGGACCATGTGCCAACAAAAAAAGTGAGATATCAGAGATTGGTGGGGAAACTTATTTAATTATTTCACACTCATCCAGACATTGCTTATGCAGTTAGTATAGTAAGTCAGTTTATGCACAATCCGAGTGAAGAACACATGTGTGTTGTAATTTGAATCCTTCACTATTTAAAGTCATCACCAGGAAAAGGACTAATGTTCTCCAAGAACGACCATCTAAAAGTTGAGGGTTACACGGATGCTGACTAGGCAGGAAATATCTTGGATAGAAAATCTACCTCGGGATACTTTACATTCATGGGAGGAAACTTGGTTACATGGAGAAGTAAAAAGCAGAAGGTGGTGGCACGGTCCAGTGCTAAAGCAGAATTCTGAGGCATGACAAAAGGATTATGTGAGCTTATTTGGCTTAGAAGGCTGCTAACGGAGGTTGGTTTCCCACCTGACTCTACAATGAATTTATTTTGTGATAATAAAGCAGCCATCGACATGTCACACAACCCAATCAACATGACCACACCAAGCACGTGGAGGTAGACTGACACTTCATCAAGCAGAATTTGGAAGAAAAGATTGTTTAGTTCCCTTTTGTCAAAACTAAAGATCAGTTGGCTGACATTCTTACTAAGACAGTCTCCAGTAAAAACTTTTACAACGCACTCAACAAGTTAGGTGTTAGAGATATCTACTCACCAACTTGAGGGGGAGTGTTGGCGTGAATCACGTAATTAGCCAGCCTAGACTTGAGAATCTCTTCCCGTTAGGAAAAACATGATCATAGCCAAAGATACTATATATGCATTAATAGCTTCCTAAAATTGGTCTCATGTATTACTATATCTTGTACCCCATTCTACAGAAATGAGGAAGAAAGAAAAGCTAATTTTGTCACAATCCTCTTCTATCCTTTTGTAATTACATATTACATTTCGTAACCCTGCACCTCTCCGAATCCAATATCAAACAATTAAATCTTCAAGTTTAATTTATTAGGATGACAAAAAGATTATCTGCTTACAAGTTCAGTACCGAAAACACATCACTGTTACAGTAAAAAAATTGGCATTTAATTATAGGGCTTGCTTAGAAGTTCTCATTTTCAAATTAAGCCTTTTGTTTGAAATCTTTTTTTTTATTTTTTATCATTCGAGTTGTTGTCGATGAAGCACAAGTTAACTCTGGCTTTCCATACCCTCCAGTAATCTAGCCTTCATTCATTCACTGTCAGCAACCCTCTTCTGCAAGTTCCCTCGTGAGGCACATTGATAGACCAGGTTTGGTTCCAGCTTCTGACCTTATTATCTTCAAATGAGACATTTCCCCACCTTCTCCTTCGGGTTCGAGTTCATGTCTCTGATTGACTCTCTTCTCAATGTAAAAGGAAAATTCTAATCTGACTTGAGTTAATCCATTACGTTTGTAGAGGTGTAACTGAGTAAAGAAATGATAGCTGTAGATCCCAGAAAAGAAAAGAAATAATATAAGTTTTATTTTCATTTGGTTTGATGCCTATCATAGATACTCCATCGGCCTAATCATACTACAGCAAGCTAATGGAAGCAATATTAACAAAATTAAATAATAATTTAAATTATGAAAAAGACAGTGTAATTACGTTGTGGGCAACCATAAATGGAAAAACAATTGGTAACACGGCACAACTGTTGGTCATTTTTTTCTTCTTCTTGTCTGTGAGAATATTCAACCAAGCTGATGACTGATTTTTTTTTGATTAACGTGGTTGTCTGGATCAATTTGCATGTATATTAATTAATTTTATAGGATCTAAAATTAACAACCATGTACATTTCTAATAACTGTTATATTAATAATCATAAAGCTCAATCTTGAAAACACACAGTAACAAACACTAAATTTTTTTTATCTCACGTGTAGTGGTTGTACTATAAGTGTTTAATATTCCTAGGACTTGCTGTTAAAGAATTTTCTCATCTAAAAACTTATTACAAAATTTAAGTTTTTAGGTGCGATAGTTCCATGACATAGTAACCATATTGATCCAGCGGTAACGATCTTGAATTTCACCATCTCCATTCTAATTTATAAAAATCAAGTACAAGGTAGTGTGTACTTATACAAGTTTCAAGCCCAAAAAGCTTTTTTTTTAGAGATGTATTAGCAAAATAATATAAATTATATCATGAAATTTCACACTAATTTAAATTTTTAGATAAAATAATCGCATAACAATAACAAATACTACGTATACGTTCGAGCACAATTTACGTGGGCAAAATATTGCAATCTGAGAGGAGGCCAATTGAGCGTATTCTGTAATCTTGACCTTTCACTGTAGAATAGATGGCTATGGGCTGAATTGATGCAATGGTCAAAAGAAATCACCAACCCCACATAATCCTGTGAAGCATCAATGCTCGAACTATTTACTTTTTTTCTACGATTCTATATTGTGTTTTAAAAGAATTTTTTTAATTTTTTTTTATATATATTGTTTTTTTAAAATATTTTTTAATTAATATTTTAATATTTTTAGATAATTTAATATTAAAAATAATTTTAAAAAATTACAAAATATTATTTTAATATGTTTTTAAACAAAATATAATTAAAAAATAATCTCAATTATACTCTTAAATATATATTTTCTCCAAATGAGAGTGTGACCCACAAATGTTCAAAAGGTTTAAGCTCCGAGGAAGCAAGAAAAGGTGTGATCTGACCTTGAGTAGATGAAGAAGATTGTAGTTTCGAACAACTTTGTGACACCAAGAACCTTTCTCCACAAAATAAAATGCAGCGCTTTGTCATCTTTTTAGTAAAAAATATTAATTATTGTGTTTTGATGATTTTTCTCTTTTACACTGCTTGCTAGGAATGAAATCTTTTCACAAGACTTGTGAAAAATAAATCTTTTCTCATCTCAATGGTATAATTTAAAATTTTAAAACTCAAGCCAAAAAATTAATTTATATATATATATATAAAACATAAACAATACAACCCTAAAACAGAACATCAAAACACTTCAAAACTAGAATATTTAATTCCAATTGAAAAAATAAAACACTAACTGAAATGAAATTGATAGTCTTGGTATATATAAAAGGAAAAAAGAGGCAGCAGAGCATGATTTAAATCCAAAACCACCACAAAATTAATTAATAACAACTATATATCTTAATTTCGATAGCTTTTTCATCTCGCTTTTTTTTTATTAAAAGCCTTGTTTGATATTATGGAATGTTATTATGTATATATATTTGTCTTATATTTACCTTATATATGATTATAATCATGTGTAGTATACCACATGGGAGGTATCATGTACAACCCTACTATATATATAATTTATCTTCAATTCTTCTTAATGATTTTAACTGTTTGGACAGTAATATTGATAATAATTTTAATTATTACAATAATGAAAATGATGGTGATGTAGGGATGAATTTTTAATTTATGTTTTCTTTTTTTGGTGATAAAAAATTTAACTAATTATTTTTGTATTTGATTATTGCAAGTGTTTTCACAATTTTTGTGTTTAATTTAAATTAAATTATAAAATAAAATAATCTTAATATAGTTAATTCAATAATTCAGATATCTAAATCTATTTTTTTTAATGATAATGATAATTTTATATTGGTTGTTTCATTGAAACCTACAAAACAAATAAATTTATATTCATTTAAGATTCATATATTTTATAGAAAACTTACACTTAACAGGATTTCTGTACAGAATTATTATTTTTGTCCAAATTTATATTATAATTAAAAAATATTTTACACAATTAATTTTTTTTATATTAAAAAAATATAATTCCGAACACGGAGCATAAAAGCAGTGATAAGGGGGGTGCTGTGCATTATACACAACCGCCCCAATATAATTGAAATCTATCTTTCTCCCTTGAACTTCAACTATCTTGGATGACAGGCCTCTTTTATTATTATATAATAATACCTAAATAAATTAAAATTATTGAGACTTGAATCTGTTAAAATACTCATTTGATTATATGTGTGTAGTCTTTTCAGCACGATGTAAAAAAGGTTTTATTTTATGAAGTCGTTCAAGATTAATTGATGAATTTTCCTATAGTCAAATAAACCGTACGTTGAAATTAAGAGGCCGGTAATACCTGAATAAAATTTATTTAAATGTGTATTTAATATTAGAGAAAAATATATATATACAAGAAATAGTACATAAATATTAGATTTAAAACATCCGCTTGTATTTGTCAAGTCGACATTAGTTAGGGCTTATAATTAACCTAACTGGGTACTGTGATGTCCCTGTATGACTTCACAGTTTAAAAATATTAACTTGGATCATAACTTCTTTGAAGGGTTCAACGGATTTCTATTAGAAAGCTTATAGGAGGTCAAGGTTTTCGTGGTTTCATCACCTGTCAGTTCGACCACACGGTTGTTTGTAATCTTCAACTTTTTCATATATGATTTTTCCTTCAAATTCAACACCAGAGGTAAAATACTCAATCAAGATGAACGAATATTAAACCACGAAGTGCTGGAAATTTCTTATTTTTTATTGGAAAGACTAACCCTACCGATCAACGACCACCATCGCTCTATATAAGGCAAAGCCATCAGCCTACCCTTCTAAAAGAACAAAACAAAGCAAATATTTGCCGAGAGAACGATCTGCAGCTCTCTTTTTTTCTGTAGTAACCATGCATCACAGATTTCTCCGCCACTACAACCGGACCCTGGTAGCAAATCGTGCTGCCAAACCTTGTGATGTTTTCATAAACCACAGAGGGATCGACACAAAGAGAACAGTTGCTACTTTGCTTTATGATCACTTTTACAGGTTAAACCTCCATCCTTTCCTGGACAGCAAGAATATGAAGCCAGGAGATAAGCTGTTTGATAATATCAATGACGCAATAAGGAAATGTAAGGTTGGCGTAGCTGTTTTTTCTCCTCGGTACTGTGAGTCGTACTTCTGCCTCCATGAATTAGCTCTGATGATGGAGTCGAGGAAAAAGGTAATTCCTATCTTCTGTGACATCAAGCCCTCGCAACTTCGAGCACTGGACAATGGAAAATGTGCAATGGAGGATATACGGAGGTTTAACTGGGCTCTCGAAGAGGCTAAGTACACTGTAGGACTCACTTTCGACTCCTTGAAAGGGTAACGAACACCATAACTTTCTTTCTCTTGTTTGGAATATGGAGACTGGATTTTCATTTTCAAACTGAACAATTTACTGTGAATCTTACTTTCATGTTTTTGTGATTTCCAGGAACTGGTCGGACGTTGTAACGAGCACATCGGATAATGTCATCAAAACCTTGATTGAGATGGAGGGCCAAAAGCAGATGCAGCGCCATAAAAGCACTCCAATGTTGCATGTCTAGTACATGTCTCTTTCATTGTAGATGAAGATTTCCAAGGAGACAGAGAGATCGTCCATTATGAAGTTGTTTCTGCGCCTAAATATTTGTATTTCAATTTGTGTTAATATGGGCTGTATAATATATATGAAATGTAATAAGATTAAAAGTATTATTGATTTGTTAGCTAGGCTTGTTAATGAGTAATGGAAGAATTTGTTGCCAAACATTTTCGCATCATCAAATTTCACAGAATAGACTTCATGCTGTTAATGTAATAAGTTGCTCTTATGGAACAATCCTCCTCTATCCTTTTGTAATTACATATTACATTTCGTAACCCTGCACCTCTCGGAATCCAACATTAAACAATTAAATCTTCAAGTTTAATCTATTATGATGCCAGAAATTAAGATTATCTGCTTACAAGTTCCGCACCGAAAACACATCACTGTTACAGTGGTCTTGCTAGCACTTCGTGGACTGCATGCCCACATACAGATCGATGCTTATTTACTAGGGCTTCTCATTCTCAAATTAAGAAATCTTTTTGTTCGAAATCTTTTCTTTTTTATCATTCGAGTTGTTGACGATGAAGCACAGGTTAACTCTGGCCTTCATTCAATCACTGTCAGCAACCCTCTTTTGCAAGTTCCCTCCGTTACTAAACTGTTCTTCAGAAAATTTCACATAAAATCTTTTTAGCTCGTTAGGCACATTGATAGACCAGGTTTGATTCCAGCTTCTGACCTTATTATCTTCAAATGAGACATTTCCCCAACTTCTCTTCTGGGTTCGAGTTCATGTCTCTGACTCTCTTCTCAAACTAAAAAAGAAACTTCTAATCTGACTTGAATTAATCCATTACGTTTGTAGAGCTGTAACTGAGTACACAAATGATAGCTGTAGATCCCAGAAAAGATAATGGAAGCAATATTAACAAAATTAAATAATAATTTAAATTATGACAAAGACAGTGTAATTACGTTGTGGCTGTGCTACATGTGTTTTAATATTCCTGGGACTCGTTATTTTTGGCTAAGAAAATTCATGGCTAAGAAAATTATGACAAAATATTGCAATCTGAGAGGAGGCTAATGGACGTATTTTGTAAGCTTGACCTTTCACTGTAGAATAAATGGCTACGGCCTGAATTGATGAAATGGTCAGAGGAAATCACCATCACCACAAAGTCTTGTGAAGTTCAGAACTCGTCAAAGGCATCAATGCTCGAACCATTTACTTTCTTTCTAAAATTCTTTTCGTGTCACGTGTTTTAAAAGTATTTTAAAAAAAAAATTAGATTTTTTGGAATTGATGTTAAAAATAATTTAAAAAAATAAAAATTATATTATTTTAAAACAAATATATTTTAAAAAATAATATCAATATTTAAAAAATATTTTTTTCTTCTCCAAATTAGGGTGTGACCCACAAATATTTAAAAGGTTTAAGCTTCTCCACAAAATAAAATGCAGCGTTTTGTCATCTTTTTGGTAAAATATTAATTATTGTGTTTTGATGATTTTGCTCTTTTATATAGCTTGTTAAGATTGAAATCTTTTCACAAGACTTGTTAGACATTACTCAATTGACCGGATCAAAAAAATCTTTTCTCATCTCAATTGTATAATTAAATGACTAAAATATTCTAAAAAAATTTTAAAACTCACGTCAAAAATTAATTTTTATATTCTCACAATGGTGTTTTTCATAATTATAATGTCATATGAAGGGTTATTTGATATTTGAATAGACATATAAATAAAATACAAAATAAAATGACCAAAATACTCTTCAAAACTAAAACAAAAGGAATTTCAATTATAGCTTGTGAGTTAAAAACAATGGTTTCATTGTTTTAAACATTGTTTTGCCCCTCGCGCAAAAAAGTTAACATAGCTATTTTGAAATCTTTTCAAAAGGATTTTTAGTCATTATTAGATTTATAAGTGATAAATAATTTTGTTCTCATTTGATTTGCATATTGAAATAATCAAAATACTATTAGAATAAGAAATTTTAAGACTCTCATCATGGAGCAATTTGGTATTTCACGATGTTTTTTTTTAGAAATATCATGTCAAATAATGGAAAAAATTGGTATTTGACTAGATATACAAAAAGAACACTCAATCACGGTTAAAAACCAAAACAATAAAATTGGTCGCAATGGATCTTTTCATCTCTTCATAATTTTTTTTTATTATTGTTATCAAATTAAGATTAATCGAGGGGTAATTGAGTTTTTTAATTAGGTAAAATAATTAACAATAAATAAAAGAAGTTAGTTTATGTGTAGCATGCATCAACATGTGGGAGCATTGTATTTTTAAAGGGACGCGACACCACATCCTAGCATCCAAAACTACTATTATGTCATGTCATCAGAAGTATCATCATATCCTTTTTCTTTTTAGGTGGCACTTGTTGAGTGGGCGATTTGTTCCTATAAGGCTTCCCTCCCCCACCCCCCCTCTAAAATAATAGTTTGTTAGAGCTCTCAGTAATCAAGAAAGAGCTCGTTTGAGAGAGAAAGTAGAGAGAGATGTGCTCCCCTCCCATGGTCTTCTCCTCTTGCTGTCGGCCGGACTTGGCTCCTTACTCACCGTGATGTTGTTGCTTCCCCTTCCCTCTTGCTCGCCCTCACCTTCTTCTCCCCTTTCCCTTTGCCTTAGCCCGTTCCCGTCCCCAGCCGCTTTTATTTTTCCCTAACCCAGTCGTCCTGTCCCCGTCCCCAGCCCTCCTCGTTCCCCTTGTGTCCTTCGTCCCTAGCTCGCGATTTCCCTCTTGCTCGCCCGTTTGTTTTTCCCTTCCCGTTCGCGTTGCAATTTTGCGCCGCCCCAATTTTTCTTGTGCCCTAATTTTTTTGCTTGTTCCCGTCCCAACAAATCCCGTTTCCCAGCCCCTCTCCCATTTATTTTCATCTTCCCCAGCCAGCAGCCAGCCCCCCCCCCATTTTTCATCGCCCCCAGACCCCTTTCCCATCAATCCAGTGTCCCCAGCCCTAGCCTTTTTTTCTGTCCATGGCGAAGAACAAACACAAAAAGAAATCCCAGCCCTCATCCCGTCACAAATCCCCTATGGGTGCCAAGGTTATTCTAGGGTTGTCTTCCCCAACGAATACACCTTTGTCATCCACCTTCGTCTCCCCCCTTTAACCCTTGAAATAGACTCGCAGCCACCATCCATAGAAACTTTTTTGTTGAAGGAATCCCTTAGCTCCGAAGAATGATGCAGCTTCGGTTTCTTCTTCTTCAGACCATCAATCTTCTTTTTCGGAGGACTTGTCTAGTGCTGAGGATTATGTTGAAGATGACTCTTCTTCGAGCGAATCAGACTCAAATTCTCACCACCATGAGGCTGCTAAGCCTGCTGCGCATCCTACCGAGTAGCCTGTCGCGCAAGATCCAGGTAAACCAAAACCAAACTCTGCTCCCTTAGGACAGTGGCGAAATCTGTTTGCGTCCAATCTTAGCTCTTCAAGCTGTCCTAAATTGCATTATTTTTCTGAGCTATCTGCTGCCAATCAATGTAATTTGCTTGCTGAAGATTTTGATGTTACATGTGATGTTTGGAAATCATGTTTAATTGGCTATATTTCAGGTAAATTTCCTGGTTATAAGCCTATCTATGCTATCATTGCTAATTCCTGGCATTGTGAGGCTGATTTGAACCTCCATGAATCCGATTGGTTGATCTATAAGTTTAAGAATGAAGTTGATAAATTTGTTGTTTTGCGGGGGGGTTCATATCTTGTGTTTGGTAGGCCCTTGATTCTGCGGGAAATGCCTGAATTTTTTTACTTCAATTCAGCGGAGATGTCCACGGTTCCGGTGTGGATTAAGTTGCCTAACCTCCCTTTGAGATGTTGGTCTTCAACTTGTTTGTCCAAGATTGTTAGTGTTGTTGGAAATCCAATACAAAGTGACATGTTAACTTCTTATATGGCTCAGTTGTCTTATGCTCGTGTTTTAGTTGAAATTGACCTTCACAAGAAGTTGTGTGAGTCTGTTGCTATATGTTTTCCGAATGGTGCTATGATTGATCAACAAATTGTGTATGAAGCTCTCCCAAAGCTTTGCTCCTATTGTAAGGTTCTTGGCCACATGATGGAAACATGCTCCAAGTATGCCACGAGCTGCGGCAAAGAAAAGGGAATGGTGTTGGGGGAATGTTGAGGCTCACTTGGGTCCCGGGCATAAGAGTGGTGTTACGAAATCTGCCACTGTTTCAGCTGCTAATGTGCATGGCAAGGGGCTCCAGCAAGGGGCTGCCAATGTGCAAGGCACGGGGCTGCAGCAGGGGATTCATATTGATGGTTCCGCAGCAGATGTTATTGAGGAAAGGTTGTGGGATCCCATGTCTGTCGAAGCTGCTACTGTAGGAGGTGAATGGGAAAACGGTGAAGAAAAAACATAAAAGCAATCGACATCATAAGAGGTCCACTGTTGTAGGTGTTGGGGCAGCTGCAGTCAATGGCGTGGCAGCAGTAAATGCGTCTGTGAGTGGCGTGGCAGCAGTGGCTGCTAGGGCTGATACTTGTGTAACAGCTGGGGCTGCGATTGTTGGGACAGCAGCTGCAAAACATGTGTTGATAGTTGAACTTGACTCGAGTAATCCAGTGGTGGCTGCGGAAGGGTTGGCGAATGAGTTTGTTTCGGTTGAACCTCCTCTTAGGGCTGATGGTCGGACTCCAAATCATCCAAACAAAGTCTGTAATAGCAGCAAAGGGAAAAATATTGTGGAAGGTGCTCATGGAGTTACTACTAGAAAGGGATCGAAATCCAAATCTTCTTCCAGCGAACATGGTAGAACCCTTCCTACCAATCCTACGTTATGATGATTATCCATTGCTGGAATGTTAGGGGGCTTAATAGTCCTCTAAAATAGCATGAGGTTGTGAATCTCATGAAGAAAAAGAAAGTTGATGTTTGTGGTTTGTTGGAGAATAAAATGTCTTCTTCTAAGGTTGAATCTATGCAAAAACTTAAATTGAAGTGCTGGAATTTTTTGACGAATAAAGCCATGTCTTCTTCGGCCAGAATTGTTGTTTTCTAGAATTCGTCTACGATTATGGTGGATTTTGTTGATTGCTCCTCCCAAGGTATTCATGTTGTTCTTCGCTGCCTTGTGAGTCATATCAGTTTTCATGTCACTTTTGTCAATGGACTGCACACTATTGTTGCTAGGAGGAATTTATGGGTTTCTCTCCATAGGTGGTGCCCCTCTAGCCCTTGGATGATTTTAGGTGATTTTAACTCCATTCTGTCCTAGGATGATAAGCTGAATGGGAGTGTTGTTTCTACTTATGAGATTGTCGATTTTCATAAGTGCCATCTTGATTTAGGTTTGTGTGATCTTCCTTATACGGCTTGCCACTATACTTGGTCTAATGGTTCAATATGGAGCAAAATTGACAAGGTCCTTGTCAATCCCCTTTGGTCATCTCTTCACCAATCTACTCATGTCCATTTTGGTAATCAAGGGGCTTTCTCCGATCATTCTTTTGCTACTGTTAGGCTAAATCCTCAACACAAGGGGCATCGTATCTTTAAATTCTTGAATATGTGGTCTACCCATGCTGATTTTTCATCTACTGTATCTGAGGGTAGGAACATGGAAGTCTTGGGGTATGATATGTATTCTTTTTGTAAGAGGCTTAAGTCGTTGAAAGTTCCCCTTAAGCGGCTTAATGAGCAACATTTCAGTCATATCTCAGAGAGGGTGTCTCGTGCAGAAATGGACATGGATATCTTGCAATCTGCTCTTCATGGGGATCCCAAAAATCAGCAGCTCGCTCTTGAGAATAAGAGGCTTCGGTTACATCTTCTTAAGCTCAAGTCAGCACAAAAACTGTTCTTTGGCCAAAAGCTCAAATGTGATTTTCTTAAGGACAGTGACAGAGGCACTAGTTTTTTCCATGCGATGATGAGTCAGAAGCATAGTTGTAGCTTTATTTCAGTTATTCATAGAGGTGATGGCTCTCTTACTTCTTCGTAAGGTGAGGTTGGTGCTGAATTTGTCCAGTTTTTCCAGAATCTCTACGGGTCCTCCAAACCTACCTTGCCTTTGGATAATGATGTTGTTCTTCGTAGCCCGTGTCTTTCCAATAGCTCAAGTGAGATCCTTTTAACTCCTGTCACTTGTGATATTATTTGAAAGGCCTTGTTTGGTATTGGAAATGAAAAAGCCCCGGGGCTGGATGGCTACACGTCGCATTTCTTCAAATCTGCTTGGCCGATTATTGGGGATGATTTTTATGGGGCAGTTCAGGACTTCTTTCAATCTGGGAAATTGCTTAAGCAGATCAATCATGCAGTCATTTCTCTTATTCCTAAATCAGCCCATGCTGCCTCTCCTAGTAATTTTAGGCCTATCTCCTGCTGCAATGTGATCTATAAGGTTATCTAAAAAATTCTTGTAGATCGTCTGACCCTTGTTTTGAAGGATATTATAAGTCCAATGCAGAATGCCTTTCTTGGTGGTCGGGCAATGTTAGATAACATTAATCTTATGTAAGAGTTGCTTCGGCAGTATGGCAGGAAGCGTACTTCTCTAAAAGCCCTTATGAAGATTGATTTCAGAAAGGCTTTTGACTCAGTCCAGTGGCCCTTTCTTCGTGATCTTCTTCGGCTACTTGGTTTCCCAATGCAGTTTATTCACTTGGTTATGCAGTGTGTTGAGTCCACTTCATTTTCTATAGCGATTAATGGAAATCTCTATGGCTTCTTCCCAAGGAAGAGTGGTATTCGTCAAGGTGACCCCCTATCTCTGTATCTCTTCATCACCAGCATGGAGTACTTCTCCCGTATGCTTAAGGGAGCTTCTCGGCAGCAAACCTTTCATTTTCACCCTCGCTGCAAACCTCATGATATTTGCCATCTTGCGTTTGCTGATGATATTTTGCTTCTGGCTAGAGGTGATAAAGTCTTTATCACTGCTCTTCTTCGTCAGTTGGAGGTTTTTGGGCAGGTTTCTGGTTTGGAGATAAACCCTTCTAAATGCTCCATTTATTTTGGTGGGGTTGGTGCTGCTTTGAAGCAAGATATCCTTCTTGCCACAAATTTCTCTGAAGGATCATTTCCCTTCAAATATTTGGGGATTCCTCTTAGTCCTCATCGTTTGCTGGTTTCCCAATACTATCCTCTTATTCACAAGCTCGAAGCCACGGTTCAAAGTTGGGTGGGTAAGCATCTTTCCTTCGCAGGAAGGCTGGAGCTCTTGAGATCGGTTCTCTATGGTATGATTCAGTTCTTGCTAAGTATCTTCCCTCTTCCGGATGCTGTTATCAAGAACATTATTCGCATTTGCAGGAATTTTCTTTGGTCAGGTACTGTTGAAAAATCTCACTCTGCTTTGGTTGCTTGGAGGACTGTTTGCTTGCCTAAGTAGGAAGGTGGGGTGGGGCTCTTTGATATTAAAGCTAGGAATTGTAGTTTCTTGGTCAAGCATCTTTGGAACATCCACTTACAAGCAGATTCTCTCTGGGTTAAGTGGATCCATCATTATTATCTGCCGGGCCAATCTATTTGGGATGCCCAGGCTTCGAAAGTTGCATCCCCTCTCTGGAAGATCTTGGTCTCCTTAAAGAATCAGCTTGTCCAGGATCTTGGTAGTAGTTCATCTGCTATTGCTATGATGACTTATTGGAATGCGGGGGAAGAGTGTCTCTCGGCTAAGGCTTATGATCATTTCAGGCTAAAGGGCAGAATTATTCATTGGGATAGGGTGGTGTGGGAGCAGTGGTCTTTGCCGAAGTATTGCTTTGTGTTGTGGCTTGTGGTGTTGGGTAAACTCAGAACTAAAGACCGTCTTCACTACATTCCAGTAGACTCTAGTTGTGTTTTTTGTAGTCAGGATCAGGAATTTCATCGGCATTTGTTCTTCAAGTGTCCTTGGACTTCATCTTTGTGGAACAGTATTGTTTGCTGGCTTCATCTTCACCACCGGATGAGCTCCCTGTCTAGTGCTCTTCGAGTTCTTCGTCCTAAGCGGAAGCATATTGTCTCCAGGATGCGGAGAGCCTCTCTTGCCATTTCGGTTTATCTTATTTGGGAAGAGAGAAATAAAAGGCTTTTTGATAACTCTTTTTCATCGGTTGAGAAAGTTTTCAGGAGATTTCAGGTGTTATTCTTCATTGTGTTCCATTTTCATGAACAAGACCATTTCTCCATTGATGTGGGCTGATTGGACTCCTAGTATGGGTGAGCTGTGGTTGTTTCCTTCTTGGTTTGATGTCGGCTGAGGGGATCTTCAGTTTGGTTGTTATTGGTTTTGTGGGTTATATCTACTTGGTTTGGCTTTATGGGTCTTTTGAATATGCTTCTTTCTGCTGTTGTGTTTTATCCTAGCCTCCCGACGATATAGTTGGGTTGTAGGCAGGTTTTTTGTTTTCTAGTTTGTTTTGAGCTTCGGGAGCATGTTCCCTTGTAGGCCCTATTGTATATTCTTTTTCTCTGTTTCCGTTGAATTATCAGCTTGTTTCATTCTTTGATCTATAAAAGTCTTACATTTGATCGGAAAAAAATAATAGTTTGTATCTATTTGTTGTTGATATTTCAAATTCAAGGCTATTTTTTTTATTCATCCTTTTGTTATTGTGTTTTTGTTTTCGATTTCATCTTTTAATCGCAATCAATTATATTTTTTTCTTTAATTTGGTCCCTATTCTTTTGGGTTTTTTTCTTTTCTTTCACATTCATTTGTTTTTAATTTCATCTTTCATCGTCACATCCTTTTTCTTTTTAGGTGGCATTTGTTGGCATTGAGGGGGCAGTTTGTTCCTATAAGTTTTTTTTTCTTCATCCACCCTCTAAAATAACAATTTGGTTCTATTTGTTATTGATATTTCAAATTCAAGGCTTATTTTTTTATTAGCCCTTTTGTAATTGTAATTGTGTTTTTATTTTTGATTTCATCTTTTAATCCCAATCAATCATAGTTTTTTTTTCAATTTGATCCCTATTCTTTTGGTTTTTAATTTTTTTTCATTGACTTTTATTTATTTTTAATTTTATCTTTCAATCTAAATTCATGGTATATTATTTTTACCAATTTGTTGTTCATTCTTTTGATCTTTTTAGTCCTTTTGCTAAATTGATTTTTCTTTTCAAACTCATTCTTCAATTCAGTAATAAATTTAATTTTGTATTATTATTTTGATCCTCACTCTATAATTACTTTATTATTATTATTATTATTATGAAACCTTTGGTATAATTGAAATTGTTATTTTTTAATTTTATCCTTTAATATTTAATTAATTTAGAATTATGTGTCATGGTTTTTCTAGATAAAGTGTTTTAGTCTAATGATTCAGGTTCACAAGTTAACGCGAGTTAATATAAGAAAAGATATTGTAATTCTTTTATTTTCTTTTTGTTAAGTAATTTAAATTTCATGATTTTAATCATGGGTTTAACAAGATAACTTGGTTTACTTGAATTTTACTATTAGGGTTACAAATTTATTATGCTAAATCGGGTTTAACAAGAAAAATTTGTTAGGTTTTTTATCCAATTTTATTAGTCTTGGATGGATAACTAAGTACAGTCTACTTTATTTTTATTATTACTTGGGGGTGTTATTGAAAGGTCTAATAAAAAAATTTAAGTTTCATGATGAGGATAGTCTTCGATCCTTCCGGCATATCATTACTCTTAAACTCTAATTTACTGGAATGAAGAATTACTACTCCGTAATTATAATGATTATTTTTTAAATTAAAATTATTCTTAAAGTTATGATATTAAAAGCAATATAAAAACAAAAAAATCCATCTATTTTCTTATATGAAAAAACTCTATTTTATAAATTTAAATGAACGAGTGGCAACCATTCATAAACTTTCGCTACCATTCATAAACTTTCGCAACATCAAGTAACCTAATTGAAACAAAAAAAAATCCATCGATGTTGATGCTTATCTTGTTCTTGTCCATTCAATTCAAGAGATTGAAGCCTTATTCTACTAGAATTATTTCACTTCATTAATGTCACCTTTAGCTACAAACTAGAAGAAAAAAAGAAAAAAAGAAGAGGGATTGATGTTTAGAAACTCTTCCCAGAAAACCCTGCAACCCAGCAAGAGAATTGTGCAAGGCAGCTGATTTGATAAGTACTTGTACTCTGCATCTCAGCTGCTTTCTTGGACTTCAATGGAGGCAGCGATCCAGCATTAGTGAAGAAAGGAATCTGAATAAGGAAGGTAAGTGGAGAGACTAGCAGAAGGCCTCCCTCTCATCATCTGGCTCACCGCGTAACCCATCACTTCCACCATCTCCGCCGCGTACCTCACCGTCAATGGCCGCAGAAACAAAGCCCATAGACCTACCACCGCCATCACTATTTCAACTCCCAGGCTCATTTTTCTTTCTCCTCTCTGTGATTTTTCATTACCTTGTCATGAATTTATGAACTTAAGAAGTTACTGGCTGCTTCAATGAAGATACACAGTCTGCACCAGCCAACTACCTTTCTCATCTGATGGTCTTCACTTGGAGGTTGAGATTTCATGTTTTTATCTTTTTTCGTTCTCTTCACCTTTTCTTTTTCATTACAGGATAAAGACGAAATTTTAAATAACCAATGAAAACACATTGTTTTGTTTTGATTTAAGAGTTATTTTTGTTTAAAAATATATTAATATAATAATTATTTTTATATTTAAAAAATATTTTTTATAACATATGAAAATAATTTAAAAGTACTAAAAACATTTAATTTAAAATAAAAAAAATCAAAATTTTTCAAAAATATTTTTAAAATGAATTGAAAAACACCCTCAAGTGTTATTTTCTTTTATCTTTTTTAGTTCTCTTCATCTTTTCTTTTTCATTATAGGATAAAGACGAAATTTTAAATAACCACTGAGAATGAGAATACGTTGATTGGTTTTGCGGCTGAAATTATTTTATGGATATTTTTTATTTATAAATATATTAGAATAATATTTTTATTATTTCTTAAAATTTATTTTTTAACAGCATATAAAAACAAAAAACATAGTGATGGGCCCACGAACAGAATACTCTAGCCCAAGACGACAGACATAGTGATGGGCTTTAATTCAAGGCCCAGGCTTCCCGTAAGCAGAATTAGAAATAGGGCGACAAACACCGCCTCACAGGAGACGATTAACGTATCCCACCATGCACGTGCTTGTTTCCGCGTCTACGAACACGCATTCAAACGAAAGCCCTATTTCGCATTCCATTTAATTTTAAAAAGTGTCTTTGAACAATTATAAAAACAATTATTTTATTTTTTATTTTTTTTAGATTATTTTCATGATATTAAAAAATAAAAAAATATTTTTTTAATACATTTAAGAAAAAAAGAACTCCCAAGTACGAAGTCAAAAGGGACGAAACACTACATGATCAATTAATGGTTAAGTAAACAAAAACGGACGGATTTCATTGTAGAGAACAACTAAAGGCCACAATGCAAGTTGCCCTTCTTTTGGTGATCTTCAAGGCCAGAAAAACAGCTAAGGAAGCACCAAATGCAAGAACTCTTGTTATATTAAGCTGTGATCCCATGGCTAGCTTCTCGGCCGAGTAGAACGGGCTTCGATAACCTCTATTCGAAATAATAATAGTAGTAATAATAGTAATAAATAAAATAAAATAAAAAAAGTCCACCAGCTGAGTGGCTGATCAGCCAAATACTATGGTATCGGAGTAAGTATAGAATAACAGAAAAGAAAAGGAGATGCTGTAAATTCGGGTGTAATTATGTATCAAACCTGTGAAAATTATGGTAATTAAATAAACTGAAGGCAAAGTATATAGAGGCGTGAATAGCTCAACAGGTTAACAGTACTCTTGAAAATATCCAACTATCTCTCCCTTTGTTTGATCAGGTAACCCTACTGATCTCTCTCTAGCTATTTCTCATTTATCTCGCATGAACCCCATTCTAGCCTCCTCCTCCTCCTCTTCTCCCATTTTTTTCCCATCTTTTGTGTTACATACAATACGTGCCTCTACATATGCACTGACAGAAAGAAAACAGGATCTTGGCTCTCTGTCGATTGTTTTTGAGAATTTATATTGAAAGAGAGGTTTAGTTTTTCTTTCTTTTTTCTTGTTCTTCTTGTCAGGAGAGTTAGAGAAGATCGAGGGACCAGCTAGAATGGAACAAGAGATGGCTGACATAGAGGCACTAAATGAGGAAGAGCCAGAAGTTCCAACCATCTTCAAGAAAGCAACTAGGGCTGTCTCTTTGAAGGTGCTGATGAATGACAATTCAAAAATTCTCTCCTCCCATTAATTTTAGTGTCTTTTTTTTTTCTTTTTATATAAATGGATTGATTATTGAATGATGGTTTCCTTGCGTGTTTCTTGTTATTATTTTTTTCATCCATTTCTTGCGTTTTTATAAGGCAATCTTGGTTTTGATTAAACTTTCAGTTTGAGGATGTGGTGTACAAGGTCAAACTCACGAAAGCAGGTTTTTGTGGGAAGATTGTCAAAGCAGAAGAGAAGGTTATCTTGAAGGGAATCACAGGCAAGGTTCTACCTGGTGAAATGCTAGCCATGTTAGGCCCATCAGGCAGTGGAAAAACAACTCTCTTAACTGCGTTAGGAGGCAAACTTGGAGGACTACTTGATGGGAACATAAGCTATAATGGCAAGAAATTCTCCAACTCGATGAAAAGGAACATGGGATTTGTTACTCAAGATGATGTACTTTACCCTCATTTAACAGTGACAGAAACTTTGGTTTTCACTGCCCTTCTTAGGTTAGAAGATAGTTTTACTACAGAGGAAAAGATCGTGCATGCAGAATCTGTGATTACTCAACTGGGTTTAACCAAGTGCAAGAATAGCATCATTGGGGGCCCGTTTCTGAGAGGAGTTTCTGGGGGTGAGAGAAAGAGGGTTAGTATAGGACAAGAGATGCTCATAAACCCTAGCCTTCTTTTCTTGGATGAGCCAACATCAGGCCTTGATTCTACAACAGCTCAAAGAATTGTGTCCAATTTGTGGGAGCTTGCAAAAGGAGGAAGAACAATTGTAATGACCATCCATCAACCTTCAAGTAGGTTGTTTTACATGTTTGACAAGGTTTTGCTGTTATCAGAAGGCAGCCCACTGTACTTTGGGGAGGGATCGCAAGTTATGGATTACTTTTCCAGCAATGGATATGCTCCGGCAGTTCCGATGAATCCTGCTGATTTCCTTTTGGACCTTGCAAATGGTATGTAAAGTTATACTAATCTCTATCTTAATCTACGTAAAAGACAGTGCTTGTATGTGTGCTGTATATAGGAGTTTTACTAAAATCGTATGCTAGTAGTGATTTTTGTGTTTCTATGTTTCTTGAAAATGTTTTGCATGCTTTGTTAGTAGTTGTTAATTTTAGTGCTTTGCGTCTAAAACACTTAATTAGCTGACTGTGTATAGCTTTATCTGATTTAACTTCTGGTACGCATTTCAATTTCCAGATAGACAATTACTTGACTTGGTTAATTAGCTGATAAAGTTTCTAATGAGCAATGTGATTAGACGATTTCATGCACGCAATGTGATTATATATGGCACCCACTTTGTTTCTTTTTTAAAATCAGAACGTCGAAAACCTTAAAGGAGGAAACAATGACTGCCTTGCTTGATGGATGAACTGAATCCATTTTTGATTTATTTCCATTAACGGATAATTAGATGGCTTTCGACACTTGGTAGCATGTTTGACCAGAAAATGTTCCCATGCTTTGTTGAAATTTGGAAAATTTTCAGGTGGAATTAAAGCAATGTCGAGAGTCGTGACTCGTTAAATATATGGGAAATTGTAACACATAACTAGGAAATGTTTCCAAAATCATGTAATTCAATTCAGATGGAATTGATTCTCTCTCTACTCTCTATATATTGGAATTAAGTGTTCATGCTGGATTTGGAATTAATAATTCACTGTCTACAAGTATCCCATGAGGTTTCCAATTTCCTGTGCTCACAGATTTCTAGATACAGCAGACTATCTTGGTTGCTTTGCTGTATACTTTTGCTCGAATCCCTTGAGCCATTGATCATGCTCATCTCCCATTTCACTAGGGGCTGCCCTAGAGACTAGAGTTATATCCGATGGCTGAGAACATTGCTGGACGATGCCGCCTTGTTGGTCCTCTTAGATTGATCCATCCAGCTTAAATTTAAATTTTAAAGTGATCTTTTTATAGGAAATTAAAAGGGAGTTTAATTTCCAAGTAACAAAAGTGAAATTTAATGAAGAGATGCCTGGGCTGGCAAATAGAGATTAGAAACAGAGAGCCGCAGAAGGTTTTAAATAGTTTCACTGCTCTAGAAAGCTAGCTAGCAGCTTTTATTTAATGGGTTTAATTAGGACAACGTATTCGTATGCAGGTGTATCATCAAACAGTGACGTTCCTGGCTCCGTCAAGCAGAAGCTGGTGTCAGCCTACAAGAGCAATCTTGCAAACAAGTTAAGGTCAGAGGCTCAAGAAATTGATGATCCGCCTCAAGATGGATTAAATGATCAGAAAGTTGCACGGTGGGCAACAACTTGGTGGCAACAGTTTTCTGTACTGCTAAGAAGAGGAGTGAAAGAAAGGAAGTACGACTCCTTCTCTGGCCTCAAGATTGCTCAGGTCCTGGTGGTGGCTCTCCTCTCAGGGCTTCTCTGGTGGCAATCTGATGTATCCCATCTACAAGATCAGGTAAAATTCTGCATGCGACAATTTAACATTTCCTGAGAGCAGGTTCGTCGACAGGAAGTTAATCAGTTCTGAACTATTTCGTTATAACACAAATGCAGATGGGGCTCCTCTTCTTTTACTCAGGATTCTGGGGATTCTTCCCTTTATTCCAAGCTATCTTCACCTTCCCCCAAGAACGTAGCATGCTAGAAAAGGAGCGATCCTCCGGCATGTATCGGCTGTCATCATACTTCATGTCAAGGATTGTGAGTGACCTCCCGATGGAGCTGGTCCTTCCCACCATTTTTGTAAGCATAACATACTGGATGGCAGGGCTGAAAGGCACGCCAGGAAATTTCTTGCAAACCCTGTTCGTTCTCTTGTATTCTGTGCTGGTATCAGGAGGTCTGGGGCTAGCACTCGGTGCTCTGGTGCTGGACCAAAAATCTGCGACCATACTGGGATCGGTAATCATGCTATCGTTCCTGCTCGCCGGTGGATACTACGTTACACACGTCCCGGCCTTCATTAGCTGGGTGAAGTACATCTCCATTAGCCAATACACGTACAAGCTGCTGCTGGGGTCTCAATTCAGGGGTACAGACACCTATCCTTGCGGTGGTGGTGGTGGTGGTGGTGCTGGAGGAGTTTGTTTGGTCGGAGATTACCCTGCAATCAAACAAGTGGGGCTTGATGGCCAAGTTCTTGCTGCGGTTGCATTAGGGATTATGCTTGTGGTTTATCGCCTGGTCGCTTATTTTGCTCTCATGAGGATTGGAGTTACTAAAAAGTAGAGTGGATTTTTTTCTTTTGTGGTTAAGTTTTGTGTCAGGACAGTTGTATTCCAATAAATTGTTCTAATTCTCTAAGATTACAATTGTTTTTTAACGATAATTATAGCTAAATATTCTTCTCTGGACGGTGGTGGCTATAAAATTCTCAGAAAATATGACTCTTATGTCGAGGGGTAGTTGATGTCAAGTTTGTCAATGCCGTTCTGGTTGTCGTTCTGGTTTTTCTATTGATATGGAATACTTCGGTTTCGAAGTATTTTGGCGTGCCGTTTCGGGATTGTACTGTTCATATATAATTAATTATATATATATATATATATATATATATAGGAAAAAAATGAAAATATTAATTTAACAAGCATAATTAAAATTCAAGATAAATTAACTTTAAATTATACAATATAAACACAAAGTCAAACAAACATAATCTCAAAATTAGAAACACAATCACAAGTTAATCAAAATAAAGATGATTTTAAGGCTGGAACGGTACGGAAACGTTCCGGCCAATATTTAAGGAACGGGTTGGAATTAAAACAAAAATGAAAATGACGCCACTTTATCTTGTTTTTTTAACGGCACAAAATATTTAGATTATTTTAGCAGAAACAAAACGATATTATCAACAGCTGGGTGCCACAAATCGAGGTTCCTCAGTTCATGCCCCCAATTTGTGGAAATCCAACAGGAGTGATTATTCTAATAAAACAAGCTCAAAGTATTGGGCTTTCAGAATAATATATGCCCACTGCTCTGTAAAGTGGCTCTGCTGTGCTTATTAATTAGGTAACGATTTCGTTGAGGCCCATCATCAACTTTGAGATGACGGGTTCTCATTTCAGTAATCAAATCATGACAGATAGATAGACAAATTTCATTTCGATTGATGTTTTATTTTTTTATTTGGAATGGAATGTCTTAGTCTTAAAGTGTTTTTATGTGTTGTTTTGGTGTTGTATTGTTTGTATTTATATATATAATTAAATATATTAATTAAAAAAATTGGTTCAAATCCAAAAAATAAAATTATTTAGAATTGTGTAATTTAATGTAAAAAAAATAATAAAATGATTTTTCTAAACAAAATGATAAATATATTATTAGAATGTCATCATCAATCTCGCAAGGTCATTACATTCATTGATTGCTCTAAAATTTTAATATAATATATATAAATATGTCAAGAGACTCCTCGTAAAATTGTTTCTCAATCTAACGGTCAAATTAAGAGATATGATTGATATTGTAAAATTATTCATTATTTAAAAAATATATATTATTTGGCCAAAACAAAAAGGATAGAACAAAACCGGAACATTCTGGCTGAAATTTGGACAAAATTTCCGGAACAAACCAAAATTTTAAATGAGAACCTTGTTATTTTATCTTGATTTTTTTAACTGGTACAAAATATTATTTAATTTTTTAACTGGTACAAAATATTTCAATCATTTTTGTGAAATGAAATAAAATTAATAACATGAGACATAGAGAGAGAGAGAACACAGTACCACGCCCCTTGTTTCTATTGGTTCAACCAAAATCAGATGATAGTTTAAGGGGATTTAAAAAAAAAAATAGAAAACCACTAGCAGAGTTACACAATGTTTAGGGCGGAGGAAAAGACAAGGAAAGAAAAGGGGAGGAAGAAAACATAGTTTTTTTTTTATGGTGCTCTCTTATTTGAAAAGAAGAGGAAATTGATGGGAAATTCTCGGATGGAAAAAGCACGAAGAATTCTTTTATGAGCATATTCCTAATTTTAAATAAATGGTATGAAATACTAATTTTCACTCTCAGAAAACCTCCCTCTCATTTTTTTCCGTTTCAATTATTGAAGAAATAAACAGAAAGAAAAGGTTTGTACATTCATATTATTTGCTGTCACTCCACACTGAAACTACCTGGAAACTCCAAGTTAATTCACAATTTCGATTCAAACATCAAGAACTCTGTAGCCTCGAAATGCAAGATTGTTAAGGAACCATCTCACCTAAAAGCTTAAGCTTGTAAGTGAGGTCCCATAATATGATTTATATTATTCTCTAACACACTCCCTCAAGTGAAAGCCCTTTAGGCTTGAAACTTGCACAGGCCCACATCACCTTGTGCTTGATTTTTATCAAATAGAACGGGGGTGGTGAGATTCGAACTTGTGACCGCTGGGTCAACAAGGCTTTGATACCATGTTAAGGAACCATCTCACCTAAAAGTTTAAGCTTGTAAGTGAGGTCCTATAATATGATTTATATTATTCTCTAACACAGACTTATTCCAAGAACCAAAATCAAACTGGCTATGGTGATCAAAGTGAAGGAATTGTTGTTTTGATCGTGCTGTAATTCTAGAATCCATTGAAGATATGTTTGAAATCAAATTTATAATGGATTGATCTCTTGTAAATCATGGGAATGTGGGTGTGTGTTCTTGAGTCTTAACACTGGATAGAATGCTTAACATGATTTTTGCATGTGGGCTGCTATGGAATTATGAGTCGCATGCTTTGAACGAACGCCTTCAGAAATTATATGCATATTCCATGCTGAAGTTCTCGACAATTTACCTAAAAAGTTGATTTCATATTTTTTTGAAAAAATACAATGGGCTCGTTCATAATGCGGAATGAAAGGGGCTGTTTTGACGTTATACGATGGGGGCTTTAATTATATTTCCTCTCCTTATACAACAAGACTTCAATTATATTTCCATGTTGGTGACCCCCTCCATTGATAAACAATGGGATCTTTTAGGTATTCTGCCTTGATATATCATTTTTTTGTGTTAATTAAACTTTTTATCTCTTTATTAAACAACAATAATTATTAATAAAAGGAAAAACACACACACACACAAATAAACATATATATATTACTTACACAAACCACAATGATCACAATGATATGTTTACAATTAATAATAAAATTAAAATTTAACAATAAATTTAAACACACTAAAATTTTAAATTTTACAATTATATATTTGCTATATATATATATATATATATATAGAACTTGTTTTTGTCTATAGAAAATCACTCCTGCTAAGCCGGTAGGGTCTTGACTTGGTGATCAAAAAGGGCTTCTCCCTTCCTCTCACTCCAGGTTCAAGCCTTGCTAGGCATTATTGTCACCCCCACGATATCTTATATGATCATTGGGCTTGCAGGATGTTCAGTGGGCCCGAGGATTAGTTATGATGCGTGCAAGTTAGCCCGGACACCCCGGTTATCAAAAAAAAAATCATTCCCGTTAATCATTTAATATATGATTCAGTGATAAAAATTTAGAACTGATATATTTGTTTTTTATATGATTTCAGGTCTAATATCTATAATTACTAATATAATAATCATTAGTAGCTAATATAATTATTAATTTTAAAAAGTATAAAATTAGTAAAGATAAACATAAACTGACTGATAGATATTAATGACCCCTGGCAAGCAAGCTAGCTAGCTAGTCCTCATTGATTTCTACTAGCAGTCGCCAAATTAACTAGAATACTATATTCAGAAGGACTGTAAGTTCTTGGAAGCATCCAGGAAGCATGACTTTAGTTTGCATCATCAGACCGCCAGGATATCAAAATCAACGCATTGAACCTCAAAAACTGTCAGAAAACCTCTCGTGCCAGCCACAAAGTTAGGTTTCGAATCTCCATTTTCCATGACAGCTACAAGTCTTTCATCGAACCAGAACCATCCACGTGTACTCATGCCAAACTCGCCGCCCAATAAAAACACCCTGCTCATCTTCACGTGTCCCATGAAAATATCGGTTCAAATCTCTGCCTTCCAAGCTACACAGATTAATCCACGCACGCTCCACATGCACAAATTAATTATTATATCTGTCTTTGATTTTTCTTTATTATTTGTTTGACAATTGAACACTGTAAAAGATGGATACACTATTTTACGAGTTTGTCAAAGTTTATTTTTCACGTGAAAATAAAAATAAAAATAAAAAACCCTAAAGTCTCTCTAATTTTATGTGACCTTTGCTCCTTGATCCACCAAACAATTCCAAATTTCTCATCTGTTGACCTCCCTCTCTCTCTCTCTCCCTCCCTCTCTCTCTCTCTCTCTACACTTTAAAGTATTCCCATCTCCACAAAATTCCAAAGAACACCTTAATCATGATAACTATCCAGCTCCTTTAATTTTTATGCTTTTCTCAAACTTTGACCTGCCCCTCATCAATCTTGACCACCAATTTATATATCTTGCTGTTAAAACGACACGCGAGTGTCTCCAAAAAAACAAAAAGAGGGAAGAGAGGTATACTTGTACGCCAGACCATGGAGGGTTTTGAGTAAAAACAAACCCTAATCTTATCTCCAATAGAAAAACAAAGTAAAACCCCTCAGCGATAACGTGTCAGAATATAAGAGCTCCATTTGTAACCTCTTTTTTTCTTTTTTTCTTTTTTTTTTCTGTCTTCCACAATCTCCTTTCTTTGACATGAAACAAGCAAGGAATAAATAAAAACAATTACACGCCTAACTTCACTCCACAAATATCCACGTGTCGTCACTTGATAAATGTTGGACGCGTTAAATCTTTTGGTGGGACATCCAGAATTGGAACTGGGTTTTAAAGGTTTCCTGATATTTATGATGACACGTGTCTACTCTAGAGATGACTCGCCACTGTCTTTTTCATCGCGGTTCATGCACTAGAGTTTTGATTTTGCATTCCAATCTAGTTTTTTTGTTTGATAAAAACAGATTTTTTTAAATATCTTGAATAATTGTAATATGATAATGTTGAAGATAAAAAAAAATATCAGTGTGATTTTAATTGAAAAAAACAATTTAAAAATAATATACACACACTCACACTGTAGACATTAGCAAGCACTTCCACAATGATAAGGTCGGCTATTTGATTGAGAACGTGTCCTGCTTGCAACGGAGATAAGAATAAAGTGGACCCCATCAACCCAGCACTGAGACGACCGTACTCATCCCTCTATAAATTACTCCGAGATCAACTTGCCATTAAAAAAAGAGAGGCGAAAACCCAGAAAATTACTAATAAAATTGAAGCTCCAATTCTTCTCTCCAGCCAAACAAGCAGTCGTGTGCAAGAATGGGATTGCAGGAAACAGACCCGCTTGCCCAATTGAGCTTGCCACCGGGTTTCCGGTTTCACCCGACTGATGAAGAGCTACTGGTACAATATCTGTGTAAGAAGGTTGCCGGTCACCATTTCTCTTTGCCGATCATCGGCGAAATTGATCTGTACAAGCTTGATCCGTGGTTCTTACCAAGTAATTATTAATAATCCCTGCTCTATCATATTCTATTAGTTAAAATCATTACTTAAATCAATTACTTGGAATTACAATATTTATTGGGTTGATTTTTTTTTGTTGTTAATAGGTAAGGCAATATTTGGTGAAAAAGAATGGTACTTTTTTAGTCCTAGAGACCGCAAGTACCCGAATGGATCCCGACCCAACAGGGTTGCCGGGTCTGGGTACTGGAAAGCCACGGGTACAGACAAAGTTATCACAAATGAGGGACGTAAAGTTGGCATCAAGAAAGCTTTGGTCTTTTACGTTGGGAAAGCCCCAAAAGGCTCCAAAACGAATTGGATCATGCATGAATATCGCCTTCTCGAATCCTCTCGCAAAAGTGGAAGTACAAAGGTACCGACAAAAACAGATTTTCATTTGATTTCATACACTCCTTACGATTGATATTTGTTTGTTTGCTAAGGTTGTGGTTGATATTTATTCGTTAAAAACTGTGTGCTATACAAATGTTTTTGTTTTTTCCCCCCTTCTGGGAGTGTGTTCTCTTAATTATATTTGTTTCCTTTGCTTTTTCAGCTGGATGATTGGGTGTTGTGTCGGATTTATAAGAAGAATTCAAGTGCTGCGCAGAAATCCATGTCAGGTGTTTCGAGCAGAGAATATAGTGCTAATTGTTCATCTCCATCATCGTCTTCTCATTTGGAAGATGTCCTTGACTCATTGCCGGAGATTGATGACCGGCGTTTTCGCTTTGCCCCGGACCAGCTCACTCAAACCAATGCAACACGAGGAGAAAATCAACCTGGCGAATCTTGGTTCAGGGAGTTTTGACTGGGCGACACTCGCCGGGCTCAACTCGTTGCCGGAGCTCCTACAAACTTATCCCGACGCGAGTTACTCGAATACCGATGTTAATGGCGTGATGCGTCCCCTCAATGCCACCGCTCTGCCACACCGATTCATCAACAGAGAGGATGGGGAACTCGGTCGAAGAGGAGGTCCAAAGTGGGGTTAGAACTCAGCAGCAGAGAGTTGGCAACTCCGGGTTTTTCCAACAAAACTCGGGCGCGATGACACCGAACTTCTCTTCTAGCTTTCTTGACCCGTACGGGTTTAGGTATTCGACCCAGCCGGGAAGTGGGTTTGGGTTTAGGCAGTGAGAAATGCAGGCAGGGTTAGGGGCGCGTCTCTGTAAATATTGGATTCTTTGGGGCTAGCTTTTGGGTTCAGAATCCAAAAGAGAAGAGCTGGAGGCTGCCTGCTCTATTAGCTAGGGGTGATTTTGAATAGACAAAAAACAAGTTCTATATAAATATGACATTGAATTAAAGCAATAATATGACCAAATTGCATTCAATGAGAAAATATTAGCATCAAAGCAATAATATTGAATCTTGGCTTTTCTTTTCACTGCTATAAAAATTATAGGTCTCTTAATTTTCTTATTGCGATCATCTCTTAGTGTTTTGCTGGGTGATAGAGCTTACGATATGGCACTGTACGGATACGTAACCTAAAGGCGCTGTGATGCGACTAGTCTACTGACGATAAATTAAATTTTGGACATGCTAGCATTTGCTATGGGATGAATAGTTTAAGGGAATGACGTGTCAACTACTCGTGAGATTTGGAAACTGATTTTTCTAAACCAAAAGATTTCTTTCAAAGTTTCATGATACACCTTCTTACAGTGGATTCAAGCATTGTCCATTTTTTTTATTTTTAATTTGATTTCTAAATTTTTACTTTAAGTGATTTAAGCTTAAATTACCACAATTGTATTTTTTTATGAGAGATGATTGAATTAAAATATATGGGACTAAACTAAGAGGTCAGATAGAATAGGAAGCAAATTTGATATTTATTTAAAAAAATTAATTTTATCCTTCCATGTTTTTTAACTATTAGGTAATCAATCCTTATAGTTTTTTAAAAAATCAATTTTGGTACCATTTTTTTTTAATCTTTTATTGGAGGAAAGAGATGGAGTTGCTAGATTCCGGTGTAAGAAATGAAAGTGATTATTGGTGACTATATCAGTTACAAAAATAATTATTTTTTTGTGATAAATAATTTCATATGATGAGGATAGTTTAGATTAGTTCTGTGTTCAAATTAAGTGTCTAAAAAAATCATATTTGATCTCATGGAGATTTTAGGGTTTTTTTTTTGTATTTTTGAAAGGTCATTGATTAGTTTAATAAGGTTTATAAGGTGTTTTTTATTTTAAAAAAAATGGTTGGAAATGAATTTATTTATCAAACAATTTGGGACCTTGTTTTTCCATTCATCAAAATAGCTGGATTCTGAGAATTCTCATATGATGAGTCTTTTTTTTTTTTTAATTAATTGTGGTCCTGCGCACTTGTGTTTGACTTTGCAAGTTTGGCCGCGAGTAGTTTGCTTTGATGGGCTAGGCGCTAGACTTGACTTCCCTGGCTTCTTTTCTTCTTAAAAAAAACATTATTTTTTTAATTAATGTTTATCTTATAAGTATTTTTTGAAATTAATTTCTTTATATGATTTAATTAATATTTATTCTATGTGATTTTGTTTTTCTTATCTAGCCTAGAACTAAACAAATCAATAACCAATGTGTAAAGAAATGAATAAAAAATCAATAATATTCTAATTTTAATTCTTACTCTTATGATTTTTTTTCCCGATCCTTTTTCTTTCAATCCATATTTATAGTTTTTTTTTCAATTTGATCTTCATAATTTTGGTTTTTATCTTTTGTTAAAATATTTTTTTTCTTTTCAGTTTAACTCCCGAATTTGTTACCCTTTGATTTATTTATTTATTTTCAATTTTAACCCTCATTTCTTTTATGATGATTATTTTTATTTTGGATTTTTAATGTGTGTTTTTTTGTGTAATTTTAACGTGGATAATTGTTCATGTATAATAAGTGCAATATGATAACTTTGGTCATGATTTGAAATGTTAATAAAGATTGAAATAATTTTTTGTCTTATTTTTTTAATATCTTCATTTGATATTGTTTTATTTTTTTATTGTTGTTATATATTTTAATTATATTATCAAATTAATTACTAATTTAAATTTGATTATTAATTTTCTTAAAATAATGATTGAGGTCAGACACACTCTCCAATTCCTTATAGAAAAAGCTTGAAATCTAATAAATACCGATGGTATTGAAGACAAAGCTCCCTAATTTTATATATTTAAAAAAAATTCAATTTTAATTAATTTATTTATTTATTTATTTAAGATTTTGTATTAGACGGCGTCAATCATGATTTGAAGCCGGGATTCTCACATGCCATCACTGATCCAATTCAAAAGTGACTTTTCTGTGGCCTTCCTTGGAAACTTTCCTATGCATTGGACGACGCAGAGACAAAACTTCTTCCTTCTAATCCAAAGATCATATCTAAAATTCAATCAAGCTATGATCCAGGATAACTGCTGACTCAGCAAATATAAAAACATCTAATTAAATAAACCAATAATTATCTGTATAAATGGACAAAACAATATTGCTAAAAACAAAACAATATCTTTATCTATATACATCAAGATATTCAATCATGCAAAATTAGATATTTATCCTATTATATTTATTAAACTTGTTTATTAAATTAATAATAGATAAAACTCACTTAAAAAAACTTGTGAACTAAAATATAAACATTAAATAAATTGATTGAATAAAGTCACACCCTAAAAGGAACATTATGCAAGACCAAACATATCAAAATATTATTCAAAATAAATGTTTTTATTTTGAAAAATAAAATTTATTTACATAAAATTAAAAAGGACGAAACACAATAATATCTTGAAAACTAAAACAAAGACAAAATACTTTTTTCTTATGGAAAAAAAAATCATATTCAAAAGAGGCATGCAAAAGTCGTAATCTAAGCCATGAGACTAAGATAAACACATAGAAAAATATAAAGATAATCACAAAACTAGTATTGTTTTAAAAAATAATATTCAATGAGAAAATCAAACAAAACCAAATCCTCAACAAATCAAGTCAAAAGATAAAACCAAGAAAAAAATCATTCACACAAAAAGAATCTTAACAAAATAAGGGTGAAAATAAAAAAAATAACTAATTTTTTTTTATTAAAAGATGAAATTGAAAGTAAAAAAACTTTAACAAAAAAAGCCAAGGAAAAATATTAAAAACCAAAAGAATAAGAACCAAAGTGAAAAAAAAAGCTTAAGAGAAATTGTAATTGAAGGATTAAATTAAAAAATACAAATGAACAATAATGGAATAAGAAATAAAAAAAGAGGTATAAAATTGAAAAACAAAAAATAATAATTTTACACATTACTTTGCAGGAAAGATAAAAGAAGGGAGGAAAAAAAGAAAATGACAATTAGCATCATATTTTGTGGAAAAGGACATGGAAAAGGACATAATGACACATTCAAAAAAATGATAAAGGATTAGGTTTGGTCATTAGATGACGTAAAATGCGCCAATATATTTTTTGATATTTTTCCACAGTTAATTATGCATATATATTATCTTTTTTTTTCTTTTTTTTTCTTCCCTTTGTGAGGTCAATAAAATAATAAAAAATCGATAGCTTTAAAAAAATTGAATTTAAGAATATCATAATATTCCTCATGACCCTTAATTACCTAACATATTGTGTAAAAGTATAAGAATACCCCCAAATGGAATTGTTTTTTTTTTAAAAAAAAAATTCAAATGCCAAATATATATATTTTTAACTATACAACAAGAATGGAAAAACAAAAACAAAAACCCTAATCCAACAACCCAACACTATTTTGATGTGAGGGGGAAAAAAAAGTTTTTTTATTGTTTAAAAGTTAATGAAAAGCAAAAAACACATTGGTCAACAACTTTAAATTTTGTTGACTCCAAGAGTAAAAGCATGTATTTTATAGTGCAAAATAACAATAGAAAACACTTAAATACTTGTAAAATCTTGTAATGACCAAAAAGTCATGAAAAAAAAAACTAAAGCACCCCATAACAAAGACAAGTCAACAACTTTAAATTTTATTGACTTTCAAGTAAAATTATATTTTTATTGTGAAAAAAACAATAGAAAAAGAGTTAGATATAACCAAACCAATATTTTAATGATCAATGAGCTAATGGAAAAGACCAATGCACCCTAACAAGCAAGGTACTCATTTGTTTCACTCAAGGGTAAGATAATAATTTTATTGTAGCAATCCACAATAATTTGTGTCTATTGTTACTATGAAGTGACCGTGTCTAATATATTTTGTTAATTTTTCATTATATTTTACATCTATTTCGCTTAATTATTCTAAATTTATCAAATACAGAATCATATTCAAAAGAGGCATGCAAAAACTGTAATCTAAGCCATGAGACTAAGATAAACACATAGAACAAAATATAAAGATAATCACAAAACTAGTATTGTTTTAAAAAATAATATTCAATGAGAAAAATCAAACAAAACCAAATCCTCAACAAATCAAGTCAAAAGATAAAACCAGGAAAAAAAATCATTCACACAAAAACAATCTTAAAAAATAAGGGTGAAAATAAAAAAAATAACTAAATTTTTTTGATTAAAAGATGAAATTGAAAGTAAAAAACCTTTAACAGAAAAAGCCAAGGAAAAATATTAAAAACCAAAAGAATAAGAGCCAAAGTGAAAAAAAAGCTTAAGAGAAATTGTAATTGAAGGAAAAAATTAGAAAATTAAAATTCTATAAAATGAACAATAATGGAATAAGAAATAAAAAAAGTGGTATAAACATTGAAAAATATAAAAAAAATAATTTTACACATTACCTTGCAGGAAAGATAAAAGAAGGGAGGAAAAAAAGATAAATGACAATTGGCATCATATCTTGTGGAAAAGAACATAATGACACATTCAAAAAAATGATAGAGGGTTAGGTTTAGTCATTAGATGATGTAAAATGCGCCAATATATTTTTTGATTAAAAAAAAATTGAACTTAAGAACATTAAAATATTCCTCATGACCCTTAATTACCTAACAAATGGTCATTATGGTCATTATGTTCTTTAATAAGAATACCCCCAAATGGATTTTTTTTTTAAAAAAATTCTAATGCCAAATATATATTTTAACTATACATCAAGAATGGGAAAACAAAAACAAAAACCCTAATCCAACAACCCAACACTATTTGAATTGAGGGGGAAAAAAGTTTTTTTATTGTTTAAAAGTTAATGAAAAACAAAAAAACATTGGTCAACAACTTTAAATTTTGTTGACTCCAAGAGTAAAAACATGTTTTTATAGTGCAAAATAACAATAGAAAACACTTAAATACTTGGAAAAATCTTGTAATGACCAAAAAGTCATGAAAAAAAAAAAACAAGGCACCCCATAACCAAGACAAGTCAACAACTTTAAATTTTATTGACTTTCGAGTAAAATTATATTTTTATTGTGAAAAAAACAATAAAAAAGAGTTAGATATCACCAAGCAATATCTTAATGATCAATGAGCTAATGGAAAAGACCAATGCACCCTAACAAACAAGGTACTCATTTGTTTCACTCAAGGGTAAAATAATAATTTTATTGTAGCAATCCGCAATAATTTGTGTCTATTGTTACTATGAAGTGACCGTGTCTAATATATTTTGTTAATTTTTCATTATATTTTACATCTATTTCGCTTAATTATTCTAAATTTATCAAATATAGAATCGTTCTAAAGTCTATGGTTATGATAGATATTCTTAACTAAATTGATAAAAGTATTAAAAACTGAAACATAATCTAATTTATTAAAAAAAAATTATGAGTACTTTAGCTTTCTAATTTGTCTTTCAACTTCGTTAGAGGTTGGTTAACCATGTAGATAAGAGATTCATATACTTTGAGTTTATAGATATAAAGTTATCTTTAATCCAAGTTTATTCCACTATATTTGATTTTTAGGTTTAAAGCTATCTCTAAATCAAAGTAAGTTTTATTAAACTTGATTTTTTTATTATATTTTAATTTTGTTAGGGTTACTTTACCGAGTAATAATCATTCAGCATCAATCATTCCCCCCCTTTTCTTTCTAGTATGTAATTAGCTTCCTCGAGTTATATTATTTCTTCGTCTTAAAGGCCATCATGAATGAAACCAATTGTTGAAAAAAACACAAAAGAAAAGGTTTCTACGCCATGACATTGAAAGAGATTAGGGTTTCGTATTCACTGGTCAAAGTCAATGGCCTAAAAGCGAGGTGTATGTGACAGGAAAAGAGTGAAGAAATATGAGAGGTGATAGGATTTTAGGAACGACGTAGAGCTAATGATATGTATAATAAATTTTGAATTTAAATTAGAATATGTTTTTTTTTTTTTGTGTAAGAGTTTGAGATAATTAAAATTTTATTTAGTTATCTAAATCTATAAAATATATTTTCTCGAAAATGAATTTACTCGGATGAAAAAAAAAAAACTAGGATTTTAGTTTTGAAATAGAATACAAATGGCATCATTCCTCAAGATTCTCCAAGAATTTGTCCGGTCTTTACTAATATGATATGCATTGACCGTTGATTTCCTTCATTGGAAATTCATTACTTGCACGTGTAGTCGACCTGCCACGATGATCATATTATTCCTCAATTTCAAATCTAAAAAGTTTTATTTATTCTTGAATTAGATTGAGGGTATACACTTATGACCTTCATTTTTGTTCTCACGTCTACACCAATCCAATTGTGAAATTTTAATTTTTAGTTAGAAAAATCATTTTCAAATTATTCTTTCCTGGAAATATAAATTTATATTCAATGCAGCTAGCCAAAATTCATATTATCGTCTTTTCAAGTTCAAGACTTCTTACAGCACATCACGAAAATTTATATTGTTATTATCCAAATAGTTTTTTTAATAAAACAATAATAAAAAATAGGGCATGCAAAATGAGAAATTCTCCATACTAATTTTGGTTTGTTAACTCAACATAAAAAAAAAATCGTGTGGAAATGAGAACATGAGTTTATTTATAAAAAAAAGAGTTATTTTAATTAACTTTTTTATAATCACATTGATGAAGTAATTATTATTTTTTATCTCAAACATGAGCCTATAATTAGTTTAGCTTTAATTGTAACCATATATGGATAAAAGTAGGTGTAGAATCTTTTCCAAAATGGATAGAGGTATATCTCTTGAACGATCCTGAAATAAATAATTTTAAGTGATTGATTGCTATAATGTTCAATGAATTTAGAAAAAAAAAGAATATAGAAAAAAGAAGGGCAAGGAAACCCTTTCACGTTAAAGCGATAAATGATTAAGATTCTTAGCTAACTACAACCGGATAGGCATAAGCCGCAATTAGAAAAAGCCATTTGATTTATAACATGGTGTGTTTTGCTGTTGTATTAAAAATATTTTTGAAAAAAATTAACAAAATAATTTTAATACATTTATGAATGAAAAACACTTTTCAAAAAACTATAACTATACTTTAAACTATCATTATATTAAAAAAGAAAAAACCAGAAAAAGGCATTTGATAGGGAAGGACATGAATAAAAGCTCCCCGTAAATCTGTATTATTTTGAAGAATAGTCAGATTCAATTTAAAGAGCTTGTACTTTTTTAAAATAAAATTAGATTTGTACAAAAAGAAAAAAAGCACTTCTGGACCACGTAGAAGCAAATTGGAACACTTTAGAGCATAACGCCAAACTTAATATGTCAGTGTCAATATATATAATTTTCTAATAGATTTAGTATTTTACATGCCATCAATTATTTAATTGGGTCCCCGAGGGGGTGGCGCAGCGGCAAGCACTTGGGCTCGTAACAGCCCTAGGTTTGAGTCTCGGCAAGCCCTCTCGTAAGAGCCTGGGATAGTCGGGGTTTTACTCACTCATCTAAGTCCATAAAGTACGCTTTCCGGGGGTGGAGTTTCCTCAAATCCAACAAAAAAAAATTATTTAGTTGGTATAAAATGTTTTCGAAGTCTAATTTTTCTATGTATTTTTTATTTATCCATCTTGTAAATGCATTAAAAAATCATAGCATGGTAACACCAATTCTGAGTATATAATAAAATCAAAAAAATATATTCATTTTCATGGAATAATAAATCCAAGTCATCGTTAACATTATAATCCTTACGCAAGCCATTTCGGCCCATAGTAGTAGCACTGATATGTTTTTTCCAAGAGATAGATAGCTAGGGCTACCTGCTTTCCATTTCTTCGTGGATTTCGTTAAGTCGAAAGCCCAGGTAGAGTTGTATTGCTATTTTTTTTGTGATCCCAGCAAGTCATCGGTTCTTTCTGATTCTATCTTTTCACAGAAACGATTATCATCTTTTAAAAACAACAGTGCCTCAAGGCGATGCTTTTTTTTTTTTTTTTTTGTAGATTTAGATCGATCGATCGATCTTTTCTATCGGGTCTCTACTTTGATGCTGCAGTAGTGCCTGATTTGAGTAGGAGTACTGCTCGGTTGATAGAAATCAAAGTATTTCTCACCTTGAACCATAATTTTATATTTTGTTGATTCAATTGATAATAGTTGGGTGTTTACATTAGAGGTTAATTATGAACATAGTGAGCTTTCATTTCTATTTTGAATCTAAAGTTATTGCATAAAATATTTGTTATATTATATGCAATGTCTCTATATGGTTGATATAGTTCAAATTGCAAAGCTTATGATAACAAAACACAAAATTATTGAAACATGTGATGGTAGAACTCAAGTGAGGTGATGCTAAACAATAAGAATAATGATGGGGACTTGAGATGTCTTAAAATTATAAGTTGTATCCCAATTAAGTTTCATAAGTATTAGTTCATGAATTGATTTAGGTAAAATAGCCCCTAAATCATTTCATAAGTATTCGTTGATGAATTGATTTGTAGTTGTTATAAGGTTGGACCAACCAACAACGCGTGTCGTATCCTCCGCGTGAGCGTGACGTCGCGGCAACCCTCTTTGGGAGCAGAGATTCATGTAGAGTTTTTTTTTTTTTTTTTTTTTGGTGAAAAATAAAGTCATCACCTAGTATTATGGTCGTTAGAAAAACTAACTAGTCTTTTAGAGATTCTAAGAAAATGGACTTATTGCTATGGTGTTTGGTGTTTGTCTAATCAATTTTTCTATAATAGGTTTGCTATGATGAATAGACTTAGGTTTAAAGTCTAAAATAAAGTACCCTTTACCAAATATATCATACCTTTAGATATGTCTATACAGTGCCAAAGAGAGCTGATGCAACTCTTGAAATTTGTGTTTGATAAATTTACGACATATGAATTAAGAGATAGCTAGGATAAAAATCTAAGGAGATTAAATGGGCTTAAAAGCTCATTTTCCCCTTTAGTTTTCAAGTGTTCACGACTCGTAAATCACAAGGAAAAGGAAGAAAAATTTAGAAATTTAAGGAAATTCATAGCGCTTTAAAAAGCCTATTTTTCCCATAATGTTTCATACTTTTATGGCTTGTAAACTGTGGAGTAAGAAATTGAAATGTCCCTAATTATAATCAGGTTTTCTTTCAAAGATGTGTTGATTAAATAATGATGACTTATTATTCTTGGAAAAACATTTTGGATATTTACAGCTTAGAGTTTGTTTATGTAAATATTAATGATGAATAATAGTGAATTATCCCCACTAATATTTTAGATATTAACTCTTTTTGTATTTATTTATTCAAATATTAACAAAGTGAATAATATATGAATCCTCAAAAATAAGATTTTTGTATTTTTTAAAATATTGGGCACCACCCTTTGAAATTTACAAACATGTTGTGAAATCTAAAAATGCAAAAAAAAACATTTTTTGTGTTATGAAATCCATGCTAAAACATATTTTCTTTTAAACTCTATTTTTAGAAAAATAATGTTCAAGAAATGTTAATGTATTGGCCATATGCATGAAAACATATATATCCACATCGCATCGAAAACCAGGTATTTTTAATACAAAGATTAAGATTTTTTTCAAATAAAAAAATATAGACCTTAAAATCATAAACCTCTTCCTTTTATATATATATTTTTTAGAGAGAAAAGAGAGAGAGAGAGTCGGGTCACTTTACCCAAACCAATGACCCGACTGAGCAAACAAGAGGCATGCATGAACCGCCTCTCATATGCCTCGTTGATTATTGTTCAAGTGAATTATAATTCACTTGAACAGTAAACATAAAGACACACACAAGATACATAATTAAACTTCCCATAAAAGAAGAATGTATAGAAATACTAACTTGGCAACTGACAACAGAAGATGATGGTAGTGAGCTCCAACACAAATGGTGATTGCAACTTCTGGGATAATGGCAAGTGCTAGCAAAGTTGATGGTGACTGGTGGGAAGAAATCTGGTCGAGAAAGGGATTGTTGGAAGTTGTTGGTTGAGAAGGGAGAGGCTATGGTGAAAGCGGGGAACCTTCTGTGTTTTTTTAGGTTTTGTGAGCTACTTCTTTATTGTCCTCTACCTTGTTTTCTTTATTTCTATTCTCCTCTTTTTACTCTTTTTTCTTCTCCTCTTTTAGGTTAGTAGGGGGAGATATATATATAGCCTAGACATAGCTCTATATAGAGAAGATTTAGTGCATTTAATCTAGGATACAAAATAACATTTTCTCTATAATAAGATAAAACAAAATAGGAAAAACAAGTATTTTAGTTGACATTCTAATGATTTTGAGGTAGAAAAAAATGTGTTTTGTAGTTGAAGATCAAGTGATAAAATCATGGATACCAAACGGGAAGTTGCAAAAGAAAAGAAAAGAATTTACAGGTAGGGGTTGTTTCTCAAAATTATAATGAACAATACCTATCACGACACAAAATTTTCTACTTCTACACTAGATATTCAAACAAGAATATTGTGAGAATTTGATATCCAAATTAGGCAATTTAAAACCCCAAATATATTTACACGTGTAAAAATACATGAAGGACCTAAAGTAAGAAAAACAATCATTTTGATCAATAAAATCTATCCCGTAATCTTCTTGGTTAAAACCTTTTTTGAAGAAACAAATTCGTGGAAGTGACAATATCATTTTTTTTTAAGTGCAAAAATTTTGAGGAATTTATTCAACCTTAAACCTATTGTAAAAAAAGAAAAGCATCGTTGATTTTGTAAAAAAGAAACAAAATATAAACCCTATGCGGCAGTCGAGCAAACATAAACTTATTGTGACATTTTCTAAACCAAGCCCCCTATTTTTAAACGAGACTAATCGACTTTTTATGGTTATTCTAATAAATCTTTGAAATATTAAATTGGGTCTCTCGAATATAGACCTGCAAATCTCGAGTCAGAATCATTCTCGCGACAAGATTTTTCTTATTTTACATAAGACACTCAAACAAGACTACAACTTTTGTTAAGGATTTAGTGCAAAAAAAAAATTGTTTTGAAAAACATAATCTAACCACAATTTTGCTTGGTCAAAAAACCAAGTAGGACTGGACATTCAAACATGAATATCTTAAGTTTTCAATATCGAAATGAAGCGATTCAAAAATCCACAGTCTTCTATACATGTAGGACTACAACTTTCATGAATGATCCAAAAGCGTAGAAAAAAATTGTTTTGGAGAACAGAATCTGCCTGCATTTTGCTTGGTAAGAAACCAAGCGGAACTAAACATTCAAACGGGAATATCTCATGCTTTCGATATTGAAATCAAGTGATTCATAAATCTATAGTTATCTATACATACAAAGACTACAACTTTCATGAAAGGATCCAAAAGCGAGAAAAAAGTCATTTTGAAAAATGAATATGCTTGCAATTTGCCTGGTCAAAAACCAATCAGGACTGAACATTCAAACGGGAATATCTCGAACTTCCGATATCAAAATCAAGCAATTAAAAAATCCACATTCATTGATAGGTACAGGACTACAACGTTTGATGAAGCGAGATTTTTTTTTGTAAAAGAACAAAATTATGCCTGCAATTTACTTATTCAAAAAAAATCTCCTGATCTGATTTGAAAACTGATAATATCGATCATCCACATTTCATAGATGACAGAATAAAAATCTAGATTAATTCTTGAACATGTCATAAATAGATAACAGAATATATCTGTGATTGTCAGATATTGTATGAATTAATTGACGAATGCTTTAGGCTTTGCCAAGCCTTACCAGCGTTAATTAATTCATGCTGGGCTGGTGTTTGCCCAGGCCTTCCCAGCGTAAGGCGTTTTGCATGCATTCCTTAGTTTCGTCAGCAGTGACCAAACTGGTTTATGATTAGAATGGAGAAAAATAAAATAAAATGGGGCAGCAATGTGAATAGTGTCAAAACTATTAAATTAGCAAATGTCAGTTAACTTTTATGCAACAATTGACAGCTTAATTAAATTTGCAAATCAAGCTAAGAATAACTTACTTGGTGCTGTGCCTGGAGATGGATTGGGAGAAACTGTGACGTTTAATTTGATGAGCTTCTTTCCTTCCTCTTTTTTTTTCTCTTTTTTTTTCTTTCCCTTTTAGTATCTCTAAATATTTTTCTTAATTCCTCTTCTTTTTTGATGCACTAGATTTTGTATTTATAATGCAAGAGTCTCATAGCATATAGAAAACAAAGTTACAATAAAACTCATTCTCTTTTCTGAATTTTACATTTGATTAGAATTCAAAATTTAAAGATGAATAACTAAAATTATCATAATGATCGTTTTTTAAATTAATGATTCAAAGAGAATGATAACAACACATTATAGTCTTTATTTTTCCACAAGTTAATAGAACAATCTCTTGATTAAAATTATTCCTTAATATTTTAATTTCAAATATAAACCCCTAAAAAATAAAAAATAAAAAAATAAAAGGGTTCAAAACCAGGTTATAACGAAAGGTGTTGATGAAATGTTTTTTTTGGTTAAAATGACTTTAAAACCAGTTTTTTAGAGTCTAAAATCAGAAATCTAGGCTCATGAAATTAACTTATTTTTTTATTTATTTCAAACTTCAACACTAAATTTGTTGGAAATGGAGCTTCACTATTTTTTTATTTATTTGTTTATGAAATTATTATAGTCTAATGACTTGATTGTGAGTTTCACATGTTAGCCCAAGTTAACTTGAGTTATTGTTTTGTCTTTTTTATTTGATTTTTTTTATTTAATATCAAGTTTGTTGTAAATTAAACTTTGCATTTGTTTTTTCTTTTGTACAAGATTATCTCAATCTTATATAAAAAAAAAGTGACCACATCTTATGCCTTCTAAGAAACAATTTTGACGATAATGGCCTTTGGAATTTATCTCAAATCACCACCAAACCCTAAACTCACATCCCAAGGTGGTGTGAAGAGAAATATTGGGATGATGCAAGATATGTGATAACTTTTCTGGTCGGTTCAATGGACTTGAATTTAATATTGGCCATGCGTCTCTTTCATCTCTTTATCAGTGTGGTTCAAGCCAATTTTAGTCCTTGATTATGAAAATGGCAACGACTGTTTGCGCAACACTGTGAATTACAAAACCAGCTAGGGAAAACAGATTGTATTTGAGAAAGTAATCCTGGCTAGAAAGCACATCATCTCACAGATCCCATGCGAAGACAAAGCAAAAAAATTCCACAAACACTTGTTTCTTTAGCTACGTTAAGCTCTACCAGTCATTTGATAAATTTCGTTGTTAATGCGTTATCTTTCCAATGTGAAAGGGAAATATATTTTCATGACTAGTAAAAAGATTGATTCTAACATGACAATTAGGGCTTTTATTTTCTTGTTGTCAAGCTGGTTGCGTAAGGCTCACTTGTCTTCATCCATTTCTGGATTATTCTCTAAAATCTACTCAAAATAAAATAAAAAAAGGCTGGTGTTAGTAGAAAATTCAAGTTGAAAATTTTGAATGGATTCGAGACCCTCGATCATACCTCTATTGTGTTAAAAGATGAAAGAAAATGCAGATTCAAGACTAAAATAATTTATTATTGGATAAATCTGCATAAAAATTAAGTTAAAAGATATAATTATATTTTTTATTGGCTAATTTGATAATCGTGTGATAATTTAAAGTGTAATTATGTTTAAGAATTAATTTAGGGTCCAAATGAAGGATTTCATTAAATGCAAAGACTTAATTATACTTTAAATTGGTCAAATTAATTTTATTAAGGGTTTAATTAATGAAAAATCAAGTTTGGAGTCTAATTCGGGTTCAATTGAAAGATTAAAATTTTGAATGACTAAATTCAATTTGTGTGAAAAAAATAAATTTGAAAAGGGATATCTTAATTGACATCAGGGTTTCGGGGTTGTCTTTATTGATGCTCGACTACAATGCTACATGGCGATAGAATTTGTTAACAAATATATGCACGGTGTTAGATTATGGAGTTATTGTAATAAGATATATATTAGTGGTTAATATTGGTGCTATAAAAATAATGTGGATTATGATAAAGGTTAATCTGACCATTACAAAGAGTATAAAAAGCTTTTTACCACTATATTTACCATCAAAATTAACTATTTTATCGACAAAAATATTTGTTGGTATTGTCATGTAGTTTCTAGGGTAATTCTTTACCAGAGAAGCACACAGACAAAAACCTTTTGACTAAAAAACCCTCGCTGATAATTTTTTTTATATCGGTTCTTCCATCAGAATTGAATGTACCAACATTAATTCAATTAATATATTTCTTCAGTGATGCCTTCGATATATACTATCAGTGATTTCATCGTTAATATTTTATTGGTGATTCCTTTAATATCATTTTACTAGTATAATCATCGATAATAGTCATATTTTGAGTAATTATTGTTCAATTCTCTAGAAAATACTGACCGAAAGTTTCATTTGCAATTCTGTCACAATTATTTTATTTTTTATCAAAAATAAAAATTGAAAAATAATTTTAATAATATAAAAATAAATTAAATTAAAATCCAAATATTTGTTACAAATTATTGAATTTTTAACATTCAAAATTCAAATACAATAAATTTAAAACAAAGACGACATTGATGGAGGAGGAGGAGGTTGGTCAAGATCGCAGGATGTAAGAGGAGGAGCACATGGATCACTCCAATATGATTCATCTGCATAACCATTTGGCACAGTTCGACCATCTCAAAACGAAGCCCAGTATCTCATCATGAAGTTTGATTGTCTCATCACACAATTTCTCGACAAAAACCGCTTGTAACTCCAGAGTTTTGATTTCTATCAGGTCCACCGGATGATCATGCCTCTAACCACATATCCACATTGAAGTTTGGATTGGCTGAAGGATCGTCCATGTATTCCTCCTTCAATTGTGTATTACATGTTCTCTAGAATGAAAAAAATATAAACAACGATAGAAAAATCCAATGAAATAATAACTTAAGAAAAAGAAATAGAAGAATATCAACATACCATGAATTCATGAGTGCAACTATTCACAAACTGTTGTTGCACTTGTTTTTAGTGGTATCTACTTCATATCCAAGACTAATAGCCTACAAGAAAAACATGTTGTTAGTTACAAATATTATGAAAAAAAATATAAACTAAAAATGATATAATTAAAAAAAATTACCATCCATTTCAAATGTGAAACAAACGACATAGAGTCATCGGTGTGTGCGGTAACGAAACCTAGAAAACGCTAGTTTTGGTTTTGCGCACCAGAATATGAGTGTAGCGTGACATGCTAGGGCATCACGTGCTCATTATAATTCTTCGATATTAACTTCTGAGATGTATAACGAAATTAAATCCTTCTAGACTACCATGTTTTTCTAGTCTGGAAGCTCTCTTACTGGCGCTTTTTCTTTTTTGCGCCTCAAATAAAAAATCACACAACCTACATGGTAGAAATGAACTATTTGCTAGTAAATGACAAATAAAATTGTTGTATTTGAAACAAAATGAAAATTACCTGCTAGTTGCTCTTGATTCTCTCATACCTTTTTAGCAACAACATCATTAACATCCCCCCAATTAAATTTTTCCTTGAAGTACAAATTTAAAAAAGGAAAATTTTAGTAATCTTGTTAAAGTAAACATATTAACATGATAAAAGAAAATTGAATTCATACTAACCTTAACCTTGTAAATCATGTATTGACACGCAGTCTCCATTCAATTTTTTTGGAGATATGACTCCATTAAAAATACTGTATACTAGTAATTACTTTATCTAATTAAATTAATAATATAATATGTCATCATTCAATCTAATTAATGTATTTAAATATAGTTTTAATTTTATTTAATGTGAAATTGTTTAATAGTATTTTAAAAAATAAATTTTCTACAACACTGACAGATATAGGAATTTTGTATGTGAAATTGACATATATTCATCTAATAATTCTAGTGAGTTATGAACCATTTAGATATTCATTGATGAGTTCATTGACATAACAAGTTAGTTTGTGATTATATCAGTTAATCCATAGGTGACACATGATATATTACCAATGGATCTACCCATCGATAATTTTGTCAGCAATATTTATACTTTTTTATTTTAATTTTAATAGGGTAAAAATGGGTATGCTGACCAACAATGGTCGATGCATTATTTTAGTGTCATGTATCGAAACGGTGCTGTTTTCGGCCTTTTGTTTTGTTTTTTAGTGAAACACACCATTTCACTTAATTTTTCTTTTAGTATTTTTAAATTTTTGTAGTTTTTAAAGGGAAAGATTTTTTAAAAAGGTCGTTTAAGTTTTGTGCCTTTTCAAGTATGGGCTTAATTTATATCTTTAATTGTTTTATTTTCTGGCCAATTTCAACATTTTTCTTATTATTTCTTTCGATGTCATCCCTAAATGCATGAAATATAATCCTTCAGTATTGCCGCCTTCTCCAATTTGATCCTTGGATTTTAATTTATTATTTTTAGCAAATTTCAATCTTGTTCTATTGATTTCTTATCAATTTTGTCCCTTATTGCATTAACATAGTACTTTAATATCATTTATTTTTTTTAATTTGGTCATTTGGATTTTTATTTTATTATATTTAGCCAATTTCAACTCTTATCTCAAAATTTATTATCAATTTAACCTCTAATTGCATTAAACATATTTTCTCAAATCTCATTTGTTTCCAATTCAATCTTTGGCTTTCTAATTAGCAAATTTTAACCCTTTTTTTCTCAATATTTCTTTTCAATCTCACCCCTGATTGTAATTTTCTTTCAATTATTTTTTTTTACAAATAATCAAAATAATATTTAAATATATTATATATGATTACATAAAAAAAACAAATATGATAGAATCATGTCAAAATTCTATTAAAAAATTTAAGAAGAGAAAATTTATATTTTACTGAATATTCATGAAATTGTTTTTTTGTGGCAATGTTAGCTACATAATAATTCAAAAAACAATTGTTATCACTCTCCTAAAAACTCATAGTATTATTATTTAAGAGCCATGATAAAACTGAGCAATAATTTAAATTTCATGTTAATTATTTTTTTATAGTACATATCAAAGAATTAAAAACAAAACTTGAAAAAAAAATAATTCAAAGATCAAAACTTTAACCTAATTGCACTTAAAGAACTTAACAAACACCCTTATCTCAGTAAACTAACTCATCAAGTTAAAAAACCTGAAATAGTTCAAAACCATAAAAACATCTTGATTATTCTTGTTGCTTATCAATTACAAACATCTCTTCTTAATTATTAAACCAAAGTGGGTCGTTTCGCTCTCCTTATCTGTTGAATTTTATGTATGTGTTGTAGAATCCAGATGTGAAACTTGCGGAGAATGTGAGCGTTCCAAATGCAAAACAAATGCAGGACGTATAATTCTCTTCATCTGCACTGGATTTTGGACGAAATTCAGGAATCTGTTTCTAATTTTGGCAAGTCTGATCCATGGAGGAGGAAAGTCTTGCTTGTTCATTTACTTCTCGTGTTTTGCGATACCAAATGGAGAAAACTTCAAAAGCTTCAGCCAACCAAAGATATGAACTATTTTGACATTTGATCACAACGCTTACACGTGCACACGTTCTATCCCTTCCCTTCCAAGATCACAGAAACAGACTTCCCATTTTGATCCCAAACTTTTTCCTGCGACTGGGTTTTCAAGATTGTGATCTGTGTACACATAAACGACTCATTACATTGCATTTGGCTGGTAGCTGAGTTCAGTCTCTGCCACTCAATCGCTCGCCATAACATGTTTCTATCAGTCATCGGAATAACACCAAAAGATAAAGATATTATAAGCATATATGTGTGTACCTTGTTGGGAATAATCAAAATCAAAATTCAACACGTACGTATTTTATTAGCAAAAAGTTAGATTAAATGAACCTGTTTACAAATAGTCAAATATATATCGTAAGATACAATTGTAATTCCAGGCAAGATTCATGCACTAGGCTTTTCTTCCCTTAGAATATCCCTGTAATATGCTCGCATGTCTACTATAGATTAGCTCTTTTTTTGCGATTTCAAGCCTCGAGAACAACGTGCAGTTATACAGACCAGATATTCTTTAATTTGGATTTAAGCAGGTAATCAAAGGGTAAGTCTTGTTAGAGAATAATATAAATCATATTATGAGGTCTCACTTACAAGCTTAAGCTTTTAGGTGAGATGGTTTCTTAACATGGTATCAGAGCCTTGTTGACCCAACGGTCACGAGCTCGAATCTCACCACCCCCATTTTATTTGATAAAAACTAAACACAAGGTGATGTGGGTCTGTGCAAGTTTCAAGCCCAAAGGGTTTTCGCTTGAGGCTGTGTGTTAGAGAATAATATAAATTATATTATGGGGTCTCATTTACAAGCTTAAGCTTTTAGGTGAGATGGTTCCTTAACAGATCTCACATATCGCAATAGATGTATTGACATCACTAGTTTCTTTGTCTATCGATGCTTTTATTGCAATCACGAAAGCATTTGTACAATGACAAGCAATCAACGGGGACAAAATCACCACGAGCAAGAATGTAATGTAAAAGCTAGCACTCAACTTTTGGAGAAATGAAATCAATTGAAATGACCAGAGATTGTGAGAATACAGGCCTCTAGTTTAGTTTTTCTTATTGAAAGCTGTCACTAAAATCATGTTAAGGCCTGTAAAGTGGGATAAATGAAGATCTCTCCTACAGTTTCATTTTGGTTTTGTGAAACTGATGTGTGTTGAGGTGGTCAAGGTTGATTAGCAAGTGGTTTGGATCTCAGAAAAATGAAACTTCAGTCTTGCTGAATTTCCTGCACTCTGCCATAACGAGTAGCAAGATAGAAAAGCTTGCCAGCAGATGAGTGAGATATCCATCGCTTGTTAAAGGGTCATGCGATTGTCAAGTGGAGGGAATCGGGCCTTTCCTATGGCGTAAATCAAGGAGATTTGCCTCCAGCCTCAAGATTAAGCTTTGTAATTTGGTATCCAAAGACATATTCCCATGGAAAATGAAGCCACGAAGGAAAAAAAGAAAAAGATGTCTGCCAAAAACATTGAAGCGAACCCTAATACACGTAGAAAAATGTTGGAGTCCAGACCTAAAGATCGAAAATATGCTTGTCAAAAGGTTCAATCACATCTAAAGTAAAAGGATCTTATCATGAAAAGGATCTAAAGTATTAGCTCCACCAGTGCAGATATATCAATTTATGAAAATTCGCAAGCATTTTGACAGTAATTTCCTTCAAAAATAGAAGGGACGGGCCGCCATATGTTTTTTGAGTTCTGCAAAAATATCTCTGAACAAGGGCATGTATGTATCGTAATTAAAGATTATGTTGACGGATAAAATTAAATATATATATATATATATATACGAGTAGTTTTTTTTTTATATATATACAACTCATGCAAGTTTTTTTATGCACCCAAACCTCACCCAACAATAATCAGATGAAATGTGTTTTTCACCTGTCACTTATCCACCTAATATTGGACTTGACCCTAATTTTTTAAATTATTTAAAGAATATATTTATTCTTTTATTGCTTCTCACAAAATCACATCCTGATTGTCTCATATGCTCTACTAGTAATTTTATTTTTCTAAGCTACATTTAAAAATTATAGCTATCTGAGAATTAAAGATATATAATTGTGTTATTAAGTAAACATATTAATAATCTATGCTAAGTAGTAAATCATTGATGATCATTAAAATTATATATATATATATATATATATATATAGGATATCATGTATATAATAATGTTCAATTATTAGCTTTTAATTTTTTTTCTTAATTTCCTTATATCATGTTTTCAACAAACCTAACTTACATTATAAACTGTTTGTACTTTGATATATATATATATATATATACATACTATTTTTACCCAATAGGATAGTTAGTCGGTGGGGTGAAATTGTTATCTCTAACTCTCCAAAATGAAATACCTTCAATTTTAAAAATTAGTCTCATAATTATTGCATACTTTATTTTTTTGAAAGAGAAATGCTTTTGATTGTGGTAACGCTAAGGCCAAATAACTTGTATAAATCTAAAATATAAATATGCAAACTTTTCCAACGAGTTTTGTGACATAAAAAATGTTATAATCATAAACAAAAAGCTTATGTACATATTTAAATAAATAAATCAAGAATCACCAATGTCAATAAATAAGTCACTAGCAATTGCTAAAAATTAAATTGGAAAAATTGAGATATAGATATAGATCAAGATACTTGATCTCACACCATAGACCATCTTTCATGTTGTGTTTGATAACTCTTTTTTATTAGAATCAATTTATATGTAATCAAAATTCATTGTATCTAATACCTTTATTTTTTTGAGATAATATTTCATTTACTAAAATGATAACAAGAAAATACATGGAAGAGTGATTGAATAAAAACACAATTAAGTAGGGCTACATTGAAAGAATGCCTCATAATATAAGTCAATTTTTTTTTTTTTAAAAAAAAAAGTGTAGGATCAATTAAGTATGGCTATTTTTTTATTACTAAAGGACAAACAAGAAGTCTTGTGCAAATCTGATTTCAGGTGACTAGAAGGTCACCAAAAATATAGATCAAGGGTTTTTTTCTTTCCAAAAAGTTCCATTTTCAACTTCTTTTGTTTTACCTATAAAACCTAGAGAATATCCTATACAACTAGACAAGCTCACCCATGCCCTCAAATAACACCAAAAATTGCCTAAAAACTAAAATCAACCTAAAATAAAAAATCTTCTCAAGTTCAATCTAACATCTCGCGCAAAGTGAACAAAAACACCCCTCATCAAATGGAACTCATTGATACCAAAATTGAACCTTTTGTTTTTGAAATCGATGTCAACCAAGATTTTTTTCTCTACCACCAAAATCTTACCACTTTCTCTTTAATCTCTCAAACCAAAAACAAAAAATAAATAAAGTTTTGGATTAAAATTGAATTTTTAAAAAATTGAGAGACTAAAATTTTATAACTTGAACTCTAAGATATATCATAAAACGAGAGAAGAATTTTAAAAAATCAACATCCATAATATTTACATTGAAATGTTTACAATGATAAACCATTTTATCTTAGTATTTTGTATAATTAACTCACAAAAACATTTCAAGTAATTTTATTTTATCAAAAACATACCCAAATTTAGTTTTTCCAACTTATAGTTTATAATAGAAGAATTACATAAATCCTATCGTTATTTCATTTTACCCATAACATCATTGAAATTGTGAATTTTAATAGTGTAATTAGCTTTTTGCCTTTTATTTTGTTATAATTTGGTTATTTTATGAGGGTATTTTGGGTTCTTACATTTTTTATTATGCCTTTCTCTGTATTCATGGCTAGCTAACATGGATAAGTGATATCCATATGTTATTTTTCTTTGTTTTTGGTAGCTTAATCAAAACCTCTTCCTAAATAATTAATCCATCATGCAATCCTTTGTTTCAATTTATAGCCTTTCCAAACCTAAAACAAATTGTGACTCATCTATCTTCTCATCTAACCAAACCAAATCACATAAATCTAAAACCACTAGGTCATAAACCTAACATTGTTATTGACCCAACTAGCCTCTTCCATTATTACTAGAAGGACCTATCTCTTTTCATCATGCCTTTCTTTCATTATTGATTGTTAAAACAACTAGAAAAAAAATAAAAAAAAACTTGTACAAATCTATGAATAAGAAAAAAAGAAGATGATGAAAACGAGTTGTTTATATTTATTCTCTAGTAGGTATTTGTTTAGTCTAACTATTGGCATAAGAAAGAAGAGGAAGACAAGAAATCACTCCAAATCTATTCATTTCTTTGGTGTCACTTATGGCAGTGTGTGTATCCATGCACTAATAATAGTGGTAACGCGTGAAGATCATGCACCACCATTATTTCCACACAATCAATGCTCCCTATACTGCTTAAAAATTTCCTTCTCATTCTTAAAATGTCAATTTATAACTCAAATCATCTTTTTGGCAAATTATGAAATTTGAGATGAATGTTTATTATTGTGTATATTTGTTGGATTGATTGAACATTATTTACAAGATTAATGTCTGTTTTGATTTGAATTGATTTGATTATTTATGTAAGATTGTGAGTTTTCTTTTATAAATTCTTATCTCATGTTATATAAATAAATTAAATTAGAATTGACTTTCATTATTGTTTTTTTACTATAAAATAACATTGTTGCAATTTTCCTGATATTTGAGTTTCCTTTTCTTTCTATTTCTTGTATCGCTCGTAGATGCCATAATATTTCCTTTCTTTTTAATCTTTTTATTTTATTTTCAATTATGCATAGGAGGCATCTTTACCACCATATATTTTGTCTTTATTCATTGTAGAAATGACATTGTTGTGATTTTACTAAAGCTTAAGTCTATTTTTTCTTTCCTTACTATATTATTTCCTAGGAGCTATAATTCTCTGCTTTTTTTATATCTCCATTTCTTTTCATTTCAATCATGCATGAATGACATTTTTATCATTATGTATTTTGCCTTTCTTTTTTCTATTCTTGCCTCATATAAAATTCAAAGTTTCTTGATATTTGTTTTTCATTTGTTCATTATATCTTTGTTTTTCTGAATTAAGACAATTTCGTAGCATCTTTCTATTTATTTCTATCTACCATTTCTCAACTTGTATCCTCAAATTCATGACATCTTTCTATTTATTTCTATCTACCATTTCTCAATTCTTATACCTTGTTAAATTGGTAGTTCCCTTACTCTAACAAAAGCCTAGGTTTGTTTCTCTCCATTTCAATTTTTTTTATGTGAAAGTTTGCATTATATTTTTTATTTTATTGAATTAAAATCACAGATGTATCTACTTCTATTATAAATTGATTAAGTAAAAAACAATTACGTGTTATGAAATAAAATATCTTAATCTTATTTGTTACTTGGTTTTTTTAGTGGTCTTTAATTGTCATTAACAAATGTTTTTTTATTAACACAAATAATTATTAATTTTTTTAGTTATATATATATATATATATAGGCTTTTTTATTTATATTTGGGGTTTTTTTTTATGTAAAACAACACGTCATAAGATTTTGCATATTTAGTTTTTTTCAACAAAAAAAAAATCTTACCCATAAAAAAACATAAGTTAAATAGATAGTCTATTTTATCTTATTATTATTATTATTATTATTATTATTGACATATTATGGGCACACTTCTAGATGCAACCTTCAAGTGGAATACCACTCCCAAAAGCTAAACCACGGGGGAGAACCTATCAACTTGAGGTCCCAGTTAATCATATACTTACATATGGCTTGAGAAATGCATGTAATATGATTAGAACCAAGAATATAATTTGCACCTAATTAACTCTTATCATTTGCAGATAGTATATTATATATCATGTGAAAACACAAAAGTTAACTCAAACCATCTTACCTAAGACTAATTTTTTTTTATATTATTGAACCATTTAAATACATTTTATCTTTATTATTAACATTTTATTGGATTTAGTGATATTTGTTTTTCTTGATTAAAAATATACTTCCTTTCTTAAAACTTATATATCTTAAACTTATAAAATCTCGTACTTCATTCAATTTAAAAAAATATTTTGAAAAGTCATTGTTACACATAACATAAACTATGAAACAAAATTATTCAAGAGTCTCTAGGATCCTATTAGATAGATATAGAGTTGTTTAGTGATTTATTACTAAAAGATATAATCTTTTTCGAATTTGAATAGCTCTTTAAATGTTAGGTTATCACAAGTAACATGTCATTCAATTACTCGGACTCTAGCGGTAATCCACACGAACCACCTGTAAAAAATATCCTAAATTTATATGTAAAAGAGAGAGATTGTTATGCCTAGAGTGTTACCTCTTTATTTTGTGACTTATGTAGTTTCTCTCTCTATCAAACAACTCTTTTTACAAAAATAAAAAGCATAACTTACTATTTCTAAAGAAATCTGAAGAACCTTGTAAATTAACAAAGTATCAATTTGCCCCCTGAATAATATTCATTTATTAGTTCAAGATAATTTTTATATTAACTCAAACAAGTCCTTATTTGATTTTTTTAAGTTTAGAAATATAATATTTGCATTAATTATATTCTAGTCCTTAATTTCTAAAATATATCTTAATCAAGTTATACCTAATTAAATCATCTCAATTTATTTTTTTACTATAATTCTTAATGTGTGTGACCTATTAGGTTCTTAATATGTTGGCCCAAATATAAATTATAATTATAATTAATACGATTAAATAAATTAAACAATTTAATTTATTGCAAATTCAATAATATTACTATTTGAAAAGCAGGTGCATTGTTTAGGAAAGTGTCATGATCCTCTAAATATTAGAAAATTCATTAGTGGTTAACTTAACATTTCAATAACTGATTTCTTAGTGTACTTAATATTATTTCATTATTAATGTTTTGATTTAATATGAAAACATAAAGTATGTTTTTCGTGTTAAATTATATTTGCTCTTTACATACTGCTCATTAATCGTTTAAACAAGTATAACAAGAACTATATGAAAGTACTTGAATGATCAAGAGCAAATTCATCATCATAGATGAATTAGAAATAATATTTAATTTGTTCTCAAATATTATTGATTAAGAAACCATTGGTCAATATGGAATTAGATTTGAAACCCCTTTTTAAATCTCTAGTGATGAATTCTCTCTTGATCAATTAAGCACCTCCATGTAATTGTTATAATCAACATATTTATTAACAATAAATATATATTTACATGAATATAGTAATTTCACATATAACCAATGATTAACTATAAGTTTCCTAAGGGACGTGGCGTGATGACAAAGAGTTTGTGATCTACACAGCAGATCTTGAGTTCGAGTCAGGATGTGCACCCTTATAAGAACCTGGGACAGCCGGGGTTTCACTTGCTCATCCGGCGCCTACAAAATGAGATTTTCAAGATGCGGGGTTTCCTTGCATCCAAAAAAATGATTAATTATAAAATATATTAAATTAATAATATTATCTTAGTCGAGCTATGTTGTTTATGACCCTTTTTTTTTATTCTTCATCATAGGAACGAAATCATTTCATGAGTCATGTGATGTAACTTAAGGTCCCATGTTGATTCAGTTATTGAGCATCTATTATTAAAGATGAGGTACAGGAGAACCAATATCGGGGTTAGGTAAGTTATTGTCTAGCTATACAAGCCATGACCCCATTAAAAGTGATGGACACAGTAAACTTCACACACTCTTTCTCTTCTCATTCCTAAAGAAATAATAATTAATAATTATATAAATTTTTTATATAAATTTTTTATAGTCATCATAATAATATTTACATAAATATTAATTAACAAAAAAAAACATTTTAAATCCAAACACTTTACTGATGACGGGAGATGCGATAGGGTTGATCGGGAGATGTGATAGGGTTGATGCTTCTCCTGCTGATAAGAAATGGGTCCCATTGGTCTATCATCAAGAAGCATTGGACCCCACTGAGTCATAGTTTCCACCATCAACATTTTCCAGCGACGAGGGTAATGGTATCAAAAACATAGTTGTTAATTTTGTTCCGTTAAAAAAATTGAGACAAAATAGCGTTGTTTTCGTTTCGGTTTTGATTCCGGTCTGTTCTGGAAATTCCGGCCAAATTCCAGCCGGAACGTCTCGGTTCCGTTCTGGACGTGTTGTTCCGGGTTCAAAATCTATTTTTATTTTATTTTTTAAAAATTATTTTTGACAAAATAATTTATAAACACCAAAATATTTTAAATAAAAAAGAATTCAAATTTTAATTATGCTTGTTAAATTAATATTTTATTTTTTTTCATATATATATATATAATTAATTAATTAATTTATATATGAACAGTACGACACCGAAACGGCACGCCGGAATGCTCCGAAACGGCACGCCGGAATGCTCCAAAACTAAAACGTTTTGTTCCAATCGAACAACCGGAACGGTATTTACAAATATGATATCAACTCTTTTTTGGTGTCCATTGCTGAGCTGCTGGTCAAAGGACCGGAGCCCCGCAGACCTCTCATCTTCCACCATTTAAATATCCATTGTTTTCTGTTTCTTTCCACTTTTTACAGACATGGTATTATTCTTACAGGAGCTGAAAAAGAGAGAGAAACCCACCTTTTTTTCACTTTTTAATTGTCTTTATAATAAATAGACATTGAAAACATATGTAAGAGACACCATCCACGCCCTTCGAAAAAACGTTATGAAGTGAATTTTGATACAAATATTTATGAACCCTATAAAATGCGATACTTCCTGCCCAACAAATTTATGTCATCCAATTAATTATAGTCTTGAGAAATTAGATTGGTTGTGCTAAAAGCAATAATGATATATGAAATAAATAATTTTAAATATATATATTTGTGAATGATCGGTTATCATTAAATCTAAGTTTTTTTAAAATGATATTTAAATTCAATTATGATAGGTTGGCTTATAGAAATCGTATATCATGGTCATACCATTATAAAAATAAATAATATCCTCAAGCTAATTTACACCCTTCTTTACCAATTAAAATGATTTAATTAAGTTTTGACTTTGCTCACAAATATGGACCAAAACCAAAGCAAAAGAATTAATTGAAGACTGAAAATCAAACAAAGGGCCTAAATATGTGTGTGAGCCAACCTAAAGGCATCAGCATGCCCTAAATTAACTTGTAAGTCAATATTTTGTTTTTTTAACTTTTTTTTTGGGGTACGTGTCGGTCTGTGCTAGACTTGGGATCACACGTGTCTTTCGATCACGGCTCTATTCCCAGTTTGCGTCATTATCAGCCACCCATCACCCCCACATCATCACTCTCTTCTGATTCACTGACCAGTGCATGCCTTTGTCAACCATTGCATGAATTTAGCTGGAACAGCATAGGTAATTAGGTAATCACAGCAGTCAAATTACTAATCAACCCCTCCACTCTATTACGTGTCAGATCATGATTCGGGGTTAAGATAAAGTCCCTTGGTTTTTATTTCTTGCCCTAAACACACATCGCATGTGGTCACTCCCCCTTCTGTCCTTATAAAAGAAAGAGCAAGCCACCTCTATGAAACATTTGAACTACCTCTCTAAATTGTGGCATGCTCTCTGATAATAAACCCTCGAAATCATCCCAGGACTCCTCAAATTCACCTCTCTCACAATTAATGGAAAGCACTGATTCATCCACCGGAGGTGCCGGAGGCGGCGGCTCTCAACAACCAAACCTTCCACCGGGGTTCCGGTTCCACCCCACAGATGAAGAGCTGGTTGTTCACTACCTCAAGAAAAAGACCACTTCTGCTCCTCTCCCTGTGGCAATTATTGCAGAGGTTGATCTTTACAAGTTTGATCCATGGGAATTACCAGGTTACATCCAAATTCTCCAACTTGATAATCCGATTCTTGTTACATATTGCGTACTATTATTTATCTATCTATATATATAAAGGCCTAATAAATAGTGGGTTCATCTATTTTTCAGCTAAGGCCACGTTTGGTGAGCAAGAATGGTACTTTTTTAGTCCGAGGGACAGGAAGTACCCAAATGGAGCTAGGCCAAACAGAGCAGCAACTTCAGGGTATTGGAAGGCTACAGGAACTGATAAGCCAATATTAACTTTAGGGGGTACACAGAAAGTCGGGGTAAAAAAAGCTCTAGTCTTCTATGGTGGTAAGCCTCCTAAAGGGATCAAAACCAATTGGATCATGCATGAATACCGGTTGACTGATAACAAATTAAGAAACAAACCGCCAGGGATGTGACTTGGGAATCAAGAAAAACTCTTTGAGGGTAATTAGTGATCACTTTCTACAAAGTTTTTGATTGCATATGTTTTGTCTTTTCGCAAACACGGTAAGACTAATGGCGATTACTGTTTCTTTTTTTACCTTCCCTTGTAGCTTGATGATTGGGTGTTATGTCGAATATACAAGAAAAACAACACACAGAGACCAATAGATCACGATAGAGATGATTCTATGGATGATATGCTTGGATCAATACCGCCTTCGATTCTGGTTGGTAGCCATCAGAATGGAACAAATCATCCAGCTAAAGGCACAAATTATGGGACATTGCTTGACAAAGACCATAATTTATTCGAAGGAATCATAAGCAGCAACGATGACATCTTCAGAAGCAGCAGCTCTATGTCTCGCGTAGCTTCTCCAGTATCCAAGCCAGATCACCTGCATATGCTTCCACTCAAAAGAACACTCCCATCACTGTATTGGACGGACGAGCACATGGCTTTCCCTTCATCGAGTAAGAGATTTCAAGGGGATATCAATGGAGATGAAAGTGTTGTGAGGACTGATGGGAATAGTTCCATAGTTACTCTGCTCAGTCAACTTCCACAGACATCTCAGTTGCACCAGCAAACAATGCTGGGGTCTATGGGAGATGGGATGTTTTAGGCCACCATATCAAATTCCAGACATGAACTGGTACTCTTAAACTAATCTTAATTCACTGGTCTCTCTGTGCATATATTATATTTAGACCTATGAATCCATTCCCAGTGGATAATTAATACGATGAAGCACTGATCAAACGGTGATCAGGTTATATACTTGTTTATATAGACGGTCTTGGATTGGTTAGTAGTTATATCAGCTTTTCTCTGGGGTACATTCAGATTTTGATTGTTAGAAAGAGATTAGAGAGTCATTCAATGGCCTCCAGTTTCTCCAATTGAAACATGTAGCTGCCAATTTGAAGCGAGGCCATAGATAAAAATCATATAGGTGGAGATATATATCTATATATATAGTCTCATATATATATATAGTCTGTAAATGTTTGCTTTTATTATAATGTTATTAAGGAAGCAAAGAAAACTAGGAGGTGGGATCCTGATATCATAGAGAAATAAATTTGCTGATGATAAGATTAAAATTGTATGTACAACAGTTTATATTTATTAAAAGTTGCTTAATTATTCCAAAAGTATGTATTACTGGTTATGATTTGCCTTCGTTGTGTATTTGTGTTCATCTCGGTCATTTGATAATTACGATTGTCCGATGAGTACTTCCTTTTACTGGTCGATGATGCTTGGCTGATCTTTTGCATAATTTTTTTGGTGAATGCATAAACCCTAGAAGGTAAAAGCTCTTCGTTCTTTTGGCTACTTTATCTTCTCCAACCTTATTCATGTTTGAGAAGAATCTGTAGAAAAGCATGCGTGAATTGTGATTATGGCACTAGCTGGTATAATTCTCTTATGGGTTATACTTTTTAGGTTTGTAGCAAATCTGGCACACCATATTTCTTAAGAAATTTGATTTGTTCTTGATTTTCCTTCTGTTTTTTTCTTCAAGGTACAACATTTTGCAAGAAAATAGTTCGAAATTTTGTGTAAATCAAACGGGCTAATTAATACGATTGGGATAGACCAATCATAATTACTATTGCTGGCTTGTTTTTATCGTTCTTGTCTAACTCTATGGCCCTGGCCGGAGTTCCTCTACCTGCTTATTTAATGACTACTGGAATAGAAACTGATTAATACATAACAAAAATTGTAGATGACACAGAGCAATACAGTGTTGGTGATGTATCAGCCACTGATGTTTAATATACTATATGAACGTGACAAAATTGACACACATGGTTGTCGCATGATGATAATAAGGAAAAAAAAATAGAGAAGTCGAAAATGAAGTTTACTAACCTCTTCTTGGTTGAAAAATTATCAAAAATGGATATAGCTTAAGGACTAAGGTATGTCTTACTGCTGACTTTACAATCGAGAAAATATATGTTTGGGAGTATGGTTGTGGTTTTCTAATAATTAAAATGATGTTTTATTTTTTTTATTTTTTATAAATTATTTTTGATATCGGTACATGAAAATAATCTAAAAACATCACAAAAATTTAGTTTAAAGTAAAAAATAAAAAATAAAAAAAATTCATTTTTTTTAAAAAATACTTTTGAAACACAATGCTAAATAGGGTTAAAGTTATTTGGCATAAGCAAATACCAGGATTCGTTATTTTCTCCAGAAAAAAAGAAATAAATAAAGAAAGAAAGCTAAGATTTAGCTTGCTCTGATTTTATTTATACCTAAAGTTTTCTTGAAAGGTTATCTTAACCTAAGATTTTAGGGTTAAAGTATCTTCTGGGTTATAAACTTGCAAAAGCAACATTAATTGGTATTTAATTTTTATTAGACATAATAAGATTGAAAAACATGATCATTTGATTAACAAAAAAAATAATATCATATCAAATAGCTAGTTTAATTATAATTTAAACTATTAATTAAAAATGATTTTATATTAGTTCCGAATAAAAATCTTCCTTCAAACTTTAATTTGTATGGAAAGCTATGGAGGACAGAGCTTAATTTCTGATATATGCTTATGGAGAAAGCATTGATTGTCATTTAAACTTCATTTATTCTGAAGATTAATTAAATATATTGTAAATCATTGATGTAATCTCCAAAAGATGGTAGCTAGCTTGAGGGGGTGGGTGTCCTTTTCTTGATTTCATCGGCCAAGTGATGAATGATTAGACATTGCTCGATGAGTATATTCCATGGACCAGAGGCAAAGGTCACACAAGTATTGACAGCAAGAGGCTACCTTACAAATGGCTTTTATCTTGCTGATCACTGTGAGAACCTCTCACTATCATCGAAAGGAATCGTCATCTTAGAACCACTCAAAATTATTATTATCTCCTCTAATTGCATTCCTTTCCAAGGAAAGAGTACAGAACAACTTTAAGAATTTGTGAAAAAAACATCACTGCTTAATTTTGGGAATGTAAATTGATATTTCGATGAGATTTGGCATTATCGTCTGATCCCAGTCTCGTTTTAGAATTATGCTCTCTAATTTCCTTGAAAGTTTTGCAAATATGATTTAGAGATGAATGGTAGTTGCAATTAGCTTCCACGATAAAAAAATAAATTAAATTAGATGCATGCTTACATAAAGATCGCACAAGTTTCAAATGATGTGACGTGATGATAGAGAACTTATAATTTATATAGCAGGTTTTCGAGTTCGAGTCAGGGCGTGCACTCTTGTAAGAACTTAAGACAGTTGAGTTTTACTCGCTCACTTTGAACCTACAAAATACATTTTCTAGAATAGTAGTTATAATTAGCTTCCACGATAAAAAAAATAATAATTAAGATGCATGCTTACATAATGAATGCATAAGTTCTTAAGAGTTTTGTCATGATGCAGAGGGCTTGCGATCTATATAATAGGTCTTGAATTTCGAATTAGGACATGTACCCTTTATACGAGCATAGAGTAGTCAAGATTTTACTTGCTCACTTGGGCCTATAAAGTGTGTTTTTCAGAAGATGAGGTTTCCTCGCATAAAAAAAATGATTGTATAAGTTGTGTTTTGGAAATATGATTGATGTTGTTTTTTAAATTATTTTTTGTTTAAAAATTAATTTTGATATCAGTACATTAAAATGATTTAAAAATATAAATTAATTTTCAAAAACACTACTTTTTTTTATTTGTTTCCCAAACACTTGATAATCATATATACAGGTGGCTTTCCTATGATCGATGCTTTAATTAAGAGCATAAAATATTAATAAGTTGAGTGGTTAATTATCAAGTACTTATAAAAAAGAAAAGAGGGGACGGTCCTTTTTTCTTCCTTTGATCAGAGTGGTCTTGTTGTTGAAAATTAATAGCAGCGATGAGGAATGCTGTTTCATTTTCATAAATGAAGGTGCCAGAAAGGATTGGGGTTCACATTGATGAGGCCACGGCTAGCCAGCTAATATTATATTCCATTTTCAGGCCCACGATTGAGCTTCAGAAGAGGCTTTCACATCTTCTTATTTTATGACTGTTTAGAGTTGAGATTGATATTGTTTTTAAATGTGTTTTTTTTTTAAAAAATATATTAAAATGATATTTTGTATTTTTTTAAAAATTATTTTTGACATTAGCATATAAAAATAATCTATAAACACTAAACAAATTTAATTTAAAATAAAAAATAAAAATATATAAATTTATTTTTTAAATACTTTTTGAAATGCAGTGTCACGCATCTATCTACGCCCCCACAAATTGACAGATGGTTTCAGGCAGAAGAGAAAGTACCCTGGACCATTGATGATTTGTAGTTGACAAGGGCTAAGCTGCCCCATGATCCTAGCTTGCTCATATTTGAGCATTTAGCCTTGCCCCCACAGAGAAATTAGGCAAAAAGATTAAGTTAATTAAACATATTTGTCAATCATCATCATCATCATATAAATAAATAAATAAATAAATAAATAATTGAGGATTTGGGTTGAATATAGCTGGCAGTGGGTTTGGCTAGGAATAATTGTGGGTATGTATGCCATCCACCTTTAAATACCTTTTGAATCTGTTTAGTATAATGGGTGTAGAGTTATTTTTAAAATTGTTTTTTAATTAATATTTTATTTATTGTTTAATATTAACAAATAAAATTATTAATTCGATGTTTCTAAAATATCATAACTATAATGATTTCAATTAGACACCTCGTTTAAAATCTCTATTAAAAATCTATAAGCAAACTCTCTTAGAAAAGTTTAAAAAGACGAAAAAATGCCAGATATATGTGGTTGAGTTGAGCTCATGCAAACACCACCTACTCTAATGAGAGTGGGTGGCCTAGGTAGGGCCCAATGGGCTTTTTTGAGAAAAGTTCTTCAGGATATGGGATACAGGAAAAGGTCACTTAAATCATTTATATTTAGAGAATCGATAAGTTGAATTGTTCTATGAAAATAGCAAGAGGTTAATTAAATGGTCAGGTTCATGTTTTTCTACTTTGCAGGAGCATTTCTTGGGCTTTGACTAGGTCACCTTTTTTTTTTAATAAGATTGATTTATTTCTAGTAAGGTTTTTTTTATTATAATGGAAAAGACAAGCATTTTTTTAATATCAATAAACATTTAAATTAACTTTTACATGTTGGCCGTGAGTCATTTTGTGGTCATAGTTATGGTTAGATCTCTGGAAAAAAAATTCATTTTTTTTTCAAAATCAAAATTAAAATGATAAATAATAAGTTCAAGTAAAATCAATGTATCCTCTTTTTTTTCTCTCATATCCCCTTCGTAATCGTAATAATAATAATAATTTGAAATGATAGCATAAAATAAAATTAATTATCATTTATATCAAACACACCAATAGTTATATACCTGTTTAGGAAAATAGTTGAGGTTATTTAATTTTTGTTTAAAAATACATTAAAATAACATGTTTTTATTTTAAAAAAAAAATATTATTGACATTAGCATATAAAAATGATCTAAAAATACTTAAGAAATTCAATTTAAAAAAAATATTCATTTATTTTCTAAAACGTTTTTGAAATACAATGACAAATATATCATATACATAGAAAAAACAAGCAAATATAATTCCATAACTTTCCTTTAATTTATTGGTCGTATATATATATTAAATTCTTTGTAAAACTGAATTGGCAAAGGGAATAAATATCACTAAGAAAAAAAATTACAGAATAAGAAGAAGAAGGATCCGTTCAAAATATTAGTTGGAGTTGGAGTAGGTGCTTTATAGTGCTCGTCAAAGAAGCCATTAATTTTCCGAGTAGTCCAACATTTGAAAGTCAAAAACAAAGGCTTGAATCCACCAAGCCTCGAATGACACACCACCAAGTGTTTAATATGCCAACTACACGGAATCATGAGAAAGTCTTCAAGAACAAGCCTTGTCAATACATCACGCACCATTGCAATTCTGTATAAAAATGCTTTTAACATTTGCAGAACCAGCTGTGTCAACGCAATTTTCTCCATAGCCAGCTCCAAATCATACTCTCTCTCTCTCTCTCTCTCTCTCTCTCTAGGTTCAGAAAATGGAAACCATGTCTCAGAAAGAGGCCAGGGGAAGGTTACAGCTTCCCAGCCAGACAGGCACTTGGTGAGGGCAACAGGGCTAGAAGAAATAATCATCAGGGTGCATCGATTCCTCCTCGGCCACGCTCAACTTGTGCGTGCTCAAACCGGCCGGGGTCGGTCAGGTGTAGCAAGCATGGCTACATGGTGCGCAGTGGCAAGTTGAGAAGACATCAGGCAAATAAAGAGTTATTGACTAGGGCATTAGCGCCACCAAATCGGAGGTTAACCCTTCGGTGGTTTAACTTCCGGCCAACGCCTAGTCGACTTTGTAACATGTCCATGGCCTAGTTCATTTGCAATTTCTCTCTTCTTCTTCGTTTTTCTTCTTGTGAGTACTGAGTTTCTGTTCTGTGTTTCTCTCGAGAAACGATTTTGTCTATATATATATGAATTAATTAACAGCAGTTTTTAATTTATTATTATATTTTCACCATTTTATGACTACAGCATTGATATGGAATTAATCGTTGTTTTTCAAGCTTCTGGGAAATCATGGATGATCAGCTTGGATAGTCAATATATTTCTGACACTTTCTTACAGTATTGGTATGCTTGGCTGAAGATTCAATCGATGAGATTAATAAATTGGTTCCTGAAGTTGTGATAAATTTAGAAATTCACAAGGTTGACCTTTTCTTGGTGTTAAAAAGAGGGATGATTAGGTATTCTCCGAATTTCATTAAGAGAGAAGAGAAATCCCAGAAAATAAAAGCTAAAAATTATTGAAGTGCTTTTATAATTAGTGCCAAACATGCAGGTGCTTTTTGAACGTGGGACATGGGCACTGTTAGAATTCGAAATACTAATAATTTCAGTATATTTCAGTGTAATTTACTCTTTCATTGCAAGTTCAACTTATAGACAAACTACAATACCAAAATAGTTAAATACAAACCTACTTTATCCCTACTTTACACAACTTTCATATCAGAAAATTAACGGCCACATTTTACATTTTAACACTCTCCCTCAAGTTGGAGCGTAGATATTTATCATGCTCAACTTGTCAATTGTGTCATAGAAAGCCCTTTCGGAAACTATCTTTGTGAGATTATCGATCAGCTGATCTTCAGACCGAACAAACAGAAGTTGTATAATTTTTCCTATCAAGATTTTTTTTAATGATGTGTTTGTCGACTTCAACGTGTTTGGTATGATCATGTTGAACCGGATTATGAGCAATTTCGATAGCTGCCTTATTGTCACAGTGTAGATCCATAGATGTTCCATAGTCAATTCTCAGGTTTTGTAATACATGTTTAACCTATAGTAGTTCACATACACTATGAGTCATACCTTGGTATTCTGTTTTTGCACTTGACCTTGTGACCACTTTCTGCTTCTTACTTCTCCAAGTGACAAGGTTGCCTTCTACAAATGTAAAATATCGTGATGTTGATCTTCTATCAGTCTAATTTCCTGCCCAATCTGAGTCTGCATATCCTTTAATATCTTGGACCTCCTTCTTAGAAAATAGAAGTCCTCTTCCTGGTGTACTTTTCAGATATCTTAAGATTCGATACACAACTTCCATATGTTCTTCTCCTGGTGAATGCATGAACTGACTTACTACACTTACTGCATAGGCGATATCTGGCCGAGTATGTGATAGGATTATTAGTTTTCTAACTAGCTGTTGATAACATCCTTTGTCTATTGTCGTCTGATCTTCTATTTGTCCCAGTTTGTGATTCATTTCCATAGGTGTATCTACTGGTTTGCATGCAAGCATTCCGGTTTCTGTCAATACATCTAACATATATTTTCGTTATGATAGATATATCCCCGTTTTGGACCTTGATACCTCAATCCCTAAGAAATACTTCAGTTGTCTAAGACCTTTCATTTGAATTTCGATGCCAGAAATTGTTGTAGAGCTTTTCTTTCTTCTGAATCATCTCTTGTTAAGACCATATCATCCACATATACTATTAGTGTCGTTATCTTCCCTCCTTTGTGCTTTTATAAACAAAATATGATCTGAATTACTTTGCTTATAGCCAAATTCCTTCATCGTAGATGAGAATCTTCCGAACCATGCCCAGGGTGACTGTTCTAGACCATATAATGCCTTTTTTAATTTGCATATTTTTGTTTCACGTGAGCACCTGGTTTTCATTTCGGGTGGCAATTTCATATAAACTTCTTCTTCAAGATCTTCATTCAAGAAGGCATTCTTGACATCGAATTGTTGTAAAGCCCTAGTCTCGATTCACTGCTATAGATATGAGAATCCGGATGGTGTTCATTTTTGCAACTAGGGGCAAAAAGTTTCATGGTAATCCACTCTATACTTCTGTGTATATCCCATTCGCTACTAACCTTGCTTTGTATCTATCAATACTTCCCATATGCTTCCAATTTCACTATGAACACCCTATTTACGCCCAACTTTCTTCTTCCCTTTTGGTAGTTTACATAGCCCTCAAGTATTATTTTTTCTATAGTGCCTCCATTATCTCATTCATCGTCTTAATTCATTTTGGGTCTGCTAATGCATCCTATATATTACTAGGAATAGACACATTGGATAATTGATTAGCAGTAAATGCATATGATTCCGATAATCTATGAGTAGAGATATAGTTGCTGATGGAATATTTAGTTTTGTGTTTTGGATCAGGTTCATATTGTTTCTTTGGGACTCCCCGGTTTAGTCTTTATGGGTATCTATTGGTCACATTATTTTCTAAGACAAGAATTTCATTTATCTCATTAGGGATAGGATTTAGGGTTACCTAAGAGGAATGAGGAGAGACATTTTTAGTTGATTCTTTGATTAATGGTATAGGCGTTGGTAATTCCAGAGACATAGAAAGGGCGTTACTGAGATCATTTCGGTATGTGCAGACTTCCAGGTTATCATCCTGACTTGGTCTCATTTTCTCTAATTAGAATATATCTTCATTCTCTTCATTGTTACTCTCCCCCTAAAGAGAAGAATCGAGAACTCCCCCTGAATAGTAGAGTTTGAATTCTCGAAATGATGCATTCAAGGTCATATGCAGCTTTCGATGATGATGATCATAGCACCGATGCACCGATATCCTTTCTGAAACTCCGAGTAACCTACAAACACACATTGTTTTGTACACGGATCTAGTTTGCTTCACAAAACTTTAGGGATGTGGACATATATCGTATAACCAAATACCCGAGGCTCTATATTTTGGAGGTGAGGAACTAAGAGAAGAGATTTTATTTTCTGTTGAGGAGACTGAAAGTCAATTGCACTGGATGGTGTTTGATTCATTAAGTACACAACGGATTTGACTGCCACACCCTAATGGTATTTTGTGATATTCCATTTCCTTGTTCCTGGATCAATTGCTTCAAGACCACTTCGATTACTAGAACCAAAGCGATGTTTCACGGCACGAACATCTTTATAGATCGTAGCATATTTAATGTAGAGTATTTGAGAGAAAAGACTATATTCACTTATATGAATAACTTATCATTATGGAGAGGGAAGTCCAAATTTATACTAGAGATGAGAGGTTACTTAGCGGTTACCTTGCGGTTACCAATAAGTAACACCCCTAGATAAATAGACTAGGTTCATTCCTGATGGGCGAACCAATGTCAAACTGCACCTCTAGATAAATAAACCGGGTTCATCCCTCATGGGCGAACCAATGCCAAACCACATAACCATCATCTCCCACTCGCCCATGAAGGGCTAGATTTATCTAATACATTATATTTTAAACTTGCACAGAAATTTCATAATTGACGAACAGACCGTGCGACCTGAAGCACACAGAGAAAAGAGCTCTAATCTATATAAATCTAATATAGGCCATATAGTAGACATCTATTTTATGATTAATTATTCCTTAGAGTATACTCATACACCCCAAGCACTTTTAGTTACACATGAATAAGTACAATTCAATCCCTCAAGAATTTTGTACTCAATCCATCGTGACAATTACATGTATTCTAAATCACATCAAATTTATTCAAATGATATGATCCCGACCGGTGAATACAAGCAACAAGTGTAGAACTAAAATTACTTTTTCTTTCACACTCACATCACTTAGATCCGAATTAACTCGTTTTCCTAAGAGTATTCCTTCAAGTTGAATCATTCCATGACCATGGGATATACTCCTAAAGTAGCGATCATTTATTTATCACCTCATGATATAGTTAGAAGTCACAAAGGGTAAGATTTTGAGATCTTAAATATGATCACTAGGACTCACATAATAAAGAAACAGGGATCCATTTTTTACTCCTGTAATGGTCGTCAGCACATGTAGTATGAAATACATGTTATAATGGAGCGTACTCTTTTCTTTTTCTAAAGACAAATAGTGTATGTCATTTCTCTCCTTGTTAGAGAAAATACATTATACGAGTCTTAGTCTTTTCGCCAAAAACAAAGACTTCAAATCAGAAATTCTCATTTGCTCATCGTCATTAATGACAAATGAATAATTTCATACTCGGCTTCAATCATAATACACACATATATTGTTACTTGATTCTAAATTAAACAAATAATAATTGAACACATACTATAGAAACAAAATAAATGTTAAACACTTAATCAATTCCCATTTGTATGTTCTAATTATTATTGAAAAATTTAAATGAGTGCAACATTATAGTTATTAGTTTCAACTAACAACTCTCATTGATCAGGTTGCAGATAGTATCAATGAATTATTACCAATTCATTGTTTATATTATCACACATGCATATAATGTAATAAGAACTTAAATTACATAATTTATGCAGTTCAAAAATAAACAACCAATTGTCTTTTAAAAACAATACAATATTAAGAATAATTAACTTCTTAGAATTATCTTATATTGTAGGAACATAAATGAGGTCTCCAATTACATCATCTATTTCATCAAAGTCATCTTCTCCAAGTCCAGCCTGCTCAAAATACCATGGAATGAATTTAGTAGCAACATCCAAATGACTTGCGCTTCTTCCAGTGCACCGTATACCCTTTTCGGCATACAGACGCTCCCTCTCAAGCAGCATTTCATCAGCGAGATTATTGAAATCTAAGGATTTCAACCTATACTCCAATGATTGTCGCACCGGATACCATTCCGTAGACAAAGAATTGAGAATGATCAACATTTGTTGTTCGATGTAGAATTCATAAACACCACTCATGGCCAGTCTAAGCATCCAATGATACATATAATCAATGTGCTCTCGGATTTTGTGAACATGATTAATCACATAACTCAATAAATGATCAATTTGTTGTTCCCTATCCACTACAACAAAATATCCAGAAACACATTATAATATTACAATCAATATGTAATGAAAGCATGTATCATCATTGTTTAAACAAAATTACCAATAAAATTAAGCAATTTAGTTTAACAATAAATAAACTAACATAATAGTTTAAACAATTTCTAAAAAGAACATGCAAATTATGGAAATAGTTTGTGCGTCGCTATTTGACATTCTGCTGTGGAGTATATGTGCATGATGTCTAATGTCGAATTCCATGATGCTGTAAAAAATTACCTAGTACTTGATTCATAAATTTCGTATTATTATTTGATTGAAGTGTACGAATGTGCCATTGATATTGGGATGGCACCATTTTTTGAAATTCCTAAATGTTGTACTTCACTTTTATTTTGGTGGAGAGATATCCAAGTCATTCGAGTACATTCATCGATAAATATAACAAAATACCGTGTATTAGAAAAAAGATGAGACCTTTGCAGGACCCCAAATATCAGAATGAGTAATTGCAAATGGTTCTACACTTTTATTCAAACTTGGCAAAATAGAAAATACGTGGCTTTTTGCCGTTCACAAATGTCACACTACAAAATCCAAAATACTTAAACTCGAAAAATAAATATGGTTGTAACTTCTTAAGGTACCCAAATGAAAGCCTAAGCTTGATCCGTAATTCTAGTTTGATGGGCATGACCCAACTTTAACCCTCCTTGTTTCGTAATTCCAAGTAATACAGGTTATCCCCGTCTAAACACCATAACCAAAAATCTTTTCGGGTTAGAATATCCTGAAAAACACAAAACAAAGACCAAAATGTTATCATGCACTCAAGGGTAGTCGTAATATGACTAATCGATAGGAGATTATACGCAAGAGATAGAAGAAAGAAGGACAATATCTAGTGTAATAGTATTAGTTAAACGAGAGACCCTTTCCCTCGTAACAAGGGAGGTACTACCATTAGCAATGTATATAGTTGTCGGTAAAGAGGGTTTATGGCAGATTAAATTATTGGAATTTGTAGTCATGTGATTAGATGCACCTATATCAATAATCCAAGTACTATTTTTTTGTAATAACAAAATGTGCAAAATCATTTTTGATGATATTTGGATGGGCCATATTCGCTGTGGGTTGTGCTGGATTTGCTTCCGTCAGATGGACCAGAGGTTTTCAGATATTTTTTCAAGATTTTTTCATAAAGTCCCACCAGTTTGAGTAGCCAATAATTTCATACCACCTTTGTTTTGAATGTCCCATTTCATCGTAATAAAAACACATCAGTCCACCAGTATTTTTGTATGTTTTGGTCAACTTGGGCAACTCGGTCACACCACATCCGATCAGTTGGCGCCCTAAAATCCTCACGCCCAAACACAACCTTGTCAGCCCTAAAATCCCTCACACCCTAATTTCTCCTTACTTTCACTTCCTCTAAAGGTAGATCGCGTCGCCCCAAGGTGACCCTCCCTCCCCGTTCTCCCTCGTCGGGCGATGGTGCCTTGATCACCATCACTGAGTGCTCGAGGGAACCCCGGGAGACCTCCATTGCCTTCCATGATTTGTTTCTAAGAGTGCTCTCTCCGTACACATGCATATGCGCCCTCAAGGTCGAAGTTGTTTGGTCCTTTCGTAGGATCTCACCACGGATTTGCTCGAACCCAGGGTCAAGTCCCACTGAGAAAGATGTGGACCCTAAGTTGTGTCATGGCCGAGTGGTGTTGAAGGACTCCATCGACTGCCTTGGCCTGAGGTGCAGTCCGACCATCGATTTCTTGGAAGATCGCCACTAGTTTAGTGTAATAAATGGACATTGGTCGTCCATTTTGATGGGTGTTAAAAGATCTTTGATTCAATTCAAAGATGCAAAGTTGCATCAGTGTCGTTATAGAAGGTCCTGTCGACGTCGTCACGGATATCCTTGATTGTCGGGAGGCGAATAAACCTTTGCATTAGGGATGGGGACATGGAGTCAATTAACCAACTTTTGACCCGATGATTCTCGGTAACCCTAAGATTCTAGTCGTGAGTCGCCTGGTTTAGGCTTTGTAGTGTCTCCAGTAAGGTATCCTAACTTATTTCGAGCTTTGATTCGCATTTTGATAAGTTGTGACCATAATGCAAAATTTGTTTCATTTAGGATAATGTTCACTGTGAATGTCGAGTTGTCTTGATGAACAATGATTGGCGGTGACGGGTTTGAGGTCAGTGGATTGATTGGGTTAAGTTCCATTTTTGTGGGTTTTTGTTTGCTATGAAATGCTAGAGTTGTTTGTTGTGAATGGTTTGAATTTCTGGATTTCGGTGAATGGTTTGAAGTCTATAGGGTTAATTTTGAATGGTTTGAATCTTTAGATTTCTGTGAAATTTCTAGATTGGTTTGTGAACTGTGAAATTTTTGGAGAATGATTTGAATGTTTGATGTTTCGGATGGTTGAACTTCATAGATTTCTGGGTTTCATAGAACTTTATGTGTTTCTAGGTTTGATTGGTTTCGTTTGTGTTTCTGGGTTGGATTGGGATTTCTGGAATTCGAAAACAAACTTCGATTCGAAAAAAAAATTCATAAAGAAATTCAGAGTTGCTCTGATACTATGTTAGAATTCGAAATACTAATAATTTCAGATATTTTAGTATAATTTACTCTTACATTGCAAGTTCAATTTATAGACAAACTACGATACCAAAATAGTTAAATACAAACCCATTTTATCTCTACTTTACACAGCTTCTATATCAGAAAATTAAACGGCCACAATTTACATTTTAACAATTTACATTTTAACGGGCACTAAAATGCATGCAGACACAATGTGCATGGATTCATGATTAGAGCAGTGGACTCGTTTTGAAATCACAAAGATTGTTATGGAAAGCTCAAGAATTAAGCTAAAGGGTCTCAAGCTCATGCGGTAGCAGAAGAGATTTTCCTTCGGGAGGACATATATAGGATGATTTTGTGGAGACTATAGTCTTTGCTTGACTATCCTACGCTGCTTACCCTCTTGCTTGCCATGAATAGCTCGCAGAGACGTGCACAGGTTTGTCGGGGGGTTGAAAAATGGTTGCATCAGTAGTAGCAACATTAACATATTTGTGAACGATACATGTATCTCACTTATCGTGCAACTTTACCTAAAGAATAAGACTTGGGAGGCAAATAATGAATCTTCAACGAAGAATACCGCAATAAAAAGTCTCTAGACAAATAATGACAAGCATCAACCACAATAAAAGCCATTAAAAATTAAATGATGAATTGGCTAGCGATCATCACATCTCTTAAACCGGGAGAAAAAAAGTGGCAACAAGATGGTTCTTTTGCGATTAATTTCTTCGTTTGCAGCCTTCTTCACGTATTTATTTTTCTTATGTTTTTTATATATTAGTTTATTTGTACTTTTTCTTTGTTTTTAATCTGTTAAAGCCAAGTGGGAATCTTATATTCTATTTTATTTGCAATGTTATTATTTGTGTCCACTTGGGATTCAGTGTCTAATTATTGCTTTTTATGCTTTAGAAAGAAGAAACGAATAACACGTTATTGATCAGGGTTATCTTGAGTCATAATCAAACCTCCTATACAACTCCAACCATAGGGAGGGCAAACAAGTCATTACACTCCGAATTCAGAACTGGAAGTCGTCTGGATTGATGTAGTGGAGACAGCAAATCAATGAATCAAAAGCCTCTTTATGTCCCAGTTGCTCCATCATCCACTTTCTTCCCTTCTCTAATTTATGGAAGAAGGCAACTGTGGTTTGCAGATAATCATCATCACCATTGTATTTGTCAACTTTGTCAGCAGATTTGAAAATGAAGCTGCCATTGGATGGCTTGCCAGATCAGAGAGGGGGAAATGGTGGGTTTTGATATTGTATTTCATTTGGGTGATCAGGCATTTCTTTGTGGAAACTTTCCATTGCTATGATTTTTACAGCTGTTAGGAAGGAAGTATCTCAAGCAAGAGTACAATAATCATCATATAAACATAAATACGCAAGGTTGCAGGATGCGTGGGGTATATACGATAGCCAGTCTAGTCTGTCCAGCAACTTTCAGCATTGCTATTCTTGCATCAAGATCTAAGCCCTCATGGCTGCATTGAGCTGAGCAACCATCCCGTTTTCTATTTTGCTCGTAATTTTTTGCACTCCATTTAATCCTGTGAAGGGAAAAACGAAATGGGTTAGAAAAAGAGAAGACGACTGAAAGCATATCATAACATTCTTGTGCAGCCATTGGTGTATCCAAATAAGACTTTTTATAAAACAGTTATGCGGTATACCTCAAGGGAACCTTGGGACAGAGAACTGGAAGAGTCTTCTACTGTTGCCTCTGATATTCGTGCTTCCGATTTCTCGTTTGAATAGCTAGCAGAGTATAAAAAATCAGCAGTTTTGGAACTTCAGATTCAAGTCAAAAAAATAAACCCTTTTATCACATGATCAAACAGAATAAACAGAATAAGGACAGAGAAGACTTTGCTGTGCCATGTCATGTTAGAGAGTTTCTTGTGCTCAGGGAGATGCCTGGTCCTCCCTGCCCACATTGAGCATACGCACAAAAACTTATATGCAATGATGGACACCATCTCCAACCCAAAAGCTTAGACTAATGGGTTACGGTTCATCTTATATACAAACACTTAGCTTTTATATTTTATCACTCAGATTTGCATCTCAACATGTCAAAACCACATTCACGACACTGTGGCATAACTTTTGTTTCTATTTTTAGGTGTTTTTTAGAAGTGGTTTTGGCTTAAATCAAATTAATGTTTTTTTTTGGTTTTTTATAGTTTTGATGTGTTGATGTCAAAAAAAATCAAATTCTTTAAAATAAATTCAATTTTGATGCATTTTCAAAGCGAAAAACCTATTTTGAAAATAACTCTACACCATAATTCCAATCATCCCCTAAAGGTGTGTGTGAGTGAGTTTCAACTAGATTTTTCGTCAAAATTTAAGTGGGCGTCTTTTGATTCAAAATAATTGTTATAATGTTTTTGAGATTGTTTTAATATACTAATATCAAAAAATAAATTTTTTAAAAAAATAAAAAAAATAAAATATATTATTTTGATTTTTTCTTAATGAAAAATACTTTTGAAAAAGCAATCATTATCAACACTCTCGAAATACCCTGTAAGATTTCTAAAGCAATTTCTAGCAGAATTGCAGGAGGGACCACTGGAGATCTCCAAACCAGAAATGCATGTGAGAGAATTAGGCAACAAAAAACTTATATGCATCCATATTCCACTCGGAAATATTTAGTGCATCAGCGTATCTCAGTTGTGTAATAGAAATATCCACATTGTGTTAGAATATCTGGGACTTATAACTGTTAATTATTCATCTAGCATGCGTTTCTTAATCAGATTTCCTACAAGAGTCCATCAATGTTTTTCCAGTCCTCATTACCTAATGCATGACAGTTCAGAAAGAAACCAAATTACTTACGTGGACAGTATGGTCACCCAGATGAGTTCTACACAATCCACCCAAAGGAGTCTTTGTTCTACAGGAACCACACCATATGTAATAAGATGAGCAAATGGCCAAAGCTTCCATCCTGCCTGCACAGCAGACCACATTAAACAGTACAAAATTAAGCCAAGTTGTGAACAAGAAAAAATCTAACTACTAAATTTCATGTGTTTCGATCCAATAGTCCAAGTAATAAACAAAAAACAGACTTCAAGCACATAATTCAGCTTATAGATAAACTGAAAACGAAAATGATCTCAGCTTGACCATTTTGAACAGAAAATAAACAAATTTGAAACTTGTTGTGTTGAGGCTTTGTCAGTTATAAAATAATTTATGCGCTCATTAAAGTTTTAGAATGGTTGCAAACTAACATTTAAAATTATGAATAGAAGATAGAGCCATGCAAATGAGACCACCATGTATAATAAATTCATGGGTCTCAAACATCTAACTATTAATGCAGAAAGGAAATGTTCAAAACCAGTAATAGCAGCCTTTCTAACTCCATTACCAGGTGATAGTAAAAGCAGACACTGGATCAAAGTTTGGTTCTGGACACAAAGAGGAAAGGGCAGAAGGTTCTCTTACTGTAAGCATTGGCCAAAATGTAGCCGTCAGTTCACTGAAAATGCTGGCCGGTGATTCCAGACGCAAGAATCCCAACACTGTGAAATAAATGCTGTTCCAAGCTGCTGCCCACAAAGTTTGGTCGAAGGCCACTTTGGCAGGAACAACCCACCAATCTTGGAATGGAAAAAGCTCCTAGAAGACAGTAAATTGATTTGAGTAAATCACTGAATACATCGTTATGCTTATTAAACTTCAAAAGAAACTTGAAGTACATTAATCACCTCGCAAAACTGGTAATAGTAATGTGAAAGGGAGCCATGTAATGTAAAGCCAACGATGCCTGATCTAAACATTCTTGTGCGGTCAAACTCAAAAATTGGTTTACCTTCATAGCACTGAAGATGAAACAGAAACAACCAAGTAAAAGGATGTATACACAAGAAAATATAAATAGAATACCACAATATTGGTTTCACAACATTTACAGACCTGTGCAATCCAGTCCCCAATGGAGTAGACCACACCACTAATCATCATTTTCGCTAAAACTGGGTTTGTCTTTAGAGCTTCCTCATATGCAGACCAGTTGTGTTGAGGTGCATATCTTAATATTTCAAAGAGTGTCCACCCCTGGTAGAAAAAGTGAAAATTAGATCTTGGAGATCTAATGGATAAACAACTACAGAATTTAGGAATATAAAAAGATATTAAGAGAAAATAAAAACACATCCAATTATGTCATTCTGCAATGCTTACGGAAATGAGAAAAAAATAAAAGTTAACATCAATAGCATGCAACATCTTAAAATCTAAAACACACCAAAAAGGTTTGGATGGATGAATTAAAACAACCAGAATACCAATTCAGGGTTTTGATGAATCTTTCTGTACAAAAAAACAAGAATTCTCTCAACACCTTAATATCAAGATGCATATGTTTGTTTGACCCATAAGTCCCAAACTTTTATCTCCATAACCACAATTTTCTAGCAGTCTTAGCCTCCTAAACAGAGCCTTCAGCTTCCATAAAAATCAGGTCTGAATTGCATTAAATTGAGCAAGAGGACACAAATCCAAAGCTAAAGGTGAAAAGCCACAAAAATCATATTGCTCCAAAGCCAAGAAAAGGGAAATTAACTAGAAGCTACTTTTATTTTTCAAGAAAAACTAAGCATGAAGAACATAAGAAGAAATGAAGTTACCCTTGTATTGTCCAACAGGTAAAAACTTCATAAATAGCATGAAAACAATTAAAAAAAACATAAAAAGCAACAAAGTATAATTTGATCTGTTCTAAATACACATAATAAATAAGATTTTACTTACATGCCAGTAATCACGGTCAATTGTGAGCAACTTGGTAATAGCATAAGTACCAGCAGCAAGAACAATCGTTGCATTGATGGTCCTATCAATTAGCTTCTCGTACTCCAATTCCCTCTCCCTACTCTCTCCATCAAGACCAGAACTTGAAGCTGAAGAAAATCCTTCAAAAGAGAGCTGCCCTTCACTCCCCCCAAACCCACTCACCTGAGAAGCCAACTCGGTCCCTTCTCTCTCTATTTGACTCACTCCCATCCCTTCTTGCTGGTCTACACTGTCACCACTTTGTACTGGAATAACATCAAGCTCTTCTTGGAAAACAGAATTCAAGTGCCAGCTCTGTATGTTTCTAGAGAAACCTTGGCTCTTTGGCAGTTTTGGGGATAGAAACTGAGGGTTTTGCAGGTTTTTTGAAATGTTCTTTTTGGGTTTTGAAAGAGGAAGGAGACTGTGAGGAGAAATGGTGTGTATAGAAGCCATTTTTGGCTACCGGGTTGAGGATGGGAGGAACTGAGTTGAGTTGATCGAGTTATCAATCCAACCGTTTGATTCTCCAAATTGGAGTGTGTGAAGGTAGTTAGGTTATAATGATAGGTTTCTAATTCAGTGTAATATTGACTATGATATCACATGAGGCTTACTTGGGTTTATTTTGATGAACAGCTGTGATGAGGGTCTTGCTTTGTGGGGTAAGGCAACTAGACATGTTGATTGGTTTCGATGATGAGGTGATGAGATTCTATTTTGAGATTGAATGTAGAGGATCATTATTGGTCTGAAATTATGAGATGGCGAATGAATGCAGTCCACATAAAAGAAAGGCCAGCAGCAGCTGGGAAAATCTAAAACTAGTCCTCTAACTATACACATAGTTTAACTAGATACCTAAATTAACTATTTAATCAATTGAATCCTCTTAGTAATAGACGCTCCTCGAAAACGTTTCCTATCACTATCTATTAGTATTTTCCATCTTAATTATATATAAATAATAATTCCATCAATACAGTGGTTGGTTATTGTTTTGGACAGAAAAGAACATGTATAAAAGTGCGTGGATTATACATATATACATGTAAAAATAAATATGTTCATTAAGAAATTTTAAAGTCAATCTTTATAGTTTTTAATAGAGAAGACAAGTTTAGAGATAATATGTATTATTTTTTTAATTTTTAAATATTCTTGTAAACAACTTTCAATCTCACAATTTCTCAATTAAGACATGTCGTTCAATCCGAGGCAAAGTATAATCACAAATCAGGAGGATCAATCTGAGTTTACCCACATCAATATAAAAATAAAAATAATTATTATCATAATCTTAAAATTTAACTTCAGGGTCCAAAATGAAACAAAGCTTTAGGTCATGAATTGAGTTAATCATTGACTCAGATCAATAGAAGAATAAAAATAATTATTATAATAGTTTTAAAACTCACATCGGGATCAATTCGAGATAAAACTCATGTCACGGGTTGGGTACAATTGTTGACCCTAATCAATGTAAGGATAGAAATATCTTAAAATCTGACTCAAATGTCGACCGAAGGCAAACCCCTTGGCCAAGGGTTAGGAACGTTGACCTAAATCCATGATTGTTATCATAGTTTTAAAACTTTATTCAGGGATCGACTTGAGGCTAAGCCTAGTTCACAAGTCGAGAGTATCAACCCGGTTTGATCTAAGTCAACCTAAAGTTCAAAGTGATTATTATCAAAAATTTTAAAATTCAAATTACTAGTTAAACCAAGTTATAGGTAGAGAGGGTTAACCTGATTGAAATGAGTCAACACATAAATAAAATTAATTATTATCATGATTTTAAAACTTAATTCAAAACTCAACCCAAGAAAAGACTCAAGTCACGAGTTATTTATGGCCAACCCTGAGCTGACCCACTTTTTTTTAAAATAATATCAACCTCATTTTATCCCACAAAAAATCAATAATTTTTTTTTATCAATATTTTATCTCAAATCATGGATCTACGAGAGTTTTTGACCTATACAATTATGGTAAATCCATATCCATATATATATATATTACTTTGTCTTATTCAACATAGTCAAATAAGATTAAGAGACACTCGATTTATCATTTTGATATCACTATCAAATACATATAAATTTTTGTCATTTAATCAAATAAGATGGATCGGTCAAGACACTTCCATTGGGCCATGAAAATTACGTTCCCAATATCTCTAATTGATTGATTCATCAGGGAAGTGTATTTTATTTTTCACCAAATTTTGTAAGCCATATAATTTTTTCAAGGTTAAGATTGAAACATGTTGATAGTTTTGGTCTGCACTGGGAAAATAATTAAGTGGTGGAGAAGGCATGGAGGTTTAGGATTCTCTCCCATTTTTTGTGGTTAACATTATCAATTTGGAGGCTGGGGTTTGACCAGGCCACCAAGAGATCAAGTGGTGTAGTTGACATGAATATTTTCATATAAAAAAAAAAAAAATCTCACCCAAGTGTGATTGGGATAAAGAAGAATATGAAATTTATTTTAAGAAAGAAAAAAGATAATCATAAGTGATAAAAGTAAGGTGTTGTTTAAGTAAGAATATAAGTTTCATTTTGTTTTAAAATAAAATAAAACATGAATACTACTAACTTTTTTATATACAAATTAAAATTATGTTTATAATAATTTTATATTTTAGTTCATATCATAAATTTAATATTTTTGGGTTGATAATAGCAAATACAAAAATATTAAGATTGTTATAAATTATGGTTTTGATTTTTTATTAAAACAATCGGTATATTGGTATGTTTCATATTATTTTAATGAAAAACTCATTTTTATTTTTTAAAAAAATGAGTCATTTCATTTTTTCACTTGAAAAGGAAAAAATAGTTATTTTTTATCACTAGAAAGATCCTAAGTTTTTTTTAGTTTTGATTTTTTATGAAAAAAACATTGTAATCTTAGTATATTTCTTATTATTTCAATAAAAATATTCATTTTTATAATCAACAAATGAACCATTTCAATTTTTTCACTGTAAGAAAAAAATGTTTTTTTATAACTAAACACGTCCACTATAACCAATTCATTACATCCCCTTGTTTTACTTCTAAAATATTTGATTGTTTATAATTAAATACCCATAAATATTTATGTAGAACAAATGACAAATATGGTACAAAAATAATAACATTATAATTTTTTATAAGAAATGTTTTAATTTCAAGTAAAACTAATTAAAGTACATATATCAAAAATTATTAACTGAAACTATTTTCTAGAAGTTGTTTATTAAGTAAATTAAATTAATTCATGTAGAAATAAAACTCTTCATGAAACACATTCCATGCATTCAAATTCTACATAAAAACTAATTAATAATAATATATTGAAACATCTAAAATAAAATTATAAAATCTATTCACTTTCTAAAGTAATGTGAACCTCGTGGTCACGCAACTCACAATAAAGATTGATATCTAATCCTGAAAAAACCTAAAATAGATCTGATAGAAGTGTGACATAATGAAAATTTGTCTCAAGGCATTAACATTATTGAAATGAGTAGAATGACGCCACGATGTCAGCTAATCTTTTGATAAGTCAAATTTAGTTCATTCAAGAACTGAAAAATACGAGAATCACTCTCACATGTTGAAAACTGAAAAAATTCTGAAATAATAATCATCAAAGGCTACCAAAAATTTAGGTTACATAAGTTTAAATAGTTCATGAAAAAGTCAACCTTAATGGACCCCTTATGTGAAACTTATATGAGTTCACTCAAAATTAACTCAAAACCCTAAACTAAAAAGCTCATAACTTAATCTAAATAAGCTTTGGATCCTAACCTGAAAACAAAATATTAATTAAGCCTAAACAAAGCCTTGAGTTGTAACTAACAAAAGTAAAGTAAAACCCTTGATATTAAATCCATGTTCTTCCATGAGAAGAAGAGAAGAAAGTAAAATATTATAGAGTTGATTTAAAGTTTATTTATAGCCTTCCATGCAACCCCTTTATCCTAGAAACTAAAAAGAAAAAAAGGTAATCATCCTATGTTGCTTCCAAGTTGTAGTAGGATTCTTTTGTTTTCTTTGATGTCCTCACTCCATGACCTTAAATAAGATTGTATTGGACCCCTCTTGCACATGGATAAGATGTACTAGGGTCTCCTCTTGATACTCTAATGGACCTTTCAATTTTGACGTGCTTGAAACCCTTCAAAACCAATGTATTCGATGCCTTTTTTCAATATCTTTGTCGTAGGTCGTATTGTTGGTGTTTTCTAGGTTGTTCCACATCACCCCCTCTCTCATCGAAAGGATTCAATCTCAAATCAAAATTTATGTCCAACAACATAAGATCAACAACATTAAAGGTAATACTAACATCATACTCGCTTGGAAGGTCAATTTTATATGCATTGTCATTTATTCTCTCTAAAACTTGAAATGGACCATCACCACAAGGATGTAAATTTTGATTTCATTTTGGTTAGGAAATCTTTCTTTACGCATGTGCACCCAAAACCAATCACCGGGTTAGAAAACAATTAGTTTACATCTCTTATTTGTTTTAGAAGCGTAAAGTCTATTCTTTTTTTTCTATTTGTAGTTGAACTCCCTCATGGAGTTGTCTCACAATCTTTGCCTTCTTTCACTATCTAAACTTACATTTTCCTTAAAAGGTAAAAGAATTAAAGTTCATAGGAGTTAGTGGATTAAAACCATAAACAATTTCAAAAAGGAGAAAAACTAGTGGTTGAATGTACAATTCTATTATAAGTAAAACTCAACAAAAGGCAAACATTCTTCCCAACTTTTCAAAAATAAAATTGAATTACAACACGTGAAAAAGTTGGGATAATGCTCTATTCACTATCTTAATTTTTCCATCTATTTGAGGATGACATGTTATCGAAAAAGAAGAGTTTAGTTTCCAACTTTTCTTACAAGGTCTTCTAAAAGTAGTCAAGGAACTTAACATCACAATATGACACTATACTCCTAGGAATGTCATGCAAACATACAATCTCCTTTAAAGAACAAGTCTATGATATGAGATGCATCATCTGGTTTATAGCATGCAATGAAATGCACTATTTTAGAAAACCTATTAACCACAATGAAAATAGAGTCTCTATCTTTTTTTTTGACCTAGGTAAACCTAAAACAAAGTCCATAGAGATATCTACCCAAGGTTTCAGTTGGCGCAGGTGATGGTGTATATAGTCCATGCGATTGTACTCTAGATTGTCTTTTGACAAGCAATGCATTGTTCATAATTCCTTGTACATCTCTTTTTATCTTTGACCAATAGAAATGCTCATTCAATATATCCAAGGTTTTAGCACCCCTAAAGTGACCCATTAAACCACCCCCATATGCTTTGCGAACAAGCAATTCATGTAAAAAACTAGCAGGAACACACAATCTGTTCTTTTTGAACAAATAATCATCCATCAAATAAAAGTTACCAAAAGCAGAATGTCCACATGCATTATAAATCTCAGCAAAGTCAGAATCATCACCATACAATTCCTTCATATATTCAAAGCCTAACAATCTAGTATTCATGGAGTGTAAAAGAACATACCTGCATGAAAGTTCATCATCTATGATATTCTCTTTGTTTTGCTTATACTGGATTACGTAAAGAAAAGTTTCAATGAATTCAACTTGCATGTCTCCTATTCAATTTACCTTGTCCTTTTAGATGTTTCAATGACTCATGATCCGAATGAATTACAAACTCTTTTGGCCATAAATAATGTTGTGATGTCTCAAGTGCTCTTACCAATGAATAAAGTTCTTTGTCATAAGTGGGATAATTCAGGTTGCTCCACTTAACCTCTCACTAAAATACGTAATAGGTCTCAAATCCTGCATCAAACACAACACCTATTCCTATTCGTAAAGTCAAGTAAAGCCAAAATAGGTGCAGAACATAATTTATTTTTTAAAAAACAAAAGCCAATTCTTGTTCCTCTCCTCATTTAAACCCAACTGACTTTTTAACAACTTCATTCAAGAGTGCAACTATTATACTGAAATATTTCATAAAACACCTGTAAAAACTAGCTAACTCATGAAAACTCCTTACTTCACTTACCGATTTGGGTGTAGGCCAATCCTGAATGACCTTAACTTTCTCCTCATCCATCTCAATACCCTATTCAGTTACAACATAGCCAAGAAATGCAATTTTCTCCATGCAAAAGGCACATTTTTTAAGATTAGCATATAATTTCTCACTTTGCAACACACTAAGTACATTACGTAAATAATCAAACTGCTCAATTAAGTTCTTGCTATAGATCAGATTGTCATCAACAAACACAACCACAAAGTTACCTATGAACGCACACAACATATGATTCATTAAATGCATAAATGTACTAGGTGCATTTGTAAGTCCAAGCGACATTACTAATTATTCATACAAATCATGCTTCATCTTAAATGCAATTCTCCACCCATAACCTTGTTTCATTCTAATATGATGGTACTCATTTTTCAAGTCAATTTTAGAGAATGTAACTCATATAACATTTCATCGAGCCTAAAAATGAAGTGTCTATACTTTACCATTATGTTGCTGATGGCTTGACAATCAATACACATCCTCCATGTTCCATCCTTCTTAGGCACAAGTAGCATAGGTACATGACACATGCTCTTACTCTCACAAATGTAGCTCCTTTTCCATTAGCTCATCAACTTGGTTTTGAAGCTCCTTCATCTCCACAAGATTTCTTCTATAGACTGGTCAGTTAGGAATTGAAACTCCAAGTACAAAATCAATCAGATGCTCTATCCTCCTCAATGGTGGTAAACCGCTAGAAGTATCATCGGGGAACATATCATCAAACTTCTGCAACAAAGAAATAGCAACACTAGACACAAAATGATCGAGATCATTGGTATTAAAGTAAGCCTCTTTGCATACAAGTAAAATCATTGTCTTGTTAGTGAAAAATGCAAATCTGACTCATCCTCTCTAACATAAAAATTGAGTTATTTCTTTAGTTTTTCCACACAAGTCCCATCACTATTCCTGACTTTCTTCACTCTTCTTGTCTTACCTCCACTCTTGGCCAAATTTGAGTGTTTTTGAGTTACGGTTGAATGGTCTGATTTGTTTGGAGTGCTGACCGAATATTTGTTTGTGTTTGGATAAGTGATTGAATAAGTCCAAATTTGACATTTAATGTGATTTCACCCCCAATAGACTGAATATGAATTGTTAATTGATTTTGATGTGGTCTGTTTATGTTTCACCATAGTTGTGTTTTCTGCATCAAAAATTGAATGATCCTTCAAATTTCAACTAATCTTTTTTTTAATATACTGATATGATAAGAGACAATTATAACAACATGAAATATAACCTTTTTTTTTTGCCTAGATGATGCAGACATAAAGAATAAAAAAATGGACACAAAAACTGAAAAACTTTAAGCAACACTAAAAAAATGAAAATAACATAAGGATATGACATTGTGTCGGAGCCTAGCTCTGATACCAACTGATGTGAACCTCGTGATTACATAGTCATGCAACCCACAATCAAGATTGAGATTTGATTCTAGAAAAGCTCGAATAGGTTTCATAAGAGTGTGACATAATGAAAATCTGCCTCAAGACACCAACACTATTGGAATGAGTATAATGATGTCATGAAGCCAACTAATCTTTGATAAGTCAGATTCAATTCATTCAAGAATTGAAGAATATAAGAATCACTCTCACATGTTAAAACTGAAAAATTCAGAAATAATAATCATCAAAGGCTGCCAAAATTTAGGTTACATGAGTTTAAATAGTTCTTGAAAAATTAACTCTAATGGACCCCTTATGTGGATTTATATGAGGTTAACTCAAAACTGACTCAACCTTAAACTGAAAGGCTCATAACTTAATCCAAACAAGTCTTGGATCGCTGAAAATAAAGTATTAATTAAGCCCAAACAAGCCTTGGGTTGTAGCTAACAAAATAAAATAAAACTCCTAATATTAAATCCATGTTCTGTCATGAAAAGAAGAGAAGGAAATAAGTTGATTTAAGGCTTATTTATAGCCTTCCATGTAGTCTCTTTATCCTAGAAACAAAAGGAAGAGGTATCACTCATGTTGTTTCTAAGTTGTAATAGGATTTTTTTTGTTTTCTTTGCTGTCCTCACTTCAGGGCTCAAATATGGCTGTATTGGATCCCTCTTGCACATGGATAAGATGTAATAGGATCTCCTCTTGATACTCTAATGGACCTTTCAATTCTGACGTGGTTGAAATCTTCAAAACTAATGCATTCAATGTCTCTTTCAATGTCTTTGTCTTAAACCGAGTCATTGGACCATGCTAGTGTTTCTAGACTCGTCCACATCACGAACCAAAATCCATATATTAACTATGAAATGTTCAATAATTTGAAATGTCTTTATATATAAAAATTTATAAAGATTCTTAAAATATATATTAAAACACACCAAAATTCTTTGATAACATATTAAACAAAAACAATAAAACTTGAAGTTATAAAACATTTGAGGTGAATAGTGCTCTCTAATTAACCGAGAGTGGGTTTGAAAATTTTAATGGTCTTATAAATAAAAATTGTTTTACAAATTTAAGTGGTCACCTACAAATAATTATAACTCTTAATATAGCTCATATTAAGATAAATGACCATTCCAACTATAAGACTCTCTAGAAGACTAGATTTTGGCGGCATTAACTTGCGAGCTCATCATTTATCTCTCAATTTCTTAATTTCACTATCACTTCAAATTAATCCACCAAAAACATGTAAAATCACTTCCAATGTTTTTCTATCAGTATAACATCCACTATTTAAAATAATTAAAAATCAAATATTATAAAAACTCTAATCTCATAACTTTTCTCAATAACCCTAACATACATGCAAAACATCAAATAAAAATGTAAGGATAAAGAACACACCTTAAATTGATAAAAAAAGAGATTATATTCCTATATATATATATAAAAAAAGATTATATTCCTATATTAGGTTTTGAATGTATCATGAAATAAAATGTAAGTTATCATATGTTTTGTTTTCTAAATTATTATGTAATTACTAATATATCAACTACTAATTAAAAATTAATATAAATATTAGGTTTTGTTTTGGGTTCTTACACAATAATTATTTTTTTTATTAGAAAACATGGTAGCACATTGTTACATTTATTTTTATATTAAAAAAACACAACACAACATGAGCAAATGATTGGTTTAGTTGTGTGATTTCGATAATTCACTCAATATTTGCTCTCCAAGTTCAAATTATTTCCTAATATTCAAAAAATTAATTAGATTTAATTTTTTATTATTTATTTTCATCTTTCCCACTCTGAATATATAGGAGTTTTAGCTATGTTAACCATATTTATAACTTCTCATTCACAAAATTAGTTTGCTTTGTTTTTTAATGAACTAAAAAATTGAATTTGAAAAAAGAATTTAACATTTTACTTCTAATTAAAAAATATTTTTTTTTTTTTTTTCATAATAAAAATTAATAAAAGAATAAATTATGTTTCTTTTTTGTGTGGATAAAATGTAAGAAATTATGTTTAATTGACAAGATATATATTTAACTCTAGCAATATTAATCATTGTATAATAGCAATTCCAACACGCGGGAGAAAATTGCATAACAAAACAAGCAATGCGGGCAAACATTTTAATAATGTATAATTAAAGTATTAAAGTGAAACTCAATGCTAATTACAATGTCAAAACTGATTATATCCCGTGATCGGACATCATGATTCCCAACACCAAACACCATCCATCACGACCCCACGCATCAAAAAGACAGCTGAGCAATCCAACGGCCAAGGCGTCAGATCCCAATCATCAACCATTATGATTTATGAGTCGCGTAGCACTAGATCCCCGGACTGTGAATCATCCCCAACTACCCAGATTAAACTTTCTTTTAGACTGAATATCACACCAAGCAAAGCTCACTGAGTCTCTATCCGATCTGATGGGCTCCTTCGAAGGATAAAAAAAAATAAAATTCTACAGATCCAACGATGGCAAACTACCTAGCTCAATTTCAAACTATCAAAAATAGCTGCGATCACATCGTCATTGCAGGTAACTCTAAATAATGATTCGCATTTCCTGATCAGTTTTCTGTTTTCTGTTTTCTGTTTGATTGATTAATTTATTGTTATGTTTTTGGCAGTTGAAGATGTGAGTGATTTATGGCCGAACATAAAATCAGGATTCGAAGAGAGAGTTCCAATTAAAAGAGCTAGTTTAAATAACAAGACTCGAAATCCAGTTCTCGTAGAGAATTTTCCTTGCGAATTTATATTAACTACTGACTCAAGACTCCGCAGTCGGTTTCCTCAAGAACAGTCTTTGTTTTGGTTTCGCGAACCTTATGCTACTATTGTTCTAGTCACTTGTGAGGTATTTACTTAATTAAACTAGCAATTTGACCTATTATTTATTTATTTGTATATATACATTTCAAAAGGATTTATTTTGCGTATTTATTTTATTTTAATTAGGATCTTGATGAGTTTAAAACGATACTTAAGCCGCGGTTGAAGTTAATTGTGCAAAATGATGAGAAGGAATGGTTTATTGTGTTTGTGTCGAGAGCGCATCCGAGTAATGATAATGCTGTTAAAATGGCGAAAAAGGTTTATGCTAAGCTCGAAGTTGATTTCAGCACGAAAAGAAGGGAGAGGTAAGCATGTAGCTGTAGGTAAAGCATTTTCATTTTAATTTGAAATCTGTTTTTATTTTGATTCAGCCGGTGCATTTTGTTAGCTGGATTTTTCGTGCATTCTTAGCTTTTCTGGAGGCATTATTTGTTGGAGGTTTTCTTTGGTTTAATTTTTTAAGCATTCCGGTAAAGCAATATATTTTGCTTCATTTGAAAATTTGTGATGTTTTGATTTTTAGATATGACTACTATTACCATTGAATTGAAAAAAAAAGTGATGTATTGATATATTCATGCATTATTGTGACTTGAATAGCAATTGTGAATGCTGGTATCATGTTCATCTACATGAGTGATGTAAATTGGGTTATATGATTGGAAATGCAAGGCCAAAACTTAAATAAGATTGTACACTGACCATTGCTCTAGTTCTCTTTAGCTGAATATTGCCTTCACTGACCATTGCTCCAATATTTCAGTATTTTTTTTCTTTTTCGTTCTCTTTTTCATAAATGCTTTAGTTGTGGTGATTGGTGTTATTCACAGAAGGTCTGGTTTTCATTTTTGTCTGTTTTTTGAACATGTGCATTATCCAGGTGCTGCAAATATGATATTCATGGCCCTGAAGCAAATTTTTGGGATGATTTAGAATCGAAAATTATGGAGTGTGTCAGAAACACTTTGGATAGGCGTGTACAGTTTTATGAGGATGAGATACGTAAGCTCACTGAACAACGGTTCATGCCAGTCTGGAATTTCTGTAATTTCTTTATATTGAAGGTATTCCTTTTCTCAAATTATTTCAATACTCTGACAAATGTGTTATAGTTACCAGCAGAAATGCCTGGTTTGGATTTAAACTGTTGTTGCCAATTTTTCTTTTTTCTTTATTATTTATATTTTATTTATCTTGAAAAGGCATATCTATGACACATTTTCTTGTCGTAGCCCATCATTTCTGTTTGTTCACAAAACATCACTACTGATCCCTAAGAAGATCCCTAATAATTGAAATGGGGATGCTCAACTCTAAGCCATATGCCTCAGTCATGCTTCACATTTCTTCAGTTATTCCAGCAATTCTTCCTACCTCTAAATATATGTTCTGTTCTCAGGAAAGCTTGGCTTTTATGTTTGAGATGGCTCATCTCTATGAAGACGCTCTGCGTGAATATGATGAATTGGAACTCTGTTATTTGGAAACAGGTAAGCATGTGTGTCTGTGCCTATGCTGTTGTTGTTTGCATGATTTACCACCTTGTTTGTCCAAGTATTTAAAACATGTCATTCTTCACTGTTTTCAAATAATAGAGCAATAGTAATCTTAATTTATTTATTATAGATGAGATATTCTTTTAAATAATCCGATACTGCTATATATGCCTATATTTTTCGTGTTGAAAGTTTTGTAAAAACCAAACTAGTGTATTCTTATTGTATTTTGAATCATAAATTAAATTGTAATTTGGACTGATTACATGGTCATAGATCTTTTCTCTGAACATTATGATTTCAAATTGATAACTTAATCTTTTGTGTCATGTATGTCTGAGTTTTCTAACCTGAACCTTTCTCCTAATTTGTGTTTTTGTTTCGTGTCTAATTTTTTGTACTTGTTGACAACTTTAGAGCATGAATGATAATATTATAGCAATATTTCTGTAATCTTATATAGAAGCACTGTAACTTCCTTTAGATTGCATTTAGGTGTTGAAGAAATAAATATTCAACACTGGAGCTTTCTGAGCTTTCATGATCACTGCTTTGAGTTTTCTTCATACTTATGGTTGTTTTTTATACTTGTAGGAGTAGGAGTTTTTAGCATTGATGAATAGCTGAAAATTTTATGCTCCCTGAGCAATATTGGACCAATAATTTACACAAATTTCATGCAGTTAATATGCCTGGAAAACAGAGAGAATTTGGAGGAGTTGACCATGGTGATGATTGGGCAGCACTGCTTAATCATGAAAATAAGCCATTGACGCAGATTGTACAAGATGATTCATTTAGAGAATTTGAATTTAGGCAGTATCTCTTTGCTTACCAATCAAAGGTATGGAAAGTTGAGAATTATTTTAATCCACTAAAATGGTAAACTATGATGCAGTTAATTCCAGAATGAAAAGAGAAATATTTCTGATTGTTTGCTTTATCAACCACGCAGATGTTTTTGTCTATGCCCTACCACTTTTCTTGAATTTCTTTTCTCATAATTAATTTTCAGGATTCACAGTTAATTTAAGTATTTGCTCATTAATTTATTTTTGTCCTTATGATTCATAATTAAAGAACAGTTTGAGTGGATCTTGGATATGTAATTGGATTTTTTAAGTGCTATTGTTTCCCCCCTCCTCTCTCTGTGTGTGTATGCGTGCTCACATGACCTTTATATGTGCTTGCACACTTTGTGAATAGGCACACATGCTTACACAAGCATGTCCGCAGACAGCCCCAGTTCTGTGTGAAGTTTTGGTTGATTTGTGTCACAGGAATTGGTTTTGTAGCCATTTGTTTAAATATTGCATTCTACAGAGTGTGCTCACACCAAAAGTGCACAAGAGTTTTCTATACATTACTCTTCAAGGAATCCAGTTCAATTCTTGGGATTTTTTTATGTAATCTAATTATTCTGTTGGACTTGCAGCTTTTATTCAAGCTGAATCGTCCCTTTGAGGTTGCATCAAGGGGTCATTCATTTATAATTGGCTTCTCAAAGGCCCTCACATTGCATGAGGTATATGATGGTTGTTTCATTAAGTACTCGTATTGCTGTTTTTTTTTACCATAGTTCGGAGGATTTTATTTCTGATCTCTCTTTTCCCTCTCCTATTGGCATCCCTCTTAGAATATGCTACCTTTTTGTATGCGAGAAGTTTGGGTAATAACTGCTTGCTTGGCTTTAATCAACGCTACTGCTTCTCCTAATTATGATGGACTCGTGGCAACTGATATAGAAAAGGAGTTCTACCGCCTTAAGGGTGATCTTTATTCCTTATGTCGAGTTAAGGTAAAAAACTTTCTTTTGGCACCATTTTCTAAGCAGCAAATGGTGCTGCATCCTTTACCTTTTCAATATTTTTATGCTATATGAACCTATTCTCTTTTGTCAAAGCAGGAAAGACATTTGAAAAAAAAAGAATTGTTTTTTTTTGTACCAGAGACCTGGTACTTAGACTATTGTGCATGGCAGTTTGAGTTCTTTTGTTACTACAAATTTTGCTACAGAAAGGTTTTTAATGAAATGCAATTATGATTGTTGCAGTTCATGAGGCTGGCCTATTTGATCGGATATGGAGCAGATATAGAAAAAAGTCCTGTCAACAGGTGAAAAATCCAATTACAAAGTTCAAATCTACTCCCTACTTCTTGTTTATATTTAACTTGGTCCTATAACTAGAAAGTAAATTTTCTAGTGACAAAAGTTATAATTGAGCTATTTATACAAACTATTATGTTGTGTGTATCTTCTAAATTGTATTCTTTTATTTTTTACAGTGCCTTACTCAGCATGCTTACTTGGCCCAAGCCTCCGGTTTGGCCTTCGGTTCCGCTTGATGCTTCCCCTGAGGTTCTTGAGAAGGAAAAGGTACGCTTTAGGATGCTCTGTCCAAAATTGAACCAACAGAAGGGCTTTGGTATATCTCTTATTTGTTTGTTTTCTTACTGTATGCTTGTGTTATTACTGTAGTTTTCTTTTATTTCATACATTGTTCACCTCATCTGCTAATAACTAAGGATGACTATCATGAAGTTTGTTGCTTCTAGATGATTTAACAATCTTACAAATGAGCAAGAAGGAAATTAATGGTATCTCTTCATGGTGAACCCGATTGATAGCTAAACCCAATTGGTAGCTAAACATTTAAGTCCAATTTCTTTATGATGTACTTTTCACCTGTTATTCAAAAAATGGCTATGTAACTTTCCCCTGATAGAATTGATGGTGATGTTTATCTTTGTACAGGTGATCCTTCAAGCTACTCCTAAAATCAAACACTTTGGCATCCAGAGGAAGCCACTGCCTCTTGAACCTTCTGTACTTCTGCGAGAGGCTAATCGGCGAAGGGCTTCCCTTTCTGCTGGGAATGTGTTTGAGGTGTTTGATGGTCGCCCAGCCTTGATTGATGGGTAATGGACTTGGGAATTGAAGCAATGTAGTACTATGGGTTCTCCAAGATTCTTTTATTGATATCTCATATTTTTTCACCATTTCCTTTTTTTTGGTGCATGCCAGTTTGATTATTTATCTAATTGATATATAATACAGATCAGCTTCAGATGCTTCATCAAGGACCCCCCTATCAAAGAAAATGAATGTGATTTCTATGTCGCGGACTAATTCTTCACCCGGAACTTTTGATGGTTCAGTAGATCGACCTATGAGACTTGCAGAGATTTATGTTGCTGCCGAACATGCTCTGAAGCATACAATTTCTGATGCAGATCTTTGGAAAGCTTTGTCATCTGTAGAGGAGTTTGAGGTATCTATTTCATCCAATATAAACACAGATATGCTTAATTTTTTTTTTGATGAATGCAAATTTTCTTTAATTGAAAGGAACTACGGAGTTCACCCGTACCACAAAGCAAACAAAACCAATAGTAAAAATACTCTAGAGCAACTAATGATTAGCAGAGTTGCTGAACTTCATCTGGCACAACTATATCTAGGATCGACACAGCTTGCTGGAGAATGTTTGTTTGAAAAACATAGCTGCATTGAATAATGACTTGTGCAATCAGAGTTGCATTGCCTGGGTTTTTTGACCTGTGAATTCTTCTGTCTCTTTCTTTCCATAGAACATGCACATATCTGCACTAAGCTAATCTCATCACAATGGAAACTTAAATCTTTTGCAAAAGCTGCTTAGCATATCATCAGCCAAATTCCCAGAATTTCTATTTGCAGAACTAATCTGCAAAATCTTGCTGGTTATTTGAAATTACTTTCCTAAAAGAGTATTGTTTAGACTGCCTGATCATCCTGCAAAGAATCAAGTACCAACTGTTAATTGAAATCTTATCTAAAAGAAGCCAAAAAAAGAATTGCCATTGTAGTGCGAATAGAGACTTTGCCACAGCAAACCGTACACTTTTGCTTCAGGTTCTCTTCATTTCTGTATATTCAGCCATTTTAGTTTGTGCTTTGATTAAATGCAAAACCTTCTAACCCATGGCATTGCAGTTGTTAAATATTGGAATTATGAGAACCGTCTACTCCTGACAAAAGATATATTGACAGTCAATGCATGGAAATGCTGTGTTCAATGGTGTGCCATAACTAATTATCATATTGTTATCCCTCTTGTTTAAAAAGAATGCATGAATGATGGAAGATTATTGCTAGATTAAGTTATTTTCAGTACTAATAGAATGCCAAAAGTTTCAACTGATTTTTGATATTCTTAATAGAATTGAACAGTTGGTAATTCTGAAAGGGATCAGTTCAAGGTTATAGTTTAGTAGGTTGTGGATTTAGTGCTTAGAGGGTGTTTGGCATTGTGGCCACAACACTATTTGTCCAAAATATGATTGTTTTTTCTTAAAATTTATTTTTCTAGTGTTTTTGGAATGTTTTGATGTGCTGATGTCAAAATGAATTTTAAAAAAATAAAAAAAAACATTATTAGAGAAAAACACTTTGAAAAGCAACCACTATTGCAATGTCAAACAAACTCCTTAGTTCATTACCCACCCACTCCCCTCTCTTTTCACCAATTTTATTCTGTCATGGCAGCAAAAGTATCTTGAGCTAACCAAAGGTGCTGCTGACAATTACCATCATTCCTGGTGGAAAAGGCATGGAGTTGTTCTTGATGGTGAAATAGCAGCTGTTTGCTTCAGGCATGGAAATTTTGATTTAGCTGCAAAGTCTTATGAGAAAGTTTGTGCCCTTTATGCTGGAGAAGGATGGCAGGAATTATTGGCTGATGTCCTTCCCAATTTAGCTGAGTGCCAGAAAATGCTAAATGATCAAGCTGGCTATTTAGCATCTTGTGTGAGATTGCTGTCTTTAGATAAAGGTTTATTCTCAACAAAGGAGCGCCAAGCATTTCAGGCTGAGGTTCTTCGTCTTGCACGAAGTGAGATGAAGGACCCTGTGCCCTTGGATGTTTCATCACTGATTACGTTTTCTGGAAATCCTGGACCTCCCTTGGAGTTATGTGATGGAGATCCTGGTATTCTCTCTGTTACTGTATGGAGTGGCTTTCCTGATGATATAACTCTTGATTCACTTAGCCTCACTTTGACTGCTACATTTAATGCTGATGAGGGTGCTAAGGTACAATTTTCTTGGACATTTATAGTTGTGACTTGTTTTTATAGAGCAGACATGATATGTACAGAATTCTTCACAACTCAAGAAACCCTCTCATATTTCAGGCTTTAAGGAGCTCTACTGCCACAATACTCAAGCCTGGTAGGAATACCATTACCCTCGCTTTACCTCCCCAAAGACCAGGTTCCTATGTCTTGGGGGTACTTACTGGGCAGATTGGTCAGTTGAGATTTAGATCTCATAGTTTTTCAAAGGGTGGCCCAGCGGACAGTGATGATTTCATGAGTTATGAAAAGCCCACTAGACCTATACTCAAGGTATTGCTTTTATGTTTCATACAAGGATCATGTATTCTGGTCATTCCATTTGGTTAAATAGGTGCATTGTATTGCTTATCTAATAAAGCCCTTCTTTCTTAGGTTTTCAAACCAAGACCACTAGTTGATCTTGCTGCAGCTATTTCATCTGCTTTACTGATAAATGAAACTCAGTGGGTTGGGGTTATAGTACGGCCAATTGACTACTCTCTCAAAGGTGCTGTCTTGTATATTGATACTGGTCCAGGTCTGAATATTGAAGAGTCACATGTCATTGAGATGGAGACCCTGTGTCAATATATCACAGAGCAGTGCTGAAATGACGAACTCTAATGGCACGCAAAAGGATTGCTCTTTGGCTTCTATAAAAGAATTTCAGCAGTTAAAACTTGACAATGGTAGAATAGAGTTTCCTGCTTGGGCAAGTGACACAGATTCCGTTATCTGGATTCCTGTTCGTGCAATCAGTGACAGGCTCCCTAGAGGATCATCCTCAGGTGATAATAATGATATGCAGTTTTTTGTCGATTCTATAAATTTTTGCATATATACTTTCTGTTGTATCCGATGATGTTCCTATCCTGTAACATATTTCCTTCTGTGGCAGTCACCCCTCAGAAACAAAGCAATCTAGATGGCATGAGGACAATTGCTTTGAAACTTGAATTTGGAGTATCCCACAACCAGATATTTGAAAGGCATTGTCATTGCCCATCACTTCCCTGATTATACTGCTGATAATAAGTTTTTTGATGTTATTTTTTTCTCATTCCCTCACCTAAAAAAAGTATAAAATATGGTATTTAATCATCCAAATTTGAAAAATCATATTGCCTTGATCTGCAGAACTGTAGCAGTACATTTCACTGATCCTTTCCATGTGAGCACACGTGTTGCGGACAAGTGTAATGATGGTACTCTGCTGTTACAGGTATGCTGCGAATATGCTAAGCTAGGATATTTTTTACCCACCAAACTGATGCATTTTTCGAACTGGTGATATTTTGAGGGAGTCCATCTTTTAGCTAGTTCTTATTTCATGCTATGATAGAATTATAAATATCACAAATTATATTTATTGTGTTCCTTTTCAATTTCATTTGAACCTCAGAATAGTTTGTGGTGCTTCCAGGTGATACTGCATTCCCAAGTGAAGGCTACGTTGACCATATATGATGCTTGGCTTGAACTTCAAGATGGATTTATTCATACTGGACAAGGAACTGGAAGACCAACTTCAAGCTTCTTCCCACTCATGATTTCTCCAACCTCTAGAGCAGGAATCATGTTCAGTATTCGCTTGGGAAAAGTAATTGACAAAGGTATATATTTTTTATTGTACTTGAAAAGAATTTATTGTACTCATAGCTGGTCCTTAGTCAATCAGACACCTCATTCATTCACAAAACATGCTATTATGTTGTAACTGAGCATCGATCTTTTAATGTCATTAGGTGAGTGTCTTTCCTTATTCACATTTACTTACGGAGGATTTTCCTGTTTTCCAGAAAAAACAGAGAAATCATGTTTACTGATTATTGTATATCAGAAATGTGTGTTTTCAATTTTCTAGGAAGATGAAAAATACTGTTAAGTTGTTTCCAAATTCTTTAGGAAATAAGGCCTTGTTTGGTTCATCAGTTAGTTAATCTCTTGACCATTTATCCTTTTTAAGTGTTAAGGAACCATCTCACCTAAAAGCTTAAGCTTGTAGGTGAGGCCCCAGAATATGATTTATATTATTCTCTAACACACCCCCTCAAGTGAAAGCCCTTTGGGCTTGAAACTTGCACACAGGCCCACTCTACCTTGTGCTTGATTTTTATCAAATAGAATGAGGGTGGTGAGATTCGAACTCGTGACCGCTGGGTCAACAAGGCTCTGATACCATGTTAAGGAACCATCTCACCTAAAAGCTTAAGCTTGTAGGTGAGGCCCCAGAATATGATTTATATTATTCTCTAACATTAAGGACAATCCAAACAAGGTCCTTGTTTTCAATTTTCAAAAGCTATTAATTTGTGGACACATTTTTTAGTTTTCCTTGGAGGAATGATTTTAGAACAAAGCAGATGTGGAAATTGGAGAATTGTTCTCCGAATAGCAAACACAAATGATTTTAATCTTTCTATATTCTTTCACGTGCTGCCTTTTCTCTCTCGTTGTTTCTTATTTTCTGAAAGCAAAGGTACTCAAGTTGTTCTAATGATTCCGCCTATGGTACATGCTTACGAACCTTTTAATTTCTTCTGGTAAAGCTGTTCAGGGCTCTTGTTATGGAACCCTGAATGATTTGATGTCAAGATTGAAATTTGAATTGTTTGTATCCCCTAGTTGTGATTTAGTCAGGATAATGTTGTTCTTCTTGGTTTCAATGAAAGATTGAGGGGTGAGGAGCCGAGCAGCATGGTCAATTAGGTGAATTTAGAAGTGGAGTTGAAGAACATTTGAGCTATTGAAAATATTTTTTCATCCTAATGGTGTCTTCCCATAGATTTCTGCTGATCTTTTAACTTGTTCCTAGCCGTCCTAATTTTTATAAATTCTCTAAATTCTTATTTTCCCTTCCTACACTTGGTTCTTGTTGATATAAATGTTATGTACACATTGCATTTCATCTGTTGCTTCTTTGTATTTTCAGTGCATCATGTCTTAAAAATTCTCTTGGATTACAGATGAAGTCGAAGCACTGCAGGCAGAGAGCATACTAAATATCCGTTATGGAATTTATGGTGAGAGAACGAATGGAGCACATCCTCCTGTTGCCATGGATGGCATTGAAACTGAGGATGCCAGGCAGGACTTGCTCTTCAAGAGTGCTATTGTACTGCAGAGACCAGTGCTTGATCCCTGCCTAGCTGTTGGTTTTCTTCCTCTTCCTTCCACTGGCCTCAGAGTTGGACAACTCATCACCATGCAGTGGAGAGTTGAAAGATTGAAGGGCCCTGAGGACAATGGAATTTCTGAACACAATGTAAGTATTGATAGAAATTTAAAATGAGAAGTTCCTGCAACTATCCTGGAGTTACAATAACATTCTCTCACGTAGGTGTTATTGTCATGATTATTATATACTTACTGCTTTTGTTCTTTTTAGTGCAAGTATTAGGCATGGTATTAGTGTTAATATCAGCACTGGTTTTACCCGCAACTGCTCATTGCTAATGCATCACTCTGTTATCTCAGGGTATTTGCTTTAGTCATTTCAGTTGGAGTGGTATATTACCTGTTGTTCCTTTCCCTGAGCATTGGCATGGTCACTGTTGAATTGGATGTAATTTGTTGCCGTAAATTGCTTATATGTTTTTCAAACAAAATTTGCTGAGTATTTATTTATTTATTTATATATTTGGTACAAGTTGCATATATCTGGAACCTTTATTAATAGTGCGATTTTTTTTCTTGCCTTTCCCGCCTCCTTTTGACATCCCTTCTTTCTGAAGCTGGGAAAGAAAAGCGAATGGATTTTATATTCTCATTTTTTAATTTTTGCAACAAAAAAACCTGCGTTCACAAAGCATTGCTGTTTCTCTTGAGATGAATTTCTGTTTGCAAGCTCTCCTTTTTTTTTTGTACTCTTTTTTACTTTCCTTTTTCGCTCACACATCTGTGTAGCATAAATTTTAAAATGACTTGAACATATGATTCATCTATTTGTTGCTATTTTTTTTTTTTGTTTTCTCGGCAATCAGAGTTTAGTGTAATGAATTCAAACTTTGATGATATCACTGCTGACCTTTGTTTTCTGGGCTCCTGATGTTAGACTTCAGATGTTAAAATCTCGAGAGAATGTGAGGCAGAACATAGGAACCTTGCAATTCTCACCTTTGTGCATATCAGTTAGATGATGTAAATTATGTTGTTCCCTGCAATGAATTCATAAATACTCTGCTATTTGTCAACAGGGTGAGGTGCTGTATGAAGTCAGTGCAAACTCTGAAAATTGGATGCTTGCTGGGAGAAAGCGCGGGCATGCTACTCTATCGACAATCCAAGGTTCAGAAACTACTTTAGTTCTGTCATCAGTTTTTGTTAGATGAAATATATAGTGGCTTATAGATATCATTTATTTTCAACGATGCACAGGTTCAAGAATAGTTATCTCAGTATTATGTGTGCCGTTGGTAGCTGGTTATGTCCGCCCTCCTCAACTCGGGCTACCAAATGTTGAGGAGTCAAATATAAGCTGCAATCCTCCTGGCCCCCATCTGGTTTGTGTCATGCCTCCAGCTCTCAGCTCTTCCTTCTGCATTCCGCCTTGATTGTCTGTTATTAGTTCGTGCATTCCAGTTATTCAAGGTCACTAGAGTTTTCCACTGGAAATGGTTGGATAGCCTTTTCAATTCAATCAAATTACAAACACGCAAGGTAATATGTTAAGCATCCAATTTTGCTTACCCTGAAACTTGTAAATTTGTAAGTTCCTGAAAGTTCGAGAATCAATAACAGTTAGTTGAGTTGGAGTGAATTTTGATAGGGCTAGGCTGTTCTTTTTTAGTAGTGCCGTTTACTATGTAAAGTCCCTGCTTTTGTATAGTGGAACTTCCTATTCACGTACACCATACAATTCAAAGCCTGACAGAGTCAACTTTTTGTTTCTCCTTCGTTTTTTAGTTTTGATAAAACTATATTATTGACATTTTTTATATATAATTTTCTAGGATACGTTGAATTTACATGGAGATTTTGCAGATATTGCTTTTATCTTGGAAACAATTGTCATTTTTGCGTCCTTCGAACGGGAGGAGCTCTTTGCAGCTTCATTTCCAGTTCTGGAATAAACTATCCGTGCTTCAAAACAGGCTTCTGTCTCTTCCATGTTACATCCTTGTCCCAGTTGAGCTAGAGACGCTTTTCCCATCCTGACAATCAAGCATACACGGTTTACAAACCCTCCAATTGACTCTATCAAACCAGTACTTTCCCCCAATCGTAAAAAGTCATTTTTTTATAAGGGCAGCATTGTGGAGCGTGTCCAAAGGAATAAATTGATACCGTTGAGTTAACAGCCATGATAGTTGCTGAAATTACAGAGATAAAGCAAGACAGTTAGCTATGGAAACTTATTTGGCCTTTAATCCAAGCAATTTAAGGTGTTATTTTTTATTTTATTTACATTTTACATGATTTATTTATTTTTTATTTTTTTAGATAATTTTAAAATAATAATATATATCAAAAATGATTTTTTTAAAAATATATAAAATAATATTTTAATATACTTTAAAAAACAATCAAAACCTCAATCACAAACACAACTATTTTTACAGTAAAAAACACTAGTAGATATACTCACTCACAAAGTCACAATCACAACTAATTTTACAGTCAAACTCTCTCTCTCGCTCTCTCTCTCTCACACACACACACATATGTATTCTCCCAGTTACTAGAATGATCTCTTGATGCCTTCCACTGTATTTTCTCCGGAGGCTTTGTTCCTTCTCCACATTTGGCCGATTGTCCATGGTATTGCTTTAATTTCTTTAAGGCTGCATGTATCTCTTCCCAAATTTATTTGCTTCTCAAATCTCTTTAGACCTGCGATAAAAAAAAATGGTGCAGGTGGAAGTGAGGGATGATAAAATGGAAACCCAATGGAAGGTAGACAGTTGGACACACTAAAAATGTTGGAACTGAGACGAGACAGATGAGGAGGAAGATATCTACAGATATGAATTAGAAGGATACGAGATACAGAATGAGAGCTATACCATGCATATGGTTCAGCTGCCTGCCTTCTTCTCCCATCAATAATAATACAAACCCTCCTGAAACACACAGAGGGGTTGAAGGACATTCTTGCTGTTGGAATCGCCCCACTCCACTCGTTCCCACCACTCCTTCGGATATGCTTGGATTCTTCGAAGAGGTGCTTGGCCGATGCCGATGACCGGATCGGAGAGTGGAATCCTCTTAAGCTTTGGGCAGTTGACCACAAGAATCTCTTGTAGAGAACCACAGATCACTACCCCATGGAAAATGCTCTTCAGCTCCGGTAGGTTGCTTAATTTCAAAACCCTTAATTTTGAGAGATTGGTAACTGTGCAGCTGTTCTTGCTGCTGCTATTGCTATCGTCAGATATAACGCCTCCTTCTCCCTCTACAGCTATTATCTCCTCCATTTTGTGACAGTCATCAACTTCAATCACTTCCAAGTTTTTGAGATTTGGCAACAAGTCAAGGGAGAACAGATTCTTCATGCTTGGGCATCCACCTATTGTCAAGGATTTGAGATGGACAAAGGTAGAATTCGATTGCAGTGGTGGTGCAGCAGATCCTTCTCTTGTAACGAGGGCACAAAAGTTCTTCAAAGTTTTAAGGTATAGAGACTCAAGTCTTTCAAATATATCTGGGGAGGATTTTGACATCGAAACTAAGCACTCTATCCTGTCACACTCCCACATCACGAAGGACTTCAGTGAAGGCGCATGTTTAAATGGAGAAACATCACATAAGCTTCTTGCATCATGGCATCTTCCAATTGACAAAGCTGAAATATCTTCTGGGAGCTCAAGGAACCTTCCTTTTTCACCGATATTGCAATTATTCACCAAAACTTCCTTATAGAAGACTTCATCTGGAGTCATATAAAGTAAATAGTCCATGGTTGGATCCACGCCTAGTTGTCCTATTAGGAAGAAGTATGTGATTAGAGGTTGCCTGGCTTCTGGAGATTTGAGGTACTTCTTGAAGTCAGAAAGATCACAGAATTGGTATCTCAAAGTTTCCAACCTCTTCAAACAGGCCACTTCCTCGACTCTTTCTGTCTTGAGAAAACCCATTTCCCGGTTAACGCTGAGGAATTTCAGACGGGAGAGGTTAGGCAATATACCGGCAGGCAACTCCTTCAGACTGTTTCCATGAAGATTAAGATACCTGAGATGGTATATCAGATTAATGTCAGTCATTTTATCCTTTCTCTAATAAGCTATTTCAGATCAATGAATTTTAATCCAAGTATTTCATTGTCAATACCTGAGATTGGACAGCATTTCCATGCCTTGAGGCAGTTCTTCAAGTGCAGTGTAGCGGAGATCCAATTTCCTCAACTCCCTAAGCTTTGCTAATGATGGTATATGCCTCAGCTTCTCACACCTTCTGAGATATAATGCAGTGAGATTCACTAGATCGGAAAAGGAACCTGGCAATTTCTGGATAGCAGTACACGATAGATCAAGAACCCTGAGCCCTTGCAAATGCTTGAAAAAGGAATCTGCAATCATTTCTAGCTCAATATTTGAGTTTAGAAACAATGTTGAAAGTTTGGGACACATTGGCGAGCAACTCGAGGGAATTTCCTTGAGGTGATTTTCCATTAACGAAACTCTCACGAGATCCTCTTTCCACTCATCCTTGCCTGGTAATTCTTTTAGTCGCTTCCTGACTTCAACCATGACCGGGGAGTTCTCCCTGAGTTTCTGGAGAGCCAAATCTCGAATCAAGTCATGCATCTTGAAACATCTGTAGTTTTCTTTGCTTATATAACCTTGCAATAAGCAGGCATTTTCAAGATTGTTAAGCATAGCCTGACCTCTATCAAATTCTGCCTGCCTGCTATTCATAGGTTGAATTATTCCCTCATCAATCAAATACCCTATCAAGTCCTCTCTATCCATGGTGAAATCCTCTGGAAAGAGCGCACAGTATAAGAGACACTGTTGCAATGCCGAGTCATTCAAATGCCTGTAACTAAATCTCAAAATACGGAATACCTCAGGTTCCATGTCATGTGGCCTAACCTCTGATTGTTTCAATTCTGTCAACGCTTTCCTCCACTCACACAGGTCATCCACTCCCCTCATGCTTCCTGCCCTTGTTATAATCCCAAGTGGAAGACAAGCACATTCAGCTGCGACCAGTTTTGCCATCTGTTCAACTTCAGGAGAGAGTGCTGCATCAAGCCCAAGTTTCTCCTTGAACAAATTCCAAGCTTCCTCCTTAGTAAGGAGCTCTACATTGATTCTCTCCTGGCAACCCATCTGCCTGCAAACTCCCAATGATCGAGTTGTGAGAACCAGCTTGCACATGTTCACTTCAACAGGTATGCCCACCTTTTCTATTTGAAAATGATTCCACAGATCATCTAGAAAGAGAACAGATTTTCCCTTCGCAGCTAATGCTTTAGACAACTTGGCAGCTCTTTTCTTCTCGTCCTCTTCATTTGAAAGATTTAGATTAATAGCTTTGGCAATAAGATACTGCAATTTACTGATGCTAAAATCTTGTGATACAGTAATCCAAAACACACACTTGAAAGAAGTAGGTGTTTGTAGAAGCTGGTTATGGATATGCGTTGCCAATGATGTTTTACCAACAGCGCCCATCCCATAAATGCCAATACTTGAGACTTCATCGTTCATTAACCAAGACCAGATCATCTCCCTGTTTTTGTCAAAACCCTGACCTACCAGCTCTGATGTCATTAATGCTTCTCCTTTAGCTTTATGTGTATCAAGCCCTTCAGAAACTCATACTTTCGTCGGCAACCATAATGAAGTCATCCGTCAAATCCCCCACTCCCCACACCTGAAACTTCTGTCTCTTTCCCTTCCGAAGAAACTCTACCTTGGTTGATAAGCATATACCCTTCTACGGTTATGCTCTCTGTCAAATTTTCTGTGTCTGAAAGATCTTCTCCTTGCCCTTGAGAAATTGTTGATCCACCAGCTTCATCAATAACAATCAACTCTCCCTCTCTCATACTCTCTATCCAATCCTCCATTTCCATGTCTGTAAGATCTTGTCCTTCCCTCAATTCTTACTCTATCATCTGAGCTTCCACATTTTTAATAGAACTCGGTGGTATGCACTGTGGTTTTTTCTTTCTCATTTTTAATTGCTCGGTCGGTTGCTTCTTTATAACATCATGGGTACATGTCTACAAATATTAATACCCGTGCCCCTTTTTCATAGAAGGATATAACTCTATTATCCAAGTTTTTTTTTTTTTTTTTAGATTATCTTTTTGTTATCTGTAATGGGCTCCACGTCTGATTGTGCCTCAAATTCTAGATTCGTAAAGCTAAAATAATTTGTTTATGATTTGTTAAAACATGTTTTTCTTTAATTTTGCATGTAAAAAACTCATCTCATAATCGTTTATATATATTAAAAAAAATTATATAAAAAATAGTACTAAAAATACTTTTTAAACCTATTTTTAAAAGCTGTCACAATTCTAAACACACTAAAAATGCACTAACAACGTCGTTAGTCGAGTGCCAATCTCTTGCTTCTTTAGAATGAGCAAAACAAGGGGAAGCCAAATATTCACATATTTAAATGCGAAAGTTATAATTTGTATGCATTAAAATAATTGTTAAAATACTTATTATCTTCCAAAAAAAATTAAAAAAAACTGAAAGGCGCTATATCCTTCCATCCTTTCGATAGCAGTACATGTTGCACTTTGTTTTTCAGCCTATCAGCCACAAGCTAGACTGGAAAGCTAGTGTCCATCAAAAGGAATGCAAGGGCTAGTGGTATTAAAGTTATGACGAAAAAAAGCAAGATAATTGGAAGAATATTTAAAGGAAATATATAAAGATAACCTTTTCATAAAGAGAAATGCTTTGTGATCTTCGGTGTGGTTCGATCCATTTAAAGTTTGTCTGAACATAACTTTATCTCAGGATAATATCTTACAAACATATCTACTGTTTTCCTTACTTAGGATGTAAGAATTCACAAGCATCATTCCATTATGAATGAAAAGGAGTTTGACTGTTAAAGATCAGGATGCTTAGACCCCACTAGCAAGAACAGGAGAAAGTGTTAAACATACTTATATAATCAAATCCTAAACACATAGTGTAGCGAAATTTAGATTATAAATACCTCCAGCTATTGTTGCTCAAAAAATAATCCTAATAGCAGCAGCAACACAGCCTTTCACAAATCAGCAATAACAATACAACTTTAAAATATAAAAGTTTTACGAGAGGAACCTTCTGATCTATGCCTACCGATAGTCGTAGATGGAGTACACAAATCTATTATTTATAGGTAGATCAGGGACCTACTCATTAATTTATTTTCCAATTTTCTTCTTCCATCAAGGAGATAATTAGCCATGATCAATTAATTGATCCTTATGATCAATCAATTGATCCCATGATCAAACCCCATGACCTATCTCCATGTTCATGGGTTTGCATGATTAAGAACATGAGTGTGTCATGAGGGACACAAAAGGTAATTTCCAACATAAAGAACTCAAGTTAGAATTCCATTTTAGCAGACGTAAAGTCAAAAGACAACCATGTCAAGACACCTATTCTTGCTAAGAAGTTCACATGGCCGCAAGAAATTGTTTGCAGTAGCTTTGAGTTGATTTTGTTTTGGGGCTTTGGCAAAAGGATCTAAATAACTTGAGATTGAGACTTTGTTCTTGTTGTTGTTACCTTTGAATTGATTTTTCTGATTAATTCCTTGTAATCTATCAATCGTAACAATCATTCCCATTTTCTTTCTTTCAAATATGAAAATTGACTTCTTCTACATTTTTCTGAGATTCATAGGTAATTAATTGCCTCTGCAGATGCTAGCATAGCTCTGCCTTGTGATGTTTTCATTTGCATTTCCAGTTTCCAAATGGACCAGAAAATCATGGAACCAAAGGTGTTTCCTACTTAATCCTATTTACAATTACAGTACAAAAATAACTAAATTTCCTGGTGAAGTTTGTTGTATACAAACACCTATTACTATTTATTGGAGGAACATGTATTCATAAATTTGGCCCTGCACTTTACAAACTAGACTTCCTAAAACAAGAAGCCACAGTGCAAAACACCAAACCCCCTCTTCCCGTGAGTTCCCACTACGCTTCTTCTTGATTTTGTTTTTCCCTCATAATTTAGAGGCTAAATCTCATCAGCACCTCTTGGAATATCTCCTCTAGTCAATTCATTAGTGACAAGAAATCTTCCTCAACCTCTCTCTATCCCATCAAGGGAAACCAACTGCAGATTCCACCATGTTATTGATTTCTTTGAAAATAAATCATCCATTAGTCTAAGCAAGAAGTGCTGAACAATGCGAGAGAGAGAGAGAGAGAACTTGCAAGAAGTAGATGACATGTAAACTGGAAGGAAAGAGAAAGGCAGAGAATGCTGCTCACCAGCTCCAACAAGATCTTGAAATGATGATCTGAGTAAATCGGAGATCGGAAGGAAAGAAGCAGTGGTGGTGTATAACGGGAATGGGGGTTGCACAGATGAAGTGGGGATCGAATTGCATAGGAAAGGAACTCACTGCTGTGTAGACGAAGGACAAATTATCTGTGTTCAGCAATGGCTGTTCTTTGTCAACGCTTGATAAAAAGTGGCTGCTGTTGTGATGGATATTTTCGTTACCCTTTACGCCTCTCAATAAAATCATCATATAATGCTTGGTGT